>CAMRHE010000017.1:2475000-2982500 GCA_947044405.1 Leptodactylus fallax
GGACTGGTGCCACCGAAACCACCTGAAGATTAACGCGGGGAAGACCAAGGAGATGGTGGTGGACTTCCGTAAATGCAGATGCCCTCCTAAACCAGTGGACATCCTGGGGACGGGCATCGAGATTGTGAACACCTATAAGTACCTGGGTTTGCTCCTTAATAATAAGCTGGACTGGGCAGATCATATGGAGGCCCTGTACAGGAAGGGCCACAGCAGGCTCTACCTGCTTAGGAAACTGAGAGCCTTTGGAATCCGGGGGGCACTTCTTAGAACTTTCTTCAACTCGGTAGTGGCATCAGCCATCTTCTTTGGAGTGGCCTGCTGGGGGAGCAGTATATCAACCAGGGACAGAAATAAACTTGACAAGCTGATTAGAAGGGCCAGCTCTGTCCTGGGGAGCCCACTGGACCCAGTGCAGGTGGTGGGTGACAGAAGGATACTGTCCGTGGTGAGCTCCATGCAGAAGAAGAAGTCCCATCCCATGCATGAGACTGTGATCGCGCTGAGCAGTACTGTCAGTGACCGACTGCTTCACCCTAGGTGTGAGAAGGAGCGCTATCGGAAGTCTTTCCTCCCCACCGCGGTTAGGCTGTACAACCAACACCGACCTAAGCGGAGATCATTACACACAGAGAACTGAAATATCTCTCTGCCTGTTAAATTCCCCCCCCCCCCCTCTGCTACGCCCTATCTGTCTGTCTGCTATTAATGTAATGCCTCTCACCTTGGAACATTCCTGTACATGTTGTATTTGTATTTGTATCTGCTTATCTTATCTTATCTTTGCTGCTGTAACACACTGAATTTCCCCATTGTGGGACTATTAAAGGACTATTATTATTATTATTATTATTATTATTATTATTACAAAAAAAAAATTGAACAATGTTGATAATAATGATGATGAAAAATAAGTGATTTTATTTTTTCCAATGTTGTTATAGCATTGCATTTTTTTAAACTATATTGCTAATACTGTACCAACAAACTGCATTACAATTTTCTGTAATGTAATATTGCAGAACATTGCAAATGGACAATCAATTTTAGGTTACAATCTTATAAAAACATCACATCATATGAGAAGTTACTATTTAGCCCCAGCCTTCTTAAGTTTCCACTGCTAACATTTCCACTCCTTATACTTTAAATTCAGACTCTGAAAATATCCGATGATATGATGATTTTGTAAAAATGTGCAATGGCAGTGACAGACTATATTCACAACTGGTCGGTTATGTAACGTTTTATTGGAACATTTTGAAAACCATGCAGGGATCAAGTAAAGCTTAAAATCGACTAACAGACAGTAACTTGCACTAAGTACTTCCCCGATCCTCAACAGCACACCTATGAGGAGGAAGTCTCCCTCTCCTCCTATTCTAGTCTCATGGGAGTCTCTTTGGTAACGGTCCATTGTCAAATACGTTGAATTTGAATTAAAGGGGGTGTCCAGTTTTAGATCAATATTGAGATACAAATGTCATTGTGTAATGAAAAGTTGTACAATTTTCTAATATATTTTCTGTATCTATTCCTCACAGTTTTCTAGAACTCTGCTTACTTACAGTGGAAAAAAAACTTGAATTATTTTTGAGATGACTTTTTATTTCAGTGGACAAATCCAATTGGTGACCAACATGTATTATCAAGCGTAGCAGCGCTCAATAATTGTGTAAAGAAACAATGTGCAATGTTTCGGGAATGCTCCCTTCATTAGGCTATAAAAAAAAACGAGAAACAGAACACCAAAATCCAATGAAGTGAAAATGTCATACTGGTGCAAAACAACAAGCTTAAAACTTAAAAGTAATAAAGTGCATAGACAGTAGAAAGTACAAAGTAAATACTTTCCACCTAGCGGATCTTGTGGACCCCATTACACGAACCCTTTGCCCCTTCCCCCAGCTTCGACATCTACATTCACCCCCCTATAATTGTTCTACTACTGTGCTTAGATCCATCATTACATGTCCTGCATAAATGTGAGGATGTTATCTCAAACTTACTTCATCAGGTTTTAGAGTGCTGTTCCATTCTTCTATGTATTACTAATCTAAAGACTGTGGCCAGTTCCTCCTAAGAAGGTGCACCTTCTAGAGATGGACTTTGAAGGTGCTTTCTGGTGCCCATTGTGTACACAGCTTCTTATAGTCACAGCTCAGTAGTCATCAGTATCTGTCTGGTAACGAGCTGTACACCTGTGTGTTCATCACATGACCATGGGCCGTATATCACGTGACCATGGACGGAGTTTTATCCACTGGGAGTAAGCAGAATGAATGAGGGCAAGCGGAGATCTAGAAAACCGTGATGAATTGATATAGAAAGTATATTGGAAAATTCTACAACTTTCTATTATACAAACAATAACATTTGTCTCTTAATATTGGTATGAAACTGGACAATTCCTTTAATGTCTTCAACAACAGTAACAATAATAGTCTCTGCCATAACTGTATGAATATTTTAACTCTTGAACACCCAGGATCACAGTCCATCACATACTGCAAATGGCGCACTTTCTCGCTATGAAACATTCTTTAGAACATCAACAGCTTTCCAGCAATGGCTATCAGAATGACTAGTTCATAGACCTCAAAATGAGTAGATTTCTCTGTCCTGCAGCAGCTCAATTTCTTTGCTTGCTGACATCTGTGGCTTGACCCACTTGCTGTTCTAGGGAAAGATGGCATCTTCCAGTTGAACTTTGCCATGGCCTCTCCATTCACCAACAGGTATTTACTTCCCTTCTCCAATATACAGTTTGGGCCCTTTCAGGAGTCTGTACTGAACTTGGTGCTCACTCACTGGGCTTCCCCACAGCCCTTGTGCTTTTCTGCACCTGGACTGAGCAGCTCATCTCTTTTCCCAGACTGTATCTCAGGCAGCTGAGCAACCGGGGATCGGCTCCCCTTGGTAGACCATGGGAGAACTTTAGGCACTGCAGTTTCCCGCACTGGGGCAATTTTTGCGTTGTAATAGCAATGGATTTAGGTAATCAAATTCCAGGTTAGACCTTTGCTTGAAATTTAATATCTGCAGAAACCCAGCAGCTCATATTGAAACAATGAATTAAGGGGTCTTTTTTCTTTCTAAAAACATTGCCCCCCTTGTCCATGGGCTGTACTCTGTATTGCAGCTCAGCCCCAATCAAACATTTCACTGTGAATTAAGTAATTCTTAAATGGATATTTTTCTTGTTTAATGACCCTAAAAGTATTTTACAAAATGGTTTCACTCTGCTGCTTACATCTGACAAACTTTCTCAAGCTGACATTGGCTCACCTTTCAGAGCTTTCATTTGCACAGTAATTTCAGTGAGAATTGTGGCCAATTACTGTACAATACAACAAGCCTGGGACACTGTCACTATGTTTATGCGCAGAAGTCAAGGCAGACATTAGAGTTGGAAAGCACATTATAGGGACATGGCATTTTGATACAAGTATACAGTATATAATCCTAGTTTTTGCAAAGGTTTCTTAAGGAAAATTCAGCCCTCTTATCCATTTTTTGTTCTTCGTCACCGACCGATCAGATGATACTCGAAAGTAGTAATGAAAAAATAAAAACCAAATGGCTAAGTGATTTCAGAGGATACAATGTTGTAATTTCAGCTCCACGCTAGATTAAATCCTTTTGTTCAATTGCTTACATATTTTAGTTTTTAACCAATTAATGATAGACATCTTATTTCAGCCACAGACGGCCATGTTCCAACCTGGAAAAATATCAGCCACATTTACTGGTCCAACTGAACTGACACAACTGAGTTCATTTCAGCCAATGGGTGTTTGGGCATCTGAAATGTTGTTATTTTAGGTCATTCATACTGTTTTATTGAGCCTTCGGAGGATAAAATTTCCAAATACCTTGCAAAAACGATTTTGGAGCCTCTTTGCAAAGTATGGAAATGAGTCACAATGGAGCAAGACCAGGGTTGGACTAGATAAGGCTCCATTCACACTACTGTTAATCACCGTTTCATCAGATTTCTGCTCTTTTTATCAAAATAGAGGTGTTAGTAATCTGACCACCCCAAAATGTCAATGGGATCCAACTGGAAAAGGATCTAATCTCTCTAACTTGGCTCATAAGTCGTGATGATAATAAGTTTCTGTAGAGCTGAAGAACTCTATTGACATATACATAATTACCAGCATGGCATAAACCCAAGAGCATCAACAGACCTTGGAAGTCAATTTTACTCCAAGGATTGCATGCTTGCAGCCAAGAAGGACCAACCACTACCTAATATGAAGGTTCTTACTTTAGATTAGTTGATCTGGCAGGACAGCTCAAAACTATGAGCAGCACCTCTGTATGATCACAGGGGAAGGAAGGAGTGACTGCCATTTGACAGCTGTTGAGTTTTCCCTCTCCTCTACCATTCTCTGTGCATGGATCAGTGCAAGAAAAAGTACATCTGCTTAAAACAACTATGTAAGCTTAGACAAGGGTGTAGCTAAGTGCAGGTGCAGAATATCAGCTCTTTGTTGGCAGGGGCCCTGTAGAGGATGCAAATAACTGCTGTTGGTGTGTAATGGATACCGCATTGTGGACTCACTGTGTCACCTAACCAGTTTGGCTTTGGGACACTTTGTCCAGTAGCCTCCATGATTTTCATACATTAACTCGCATCCAAGGATCTGTTCTTTAATGCAGGAATACTACCAGGTCACTACCTCACAGAGTGGTCCTGTTATAGGTGGCAATGGGCCTAAGGCTAGAGAGACATTGGTGCAAAGCACCGAGGAGTCAGACAAATCATGGTCTGAATGTGCTGAAGGTCTGTGGCAGGGAGCAAGTGTGTAAACTTGTTAGCCAAAAGGTTCAGGATGGGTGGCTCAGGTTCACAGGTTGGGAACAGGCAGAGGTTGTACACAGAGGGACAGTAAAGCAGAATTAATGGCGAAGTCAGAAAACCGGCCAAGGTCAGAGACTCAAGCAAGAACCCAGAAACAGGATACTCTTCCTGGGACTAGCTAGCTCAAATCCTATGTTGCTCAGTCACCATGCAGAAGGCTGAGTATAACTAGGCCAGAGCTTCCAGGGTTTGGCCAGAGAGGCACATAGGTGTGCATGTTAGGACTTCAAGTTGCATGGAGGGAGGGTGCTGCTGCCCCATTGGCAGGCCCAGCGGGAAGAAGCGCCCAGCAGCATGGAGAGGCAGGAACTGTAGTGTGTGAAGCAGAGGTAACCTGGTAGCTGAGTGTCATAGAAGAGGTAATCCACCAGTGAATGCGGACATTACCTAGTGAACGGTTGCTTTTAAAAGACCTTTATATGCCCCTGGGACTTTGCACATATGTATCAGTAGGATGAAACTTTTCACCTATAGTATGTCTATGGGTATTTTGAATAAAAATAATCTTTGCATTCAGAAGGGTATCAGGATTTCTGGATTCTCTGCACCACCATGACCTTGTAGACCACAACTCTTGGATATGGGAATGGGAACTGCCACTCCGAATAAAGGACTTGTGTACATTGTAAGTTCATTTTGCACTATTATTTTGCATGGAGGCCATCACAGAAAGTGTGCACGTGCAAACTAGTGTTATTGTCATCACAAGAGATCTTTAATTAGACTTTTCCCATCTGTTCATCGTAATAAAGTCAACAAGCCTTCCCTGTGAAAATATTTTCAGGACTTTTAACATGCCAACGTCATTCTGATGAGAACTGATGTTGTTAAACAGAGCATTGTTCACATTGTGTTTAGAAAAGATGTCAATACCACAACAGTGATCTCTTAATCCTAAAAGCTCCCAGTTACGGAGGTAATGAACTGGGGAGGTGTGCTCTTCTCATGAAGAGAAGCTTTACCTACAAATTCAACAAAATCCCAATTCTAAAGGCGATCGTCAAAGAATGCAGAGAGTGCAGAAGATGGCAGAGATGTTCTGAGCCCGACTTAATTCCTGAACTAGCGGAATATTTGTCTTATTATTTGCACAGATTAGACATTCATATTTACATGTCCTCTCTAATGGTGTCCTTGTTTGTGTTGTATCTAAAATAATAATGTTTAGATAGATCTAATCTTTTAATCTGCCATGTAAAAGGCTGTGCGGTTTTATATATTTGATGCTTATGATCTACCCTTTATGTTTGTGGTGACAAAGCTGTGTGTGAGAAGAAAGTTTTCTAGAAGAAAAGTTGTGGTATGATTTTTTTTTTTCTTTAGTTGCCCTCATTCTCCTGCTCATCACACAGGGCAAAATACAAATAGACCTCTAGGTGGGGCTAAGAGTGATCTGGACCCATGGTTATTGCAGTGCTGTATTAAGGTTGGTGGAGATTTTTGGCAAAAAAAATTTAATGGGGTCCCATTCTGGAACCTGGGCTTGTTAGTCAAATGTTACAAGTATAATACACTATTATTACTGAGGACAAACACTCAACTCCATGACAGCAGGTTGAGCAGATCGTTAAATAGAATGAGCCACGAGGTCCACGTGAGGAATGGGACATCTCTGTGGTGGTCATGCGTGTCCTGAGCCTGTTCTACCCCAGCACCATGTTGGATGTGCATGGCTTAATAGTGATGCACTGGAGAACCACCATAGCCTTTACACCATCATGGACCCAGCTGATTCAACTGTGACTGGACCCAAAGGAGTAGGGCGCCTGAAGCCAACTGGAGATGATTGTGGCCCGCAGCTACATGATTGTTGGGTATAGAATGATAACCTGACTGCTGTATCCCTTGCAAAGACAATACTCCACTGGCAGCAGAAGGCAGCACTCCTCTCTGCTGCCTTCTTTACAGCAGCGCTCCCAGTCACCCACTGAATCAGCATTTGCAGTATAGTCTCATTCAAGTGAATAGGGCTGTGTTGTAGTTTTCTGCAGAACTGACTACCGGAAGTGTGATTGTGCAAGGAAACAATGTGAGGGAACCTCAGAGCTTAAACAGGTTTTCCAGCCTAAAAATATTGATGACTTATCCAATAGATAGGTTGTCAATATCCTATTGTTGGAGGTCTGACATATGGCATCTACACCAATGAGCTGTTCTCAGCTGTTTTCTGCTCCATTCTCTGTGTATAAGCAGTTGAGAACAAGTGATCGGTGGAGGTGCCAGGTATATGACCCGACCACCAATTTGATATTGATAACCTATCCTTAGGATAAGTCACCAATATTTTTAGCCTTCAAAACCCCTTTAACTAGCACCTCTAAGGATCTTTGGGGCTTTCAACAGTTGGACTCCATTGATCAACAACTAATGCTAGTGATATGTCATAATTTCCTTTATTGAGAAGACCCCTACAGGTTACATTTCTGTACTTGCCAAGAATGGAGATCATGAGATATCCCAATGTTGAAATGAATCATGGATATATTCTATGGGCTAATAAGTGGTTGCCCTAGAAAAACTATACACAACTTGTAACTCTTATCCATTCGCATTTTTCACATTGCATTATTTTTTAGGCTCTTTATAAGAGGAGACATTGTTGATCATGTTTTCTACCAATTCCCAACAAGCTATTCCGATCCTAATGAGATATACAGATAAGAACCATTTATCTCTGAGTAGAGGGGTCCTATTCCTCTCTACTGGAAATCAGTATTTTGCAATCTATTAGCGTGTGCGGAGAAGACATTAGTGAGACGTTCCAAATGATCCATAATTGAGGCTTTAATGGAGTCATCTGACGTCCTGCATTTATCTCAACGTCTCAGAAATTAATTATGCTTCTTGTACAAGTAGTTTTTGCAGTAAGTTGTCATAATGACGGAGTATACAAAATCTTGATATAGAACTCCTTAAAAGTGGAGAAACAGATCAGCCCTGTCATCTTTTACCTTGATCAGCACTTAAGTGTATAAATGAGAAACACTTCTGGAGCACTTTCTGAAGTAGATCCACATCTCATGTAGTTTGAGTAATAACTTATAAAAACTACACATTATTAACTAGAATGACTCAGAACTACACCAGCTTTAACCCAGTAAGTGCTGTCCTTTTTTTTTTTTTTTTTTACACCAATTCTAGTAAATTATTTAATACTTTTTGGGCAAAATTTGTTTGCAAAATCATTCCTACTTTGAATCATTCCTACTCCAATCTCTAGCCTATGAGCTAAGAAATCCTCTGCACAATATACAGTATTTTCCTGCATCACTGACGTGTTACAATGTGATGAAGAAAATTTCATTTTTGGACTACAATGAAAACTCACATTGGAAAGCATTTCTATCTCTGTACAGAAAGTACATGGAGCCCTGTAAAAAAAAAAATAGCACAAAATTCTGACTTTTTATCTCAGAATTCATATTAAATCAGAGTCTTCCTTTAAAAAATATACAAATATCTCCAAAAGAAGACTCCAGTGTAGAACGCTGTATAGCCATATAGTGATGTCCAGAATGCCATCTGACTTAATGGTATCACAATTCAGATTTTTGTCCCCTTAATTTGTAGGTGGTTGAGTTTTTTTTTTTATATGGCCCAGAGATTTTTCTTATATCTGTTCTGTTCTACACAAATTTTATGGATTCCAGACTGGGGTTCTCAAAGCCTGTTTTGGATTTTTATTCATTCCAGAATGTGCTGTCTATACTTTAATGTGTATCTATCATTATCATTTTTATTGCATAAATCAATGCTAAATTAATAAATGAAGATTTGTATTCTAGTTTATTCCATTTCTGCAGACTCTATGGTCCCCAAAAAATAATCTTCAGTAATAGAGTATAAAAGACAAGGAGGAGGGGTATGCAGCTGCAGTTTCTCCTTCTCTCTCTCTCTGTATTTCTGAGACTACATAGTCTTAGATGAAAGAAGAAAAAGTGGAAAAACATCTGACTGATTCAGCAAATACATAACATCAGGAACAGCCCACCCACTTGTAGTAAAGGTGACCTTAGACCTTAGACAGTTGACCAAATGTTCCTTCAGCCACCAGCTGTGCCTCTCAACATCCCTAAACACATTTATTGTCAGCTTGGCCGTATGTGCATGTATTTTCAATGGACAAAGTGGAGTAAGCCATTGCCAGACACCTTTACTGGTGGTTTATTTTCTTTGAGAATAAAGGAATTGGGCACTGAAATTCAGCATGTCCAACCCATTTTCCCTTGATATCTGCCAATGTGGTAAATTGAGAAGCCCTTATACACATCAGTGGATGTGACCAACTTTTCTGGAATGTGTATGGGACCTTACAATAAGTCTCTTGGCTGAGTGGCACTGTAGCTGTAGCCACATGATGATAATAGCATCAAAAAGTCACATTTTCTTGCGTTGTATGGGGGCAACAATAGTCCATACTAACTAAATAAATAAATAAATTAACAAAATGTAAAAAATGACTAGATAAATTTTACCTTATGGTAAGCCAATTATGACAAGACACATGTGTTTCTATTGTCTTCCCAATCTATAAGAATTGTTAATGAAATGTTAATGATTCCGGCATGTATGACCTAAGCACAGGCTGATGTCATCATGGCACAAGAAATAGAGTTTCTTAGCGACAGCTCCCTGCTTACTATACAAAAGAAACATAAAACACTATGATTAGGCCACACAAGTGTAAAAGAGCTGCCGATGATGTCATCAGTGACTTTCCATTATTCTAGATGAGCCCTTAAAAATAAAAGAATAGATTTGGCAACTCTTACGCCGAATTTATATATTATATGAGACAAAACCCTAACAGTATTCCTTAAAAAATGAGGCATCTTAATCAAGTTCAATGGTATCTGGCAATGAGCATCAGATGATTTCGGTCTTTCTGAAGTTTCGCATCACTTCTCCGTTATTTAATTAACTCAACGCCTCTTTTTAATAACTGTGATACATTACAGGCCAAGCCGTTTTAGTCTTGGTGAATTTCTTTGAATTACGCATTTACCAGTGGAAGAAATGCCTAAAGAACAGGATTTCCAAAGTTCTGCACTCGATGATATCTGACAGGAAAATGACTTAGTGTATCAGTTACACTTTCATTATAACTTTGGAACTATTGGAAAAAAATGTAATCTACGCAAATATAATGATTTCTGAATAAAGCCATTCAGAAATAGTCATTAATGTGGAGGCGATGAAAGTGCAGTTTCTGGAGACTTTCTTTATTAATTCAGCTGTCTCATTTTGTAATGGCTTCTATTAATCTCAGCTTACTATATTCACGGTGCTGCAACTAATTGAAAAGGTGCGTGGCAGCTCGAGGAAGACGGCTGAGAAAAAAAACACACTTTTTTTTCTGATACAAACACCTGCACCTAAATATGTATGATGCCAGAACTACATGCAAAAAGTGATTTACGTAAGTGGAAGACATAACACATCAGAGCAGTAGAGCTTGAAAGTAGACAGAGTGAAAGACCTGAAGGGTTTTCCCACCAAAGTCATTTATTATATGTCCACAATATAAGATTGGTTATGGAGGGCCCCATTGGTGGGACCATTACTTATCAGTAATATGGGGGTCTTATGATCCCAGATCTGCCACCACCTACCGCATCACTAGAGAGATTTAAAGGGTACCTGAGTTTTTATGAAAAGCATAAAGGGAATCTGTCAGGTCAATCTGGGACACTAAACCACCCACAAGTCCTTATAGACCTGGGGTTTAGTGTCCCAGATCGTCCTGTTGTAATGCAATCCGCAGGCGCATGAAAAATAAAAAACCTTTATACTTACTTAGATAAGGGTCCGATCGACGCTGTTTGGTGAGATTGGTCTGGCTTATTTATGAGGCATGCCTCCCGGTGCCTGCGCTGTTCTTCAGTGAACCCAAAGATGGACACCCCGGCTTCACTACGTATTTGCGGGGCATGCGCACTGAAGCCGAGGTGTACTCCTCTGGCTTCATTGAAGAACTGCGCAGGCACGGGGAGTACAGTGGCAGGGTTAGTATAAAGCATATAAGCCTTAATACATGATGTCTTATACGTTTTTCTGCTATAATAAGGGAGTCTTCCCCCTCCCACATCCATTGCTGATAACGTTCTGCCAGGAGTAACTATATAATTGCAAACAAATATCTGAGAAAAGCTCAAGTAACCAAAATATAGGAGATCCAGAAACACTGGACTGCAAATACATGCAACCAAGCAAATAAAACACAAAAAAACAATCAATGGTCATGTTAAGCTGCTTGCTGTCTATGAATAATATCCCGTCTGTAACCACAAAACCACCCAAAAGTAGATACAAGCACATAGACTTTTTCTTACAATGTGAGTTGTGAGATTTCCAGGATTCTCACTCTCTTTTGGGCACTGCAACAGTTTACAGACATGTCTTTGCAGGATGTGAGCAGAATCAATCCCTCCCCTCTCCATTCACTGTGAGAAGAGAGAAAAGGACTTCCCTCTACACTCACTGAGATAAGCAAGACGGCATAGAATGAAGCTAGGGACGGGCTTCCTTAGTAACAAGAGAGTGAACAGTAAATTGGCTAGAAGGGAGACACCTAGTGGCAGGAACTTTAGTTAGGTTTTTCAGGCAGAAGGTAGCTACAGTTTTAATTAAAGTGTATTACATTTTGGTCCAGAATCACATGATCTATGAAATGAGACTAGGCTGTCAGAAAAGTTAGTGACCATTTAAAGGATCATTGGCCATGTATGTCCATCTTCATATGATTTATGAGTTATAGCAACTAGAAAGGTAAAAAAAAAGAGTTGGTGCTCCATGGTTCAGGTAACCCAAGGTTGGCAATGATACAGTGAAAGATGGCAGGAACTATGATCACCTGAGAGAGATGTGCCAGTAACAGCCACAACTCTATGTAATGTACTTCATATACTGGTAGATGTAATCGCCGATGCCGATAATGCTGCCAAACATCTGGTGGAGCAGTGATGCTGATGTGCCGTAGGCAGGTTGGAAAAAATAAAAAAGCTAGGATTATTTATGAGCGCTGGAGATGGAAGGAATTGTGACCCAGAGTTATAGTGCAAAGATCATAGTCCTTTTTTTTGTGACAACTGATTTTAGCCTCAGGTGATGCCTTTGTCAAGCCAGCAACATTATAGACAGAATCTAAACAGTATGTTTACAAAAAATGTAGGGTAAAATCTAATGAAGACCTCATCAAACAGCAAAGGTCATAAAAACTATAGAAACTGATGAGCAAGCTTATTCAACCCATAAGTGGGTGTCCCAGAGGTGGGACCAGACTGATTGGTCATTTTTGGCATATCCTGTACCCCTTATTAAAGAATGAGTCGGCTGCTACAATACTATAGGATTCTCCACTACTATCTTTAAATGCTTTCTAATCCTAATACACTATGTTAGCAGGTCAATACCTAGATATTACATAGATATTAAATAAATAAAGCATGGCGGGTCTGAACCTGCATAGTGTTCCATAGGTAAATACATCTGCCAGTGACCTAGGTGAGACTAAGTACACACCTGCACTGTCCACTATATTAGCAAGTCAAAGCCTAGATCTTATTAAATAGGTAAAACATAGCGGATCTAAACCTGCATAGTGTTCCATAAAAAAGTACATCTATCGATAACCTAAATAAACGCGTTTCCCTTGCACTCAATATCAGCAAGTTCATCAGGAGTAGATATACAGTGTGAGCGAGGAACAGTGCGGTAACAACCGCAGTTCCCAGAGCCCTGATGGTGGGCTCTGGTACTTAGAATAGCCGACGCTGAATTCTGGCACAACAGACACTTATATAGGTCTGTGTGCTCCTACATAACCCAGCCTACTGCCGCGCCCCCACCGGAGAGGACCAATCAGCGTACAAGTCCATGCCTCCAGCTGATCACGTGATCACGATACATTGGGCTGGGTTTCAATCATAAACAAAAACATATGCATGGTTGGAGAAAACCAGTACACACGATGACACAGGTAAGTATAATGTACATAAAATCTAGAGCCAAACGGTGATCGAGGTGAACTGTAGATGATCATATCAGTTGCGATCCCCAAATATGTTCAAAAGGAATGGAACTAGTGACAGTGGGATGCCCGTCATCCAAATACTTAGTTGCACGTTTTACAACAAGAAATATGGTATTATGGAAATAGCGTCAATGGCATGATCAGGATAAAAAAAAAAAAAAAAAAAAACCCGCTACTCCTACATATCTAACCTAATATGCATACCTATCAGGTTGACATAATGCCTCCCCAACACCACCCAGTCCCATATTAAAGGAACATAGGACACATAAAGGACATAAAAAGGATTGTATATCCATGTCCAACCCTACATGTCCACAGGGGTAGCGAACTACACACCCTCCATTACTATCTTTAAATGCTTTCTAATCCAATAATAATCTAATCAAATAATAGTTTTCTACCATATGATTGTATTGTTTATATTGTAAAGTTATGTTCTGTACAACACCATTCATATACTTGACTTGGAAGTCACCCGAGAAAATAAAATAAACCACAAGTAGTTTGCAAGTTGAGATTGGGTTTTCCAATCTCAGGCATTTATGGTGTATCCTCAGAGGTGGGACATGCATCTATCTTGAGAACAGTGGTCAGGGCCAGCCATACCGCAGCCTCTGTGTATGGGGAAGTGACCTGCATGTACATCTCTCCCCATTCTAGGGATATTCTGAAAACTGCTAGTAAGCATGTACAATCCCAAAAAAGTATATGGAGAGAGATGCTCATGCACAGACATCTTTCCATTTACAATGGCCATGGCTTCTTGAGATGCTGGTCCCAGAGGTGGGACTAAGGCATTTATGGCTAATCCTATTGATCTGCCATAAATGTCAGAGACGGGAGAACCCATTCAATAAGTCTCAAGGATGTACTAAGGACGTCAGGGACAAAGACATGGCTGTTAAGCCAACATCCACTGAAAGTTATGGTCATGAGAATTGGGTTCAAGCCATAGGTCAGGATCAGAAGAGGAAAACTAGAATGAGAATCAGCAGAAGTGATACAATATTTAGGATATTTTTAGGCCCAAACAATAGCTGATAAAAAGATGATGTTGTCAGTACCAAAATGAAAAAAGAATCCTGTCCTAACGGTTAAAAAGTAACTTTTAATAAATACCTTTAAAAATTATCTTGAGAAAGAGTCAACAAAATCAGTGCAAATATAATATGATGTAGTGAAAAAAATTAGAACCATCTTTCCAATTAGTCTGTAAAAAGTTACGTCTTCACAGTGGATCACTGGGTCCTACGTGTTACGACCCTAATTGGGTACTCATCAGGGGATTTTTAGAGCATAGAGCGATCTGGTCAACAATAGCTTGCTTCCAAGGCTCAACACCAGTATACAGGGGAGCTGCTGTAGGTCTGACAGTAGCTATACCTAACCATTGATCCAACTAGGCCACTGTCAGACCTACAGCAACTCCCCTGTACACCGGGGTTGAGGTTTGGAAGCAAGCTATTGTTGACCAGACCGCTCTATGCTCTAAAATCCCCTAATGAGCACAATTATGGTCAAATAGGGTTTGTCTAGGGACAGTTGTGGAGATGCTCTTCTGAGGGTGGGAGGCTTGGATCCGGGCTTAGTGGTCACTTAAGGATATATCTCGTTTTCCCTACACGTAGGACCCGTGATCCCACTGTGAAGACGTAACATTTTGTCCCCCCTGCTACTATTTACTGAATATTTGGTAAGATGGTTCTAATTTTATTCACTACATCATATTATATTTGCACTGATTTTGTTGGCTCTTTCACAAGATAATTTTTAAAGGTATTTAATGAAAGTTATTCTTTATCTGCTAGGACAGGATTCTTTTTCATTTTTATAAGTCTGAGGCACCATAAGAAAAAAATGGCAAAAAGTTTTGAAATTGGGAATTAGGAGAATTGGGATTAAACAAATATCTTTAAAGCATCAAATCCACACAGGTAAGCATGAAACAAAGGTCAATAAAGGCTATTTGACTCTCCCCTCTTATGATGACCCCTTCAGCTGGGGCTTGGCTGACATTAGTATAAGACGAGAAGCAGAAACCTTGAGTAAGTTTTGTTCATTCCTTCATTATATCAGGAAAAGAACTTGCAGATAAGTTTTCCTTGATGGAAAAAGGAAAGTTACTACTCTAGTGCCACCTTTTGGAAGGTAGCGCCCTATAGATCCGTGTCTGGCTCTAAAGAAGCCTAGTGATATGATCTGGGGCAGCACACCATTGGACTGCCTGCAAAAGGTGACTTTCTTTAAGAAGACACAGTACCAATCCTGATCCATTATATCAATGACACACATCTTGGCAGGTAATTGATAAATGTTCTTACAAATTATCTCATGCTTTATTATTGCTGATAAAATGGCTACTAAGATGTGTTAAATTATTAGCGCCACACAATAAGATAATATTAGTTTAATTTAGTGACGAAACAAAGGCCTCTGCAATGGAGCCATGATGAATGAGCACCTCTGTTCCCTAAACCACAAGAGATGAAACATGTGAACATTTCTGGGAGAAAACACAAAAAATGATTACTTTGTCATTATATGAATGCCCTGAAATCTTTATTTTCTCTGTGCGAGCAGCCGACCATATTACTTCTTTGTTGGCAAGTGATTTAAATAACTTCACCAGCAGAGACTATGAAGTCATTGCCCACAGCTGTGCAGCCAAATCTCCCATTTAGTCGACGAAAGTGGAGGGACTTACACAAATAGGCAACGCTGACCTGTTCCCGACTTCATCACTTTTCTCGCACAGGCTGAGAGATTTATCATAAGGTCCTTTTCAATTTTGCAACAGAATTGCAATAAAAACAGCCTCATTGTTTATTTTCTCTCTTAAAAATTATGGGTTGTTACACGAACATCTAAGTGCACGGTAATGCCAAGGCTAGGACTGAATGCAAACTCCTAGTGTGCGAGTGTATGTGTGCGTGAGTGAGATCCTCTCGCTATTGAGCATTAGAAAATATTCAGCTCACATTTTAACTGTTACGATTGCCATATTGAATTTGCTTTATGTAAAGGAAACATACACTGAATGGCCAATTTATTAGAGACACACATCTGGTAGCACATTAGAGCTCATTTGGCCTGTGAAGCCAAAGCAATTTGATAAGCCATACTCCAGTATGAAAGGACCAAGGGTGTGCCATGAAAACATTCCACCAAACACCATAACTCCACCTCCACCAGCTTGAATTGTTGACTCTTGACAATTCAAGGAAGGGTTCATTGATTCACACTTCTTGTGCCAAATTCTGACTCCCATCAACAGGGTGCAACAGAAATCTGGATTCCACTAACCAAGCAATATTTTTTGCTGCACAGTGATACAATTTTTGCTCTCTTTTCCCTACTGGAGTCTTGACTTTTTATTTCACTTAAACAACATTGCCACTGGATTTGGTTGTCTGCTGTTCCAGCCCATCCATGCTATGGAACCAGGGGTATAGCTATAGGGGGTGCAGCAGTAACTGTTGCTAGCAGGCCCCAGACAAAAGGTGTCCCACTTTTATGCCTTCTTGTGGCAAGACCCAGTGTCTGAGAATAAACCTGTAATCATTTACATATCTGCCTGAGACATAACGGTATGCCGCGTTTTGCAGCAATACAGAATGTCTACCTGAGTGCGGTATTAATATTTTGTTAATGAATGTAGTTCATAAGACCCACCATCTGCTTGTACCTAATTGCTCCTAAATGTTTAAATCCAATCCTGAGCACAGGTCTTCCATGATCCAAACAAGCAGTACCATGATGCTGCTTGTTCAGATCAATAGTCCCATGGTCAGGGTGGGATTTGTGGTCTCAATATGGTCCATATAATAAAGCTTCTTTACAGCTGTCTGAACAAGCCCTAATATTGACATCCATGGGAACATAGCAATTGACAAAACCTACATAGAGATGCGTCCCTCATGTGCCTCAGCATTTCTGGGTACACTCCCCCTTGTTCAGGTGCCGACCCACCTTAGCCAGTGATTGTGTTAAGAGGGGCCAGGAAGTTAAGGCCAGACCTGGTAAGCTTTAGAATGCAAGCGAGGGGCGTTTGGAATATTGAACAGACAAACCCTTTAAGGATGGTGATGTACTGTATGTAGTGACAAATTTGCCAATTAGAACACCTGAGCTCAAAAATTTATACAAAATTTATCGATAACCTAGCTCAAAGTTAAACATTAACTATGTAGGAAAATTATTTGTTCGGTGAAGGAAATTATACTGGGTCTTACATTTACTACACTAAATATGGCCATCTACACCCTAAAGTTGTCTGAATTCACTTTTATGGGAGAGACCTGGGCATGTTGGATTTCAGCATAGCCAACCCGCTGTAAGCATTGCCAGCGGGGTATGGCAGTAATTTATTCTAATCCCACTCCCCATTAAAGGGTTTAGCCCAAGTTTTAATGTTATACTCTATCCATTCAGATGGGGGCATGGGACCCTAATTCTCATGATGGTGGTGGGGGTCCCAGTAGTCAGACTTGTAGATGAGGCATAAGATCAAAATTTTTGCAATCTCCTGCTGTCTTGAATCCGAGCTATTTGGCCATATATAGATTATATTGCTGGGTTTAGTGTCTGCGTACATTTAGCATAATGTACCACCTGGACGACTATGGATGTGACAGTTCTATACTATTTATGTGGTTCTATGCAGTAAAAAGTAAGAACATGAAAAAAATAACTTCAAGTAAAAGTAGTATATATATATATATATATATATATATATATATATATAATGTAGAAAATATTCTTTAGAGAATTACGTAAACCAATGGATTGTCATGTGATATGTCATACATGCTCTTTTAATCTGAAATATCACCAACTCATTACTGCTGAAATCCAATATATTTAATACGCAGTGATGAAACTTTGTATTGTTGTGGGCTAAGTAATTGTTTTGAGTGGAAATCAGCAGAATGTGAATTGTGTCCCATCATTCTTCAGGTACTAATCCGTGAATTAACCACCGGTGAACAGGAAATCTAAATTGAAATTTGAACTTTTGGTGAGAGATTTAAGTCTTGTTTGGACAAAACAATTCTGCAAAAAATCTACGCCCTCCCACTGAGATTATTTGTGTAAACTGGAGCATAATACATAACAATTTTTGTGGATTGTTGAAATGTTGAAGTTGAGGTTTTGATTTTACGGCAGTTTTAGCTCATCTATAGTACAGAGCAATTGGATAACAAAATTCTTCTGAGAATCAATAAAGTATTCTTTTCTATTCTTTTATATATGAAAATTATCAAAAATAATTCATCATGTTGGCATATGGTTCCACTAACCAAGGTGTTTTATTTTTAAGTATTTTATGGTATGGGTCAGGTAAACGGCCACTTTTCCGTGAAGTCAGCAGCACCAGCTCTTTAGTACGGTAAAAATGGATCTTTGGTAAGACATCTCTGGGTACGGCATCATCTAGGTGTGAGGGCCTTGGGACTCTATGCGCTCTATCAATGGTTAAGTCCATTGTCGTAAGATTTGGTATTAGCGTGCGTATTAGGTCTTGGAGGAATACTGTTAAATTACTCGCAGAAACTGACTCTGGAATCCCTCTAAACTTCAAATTGTTGCGCCTCGAGCGATCCTCCAGATCTGCTATTTTAGCTTTAAAAAATGACACGTCTTTTTCCACCTCATAGTGGGCATCTATCAGATCATTGTGTGATGTAGCAAATTCCGCCATTTTAGATTCCACATGAACAGTGCGTTTCTGCAGTTCCTGAAGGCCTCTATCTAGCGGCTTAACCATTAAGGACATATCTGTTGTCAGTGATTTACAGAAGGCCATGAGCATATTTTTCATGGTGGCCTCAGTGAGTAAACTCTCTGTTGCCGGAATATCTGCAAAAAAATCTGTGGATGGCGGTATGTGTTGTATAATATCGCTCACCTCTCCTTCTTGATGCTCAGTGTTCTGGAGCCTGGGTTTCTGTTTGGCCGGGCTAGCGGTGGGCGATGATGGTGTCTCCGCGTTGCAGAGGCCTATAGGCCTCAGTGTGTCGGTATGAATAGGCCTCGGAACAGCGCTCTCCCCGGCCCGCCGGGGGGAAGGCTCCTGTGTCACCGGAACCCCGCACTCCAGCAGCTGCGGTATCGAAGGTGCCGAGAGCGTCCTTCGTTGCGCTGACAACGGTAGTGTCTCCTCCGGAGGGTCTC
This sequence comes from Leptodactylus fallax, assembly GCA_947044405.1. NCBI lineage: Eukaryota > Metazoa > Chordata > Amphibia > Anura > Leptodactylidae > Leptodactylus > Leptodactylus fallax. Next base: position 2,494,080 of record CAMRHE010000017.1, read on the forward strand.
GAGATGGAGTTGAGGCCCCGGAGATAGCGGCGGAGCGCGAGCCGTCGCCATTTTGATCTTCCCCTCCGCTGTGGGGGAAGTAATAATCAGAGATTTTCTGCGGTTTTACCGCAGATTTTCTCTTTCTTGGCATCTCCGACGATGGGAAACTTTCTCTGTATCGTTTGGAGTGTTATACTCCACGGGCACGTCGCTACTGCTGTCGCTTTGGTGGACTCAGGCCTAGAGCTGTGCACCTATGCGGCCATTCCGTTCCACAGTCAGGCTCCGCCCCCCTATTTTTAAGTATTGAGATTTTTTTTTTAAAACGAAGAAGGTTCTGTAGATTATATTTCCATGCTATCAATAATGAGACTCCCTGACCAGGTATAGAGATATGAGATTGAGAGGCAATCGCTAATGAGGAACAGTAAAATCACTCAACCAATGACTAAAATCTAGTCATTTTTAGTCACTGGCCTCAGTATTGACCTGTTGTACAAGGCCAGCAATTGGCTGCAGCAGTCATGTTCATGTCTATGATTCTGGATTAGAAAAAAAGATCAGCAGGAGACCAGTGAAAAAATTGACGCTTGAACAAGGGATTGAGCAAATTTGTATTGTATTAATATGTGATAACCCCTTCATATCCAACTCAGTATCTAGTAAGCTCCTAAATTCCTGCTAGTGGTGTCATAATTTGATCATGTAACCAGATGAGTGAAGTCAGAGTTGGGGTCAGTTCTGGGTGGAGTCAGAGTAGGAGATGGGAAAAGGTTACTGCTCCCTACTTCAAAATACAATTATTACGTATTACGTTATACAATGAATGATTTACTTTCATAGGAACTCAATCACTGGCTTTTTAATGAATTAGCTTTACTTCTATGTCTCATCCTGGCTGTTTGCTATTTATGAAGGAGGCTGTAGTAAAATAGAGAAGTTGGAGTTGGTAGTCGGACCTACTGACTGCATGTAACAGTATGGATATCCAGAAAATTTAGGCTCCATGAACATGTCCAAGTGTGGCACCCAACATTACTCCGGAGGAACATCTTATGGTCCATTCCATTCCAATGAAAATAGAGCAGGTTCTATACTGCCCCCTGTCATTGGAACAGAATCATTGAAAACCCCATAGAGGTAAGTACGTCATGGGATGACACTTGGATGCCCCTCGCGATGTTATCTGAGTGTATTCCACTACAAACTTGGCCCCACATCAGATGCACACTGTGTCATGGAGCGCCAACCACTAAAAAGTTGTATTAAAAAGGTTAAATAGGGATTATTTTAGGTATTTTGGGCAGAACTTCAGGCTTCACACCTGGCATCAGAGTCAATTCACCTCCTTACTCCTCTTCCCTGTTCACTGGTATTTACTTGTACTAGGGGAGACTGGAAGATTAGATCTTTGTAATCATTAAACCAACCCTCATAATACATGGAAGGAGGCGGATTGATTCAGGTGCCAGGTGCTGGTTCAAGTCACATGACCCAGGGTTAGACCAGCCTGGAAGCCCAAATAGAGCTTGGAGAAGTACGTTTTTAAATGGTCCCTAAATAACCCTGTTAATAAAATAATGACCACATGCCTACAAATAATATAACCTAATACTGGGAACTTTACAAATCTTAGTCTAGCATCTCTTAAAAATAGATATAACATGACACCACAGTCGGGAATCGTAAAAAAAATCTCCAATGAGAAATCCAAGTAGTGCAAGAAATAGGTAAAAGCCTCAAAGAAGGAATAAATAACGAATCAATGAAACTGAATTGACCTGTAATAAATTTTTCTACTTTCTACTACATGTGTTACATAATACAGGTGCATCTCAATAAATTAGAATATCTTTCAAACCTTCATTCATTTCAGTGATTCGGTAATACAATTCATAATCAGCGTCTTCCATGATTGTGTGTCCTACTGAACCAGACTGAGGGACCATTTAAAGGCTTAGGAAACCTTGGCAGGTGACACTGAATTTACAATACTGAACTTTTTTACAATATTCTAATTTTCTTAGATTTGGGTTTTCATTACCTGTAATCCATAATCAACATTTACAGAAATAAAACACTTGAAATAGAAAACTCTGTGTGTAAAGAATCTAGAAAATATAGGAGGTCACTTTTTTTAATTCAATTACTGAAATAAATAAACATTTCAAAGATATTCTAATTTATTGAGATGCACATGTATATAACTGGCTGTACATTACCTTACACAGAATGTGCAAATACTTTTTATTGGAATACATAAAAAAACATATAGGGAAAATCTAAATAGGCACTTGCCATCCATTGTAATGCTCAGTGTCACCCATTCCTCTGAAAAAGGTTCCACCCATGAGAAAATATTAAAACTACTGAAAATCAGTTTAATCAAAGTGACAGACAGATGGAGGAAGAAAATTACTCAGACCTTCAGAAGCCATTTTCTGTATTTATTTTAAATTTAGTGGTGGTAATGTAAACTTAATATATTTCTATTATTAGTCTTCATTAAGTCTCAGGAGGAATGAGCATGTTCTAGTTCTGGGAAGTGTAGAGAGCTGCAGTTACTCTTTACAGATGTAAAGAGAGACCTCTGCAGGACAGTGGCATGAAATAATGTGAAAAGCGAACACCAAATTTAAAAAAAAAAAAAGTCTTTCCCGTATCATACATATTGCATTCACTCAATATACATAATGCATGCTAGGAAACCAAAAATATGTAAACAATTTAAATAGAAACTTTTTGAAAAAAATTAAACAAAGTGCAAATTTCAACAAGAGTGCTTAAAAAAAAAAGTTCTACTAATTTGATATTAGATAATTATGAAACAGAAATAGGAAATCAAAATAAATTATCTCCAGGGGCAGAAGGAGGAACAAAAATTCTGTGCAGATCAAAATAATGTAAGTGTTCCCTGGTAAATATTACTACAGCATTGCAGTTTAAACAGTAATTTTATTGGTTAGCCTCTGATTTTAATCTTGTAAAATTAAGGATTAAGAAAGAACTCTGATATTAAGAAAATCTATTGAAATTTAAGTTTAATAAAAGGGATTATAAAACTTTTTAAACAGAATACATTTAAAACTGAATATCATTTAAAATAAATAAAATTCTGTCATAGTGTAAAGTATATAATTGCAAATTACAAGCTATGGTAATGTATTACATTTGGAGTGTAATATAGTATAATAAAAGCATTGTGAAAATCTACTGTATGTACCGTATATTTTTAAAGCACAATCCTTTTATTTTACAAGTATATATGTTTCATAATGTATTACATCATAGAGTTACAGTACATATAATTTCACTGCACCAAAATATTAATGTAAATAAACACATTTTAACTAAAGTTTTTACATTTTTAAGATATGCTTTAAAAATGTGCTTAAGAACATTTTATAATTCAATACATATTAAATAAGTATTTTACAAAAGTATATTAAAATGGATAAAATATATAAACTGTGTTTAATAACCAATATAATACAATGTATGGTTAGAATCATGTGTAATACAGTTATAACAATATGATAATACATTAGGAAAATGTAGAAGCTGTCAAAGTACGGAAAAAATAATACGGTAAAATGTAGTAGAATATATGGAAAATATATACTGTATGTATATATAACAGAGATTGTATATAGAGAAGGGTAGCAATAAAACTAGAAATTAACTGGATTATTTTTTTTTCTGTATTTTCTACAAATGGCTGGTAAAAAGGGAAAGGGATATATAACCAAAAATATTTAAAACAAATCTCTTAGGCTAGGTTCACATCTGCGTTCAGGTTTCTGTTCAGGGGTTCCGCTTGGGATCCCTCGAACGGAAACCTAATCCGCATAAAAAAAGCGGTTACCTTAGGAAACCCGCGGACCCCATAGACTATAATGGGGTCCGTGTGGTTTCCACTCAGTTTCCGCCCAAAAAGGGTGGAAAAATGCTGAGAGAAAAGTCCTGCTTGCAGCACTTTTCTTTCCGCGTTTTTCATGCGTAGAAGGGAACGGAATTCCTGAACATAATGCAAGTGCAGATGTGAACCCAACCTAAATTATATAAAATTAGAAAAACTAAAAATATATTACACATGCTATATGTCCGTAGAGTTCTAAAGTCCTACAACATAAAAAAAAAAAATACTAAATCCAAAAACAATTACAATAAAAATACAAACTAAAATTAGCACCTATTGTCCGACCTATCCGTATTCCACGCTAAATGAAAATTCCATATATGGAATTATTCTGAATATTCTCACCAGTCTTAAATCATTTTAAAATATGACAAAATTGTCAGATAAAATAATTGTTTTGAATCATTATTTACAGACATTTAAGAAACACGGCTTCTGGGATATGTTTATATGAATCCAACACAAAAGTATGAATTCAGATAAAAAAAAAAAAAAAAACTCTGTTTTTTTTTCTGGTATCATAAAAGCCTGTGATGAATTCTGAAGCTGAGTAAATACAGTAAGCTAGTGGAAAAGCTTTTGCTCATGTTTGAAATAACATTGGTTGGGAGTTTGGCGGAGAGTTTCAGCCTGCAGCATGTTAAAGCGGCGGCTATATCATTAATTATAATTATTATACTTTTTAAGAGCAGAGAAACAGGAGACAATCTTATAATGTACGTTGGACGAGTCCAATATGTTTACACAAATGCTGTGAATTGTGCTGTTTTCTAACTACAAATCCATGTCAGATGTTAATGGAAATAGCATAATTTTTATGTCAGAAATGGCAGCCTTCCATGTAATGTTAACAAACGGCTTTTACCGCATCAGATGGACTCAAGAAAGTCCAGAGATGAATGTAATGTCTGCAAGATTAATGTGGGATGGTGCCAAGTGTCATTCCTGCGCCCGCGTGATTGGCCGACGCGTAAAAAAAACAGAAGAAGAAAACCTTTTATTAGACGCTATTTATCAGCTGGGGACTGACAGTTTCACCACATTTAATCCTTATAGAAATTACCTCCTCAGTAATGGCATCCTCCTGTTTACAAGTCCGGGATTTATTAAGTGCTCCAACTTGCTGTTTGCTGTAAAATGTAAATTGTGGCTTCACTTATTCACTTATTTGCCTAAATAAAGCGAGCAGTGTTTTAACAAATAATTAATAAATAATTATGTTTGGCAGCGCGAGCATGATAATGTTATCTGTGTTTTGTGTTCTGCCCGTCACGTTAAAGAGACGATGGGGTTCGGTTTACAAATTCGCCTCAGTAAATGAAAACAAACACGTTCTCCGTGTCATCAGCTAGTTTAGTTTAATCTTCAAGGCCAAATGCGAGCCCGTCAACTCATGCACACCACCATTGTACAGAGCTGTAATACTGCGCCCATAGGCTGAACGTGTACTGCGCATGCGCAGATTCACAAGTTTCTGCTGCTTGTAACTGACAATGTAAAGGTGCTTTCCAAGATTTATTTTATTGATGAATTATCCTTAGCGGTTTAACCTGATCCGGACTGCCCATAGGCTATATACGTCCAGATGGTTCACGCTTAACAAGGACGTATATTTATCTTTTCAAAATTGTGCAGCTTTACGAACAAGATGTCAGCTGTTTATTACCGTCCCTGCCTTCCCAGATCACTGTGTACACAGTGCTCAATGGGTGCTGTGTGCACAGCTATGGGAGCATCCATGATATGGCTCCCCTCTGACCCTGTGGTCACATGGCCTCTAGAGGTCGGGAACTCCAAGAGCTTCTGAGTCCTAGAGGGCCCATATCAGCTCTGGAGTACAGCATAGGAGTCTGTATAGATCAGCCCTAGTTACAGGAGAAATAAAAAAAAAAAAAAATATATAAAAAATGCCCCCCAAAGGTCTGTTATTTTTTACCATATGTTAAAGAAAAGAAAAAAAAATTATACAAAAAATAAAGTGAAACCCCCACCCTGCTGCTATCATGCCCCATGGAAAAACATGGAAAAATAACAACATAAAAATACATTTCTATTAAAAAAAAAAAAAAGCAAAAATTATTTGAAAAACCCAAAGGACTTGCAATACCAACCACAGCCTCTATGAGGTGTATGGTGATGGACTTGGTATTCCATGAAAACACAGCAGCACTCACACAAATGCTGCAGCCACTCCTCACATATTGACTTTAAGGATCGGCATAATTGTGTTTTTAGATTAAAAAAAAAAAAAAATTAGGCATGTGGCTTTTAGTAAGTTTGGTCCAAAAAACATAGTTTTTGTAGACTGCTGTAGAAAATGCCATTTTTAATAAATCTGTCCCATGGAGTTAAATAATAAGGCACTAGATGCCTGCGGCCACCACTAGGGGAAGCTTACTGGATATAGATTTATTGTTGAGCTCAATCGGAGGCATAAACAGGGAGTGCCTAAGCTCCATCTAGTGGTAGCTGCGGTATTTCTGCTGACAGTATTGCTAACCATAAATTATACTATATCCACTTCAGTTTTCTAGAGGGAATACAGTCAATTAAGATTTGATAGAACATGCAGGAATTTACGCTTTTTTGCTGACTCTGCATAAATACACCGTAAATACTCTAGTTCTATAAACTAACATCAGGCTGTATTTGGATGTATAGTAGATGGAATTGTAGGAATCCCAGATACTCATACACAGAAGCCCTGTGGTCTACATCTAGTTTTTAGCCCCGAATTATAACAAGATGATTATTAATATATAAGTATTTATTTTAAATTTTATTTTTACTATTCCTGTATTTTATTTTATTTTAAATATTCTTTTACTATTCCTGTATTTTCTGAAATTATTATTGTAGATATAATCCATTTAGTTGTATTTTATGTATCAGACAAAAAAAATTACATGATTCTTCAAGTTGATTCATAGGGAAAGAATAAGTACAATGTGCGTGTGGATATCTCCATGTATCTAACTTATCACCCACAGGGTTAGAAGTCAGGACGCACGGCTTGTAGAGTAGTCACTTGTCGACAGCCGGAATCACAACACTTATCTGGAGAGATAAGAGACTGATCAGTGTTATCCCTCTCAATCCATCATCCTCGACCACCGCGGCTATAAACATTATCCTGACTGCTGGCCAGTAAACAAAGCTGAGTCACCGGCCATTATGGCCACTTCTATGGACTCATTAGTCGCTTTAAGAACTTTGCACAGTATATAATATATGTATATGACAGACACTAGTCCGGTCTAAAGCTACGATGACTGTCATAACCAAGGCTTTCTACATATAATTTGAGAGGTTGTATCCCCTAAATTACATTGTAGGGGCTTATGGCTTTACAGGGTTATTTCGGTCACATCAAGTTACACCATATCACAGGATAGGAGGTAAGTTGCTGAAAATTGGGGGTCAAACAGCTGTGACCCCCACCGATCATGAGATGAAAAGGGGTGGGGGCCACTCATTTCCATGCACCTTCTCCATTTAAACTGGGGTTCAAAACACCCCCATTATCATGATTGATGGGAGCACTAGTGGTTGGACTCCCATCGATCAGAAAGTTACCTACTATCCTATGGTAGGTGGTAACTTGTTGTGACTAGACAACCCTTTAATAATTTTGCCATATACAATAATATTCTACCCACAGCAATGTTTAAAGGAATTTTCTGTATTTTATGCTTTTTTCCCCCCTATATTCTCCATTAGAGAAGCTTTTCCATTACATCCCTATTGATAACATTAATGTTTTCATTTTTAAGGTGGTCATTAGAGGTGGGAGAACCTCTCAAGATTCATTTCGGGTTCGGCGGCATTGGTCCTTGATAAGTTTCGGGTTGAACAAGTTTCGTATTAACTACACCTTAAATTGGCTTAAAACATGGAACCTATGTATCTAATTTCTAACTCTCGAAGGCAAATATATCCAAGTTATGTCAAAGTGAAAAATGACATTATTATACTCTAAGGCAGGGGTCGGCAACCCCTGGCACGCGTGCCAAGAGAGGCACTGGCACGGCAGCCCGAGTCCTCACCCAGCAGATTCGATCGGACCAAACACGGCCGAAACGAAACTGCTATTATTATACTGTGGGGTCTCTTCAGACCCCCAGTATAATAAGCGGAGACTCAGGAGAAGTGATGAAACATAAAAAACAATGATACTCACCTTCCTCCCTGCGCTCCGCAGCAGCTGTGAGATCAGCAGGCGCTTCCGACAGCTGACAGAGCCTCAGGGGTCACGTCTGCGTCTGACATCATTACGCATAATGACGCAACGTGACCCCAGAAGCGCCGAAGAGAACTGAGTGCTGCGGAGCGTGGAATGGTGAGTACATTGTTTTTTTATGTTTGTCACCTCTCTTGATCCTGCACTTATTATATTCGGGGGTCTGAAGAGAGCTATGGGACCCAATACCGTGTGCAGGGACCGCTATGGGACCCAATACCGTGTGCAGGGACCGCTATGGGACATAATACCGTGTGCATGGACCGCTATGGGACCTAATACTGTGTGCAGGGACCGCTATGGGACCTAATACCGTGTGCAGGGACCGCTATGGGCAGGGCCGGCGTTAGGGGGGGGGCAAACTGGGCAACTGCCCAGGGTCCCGTCCCCAAAGGGGCCCCCGGGATCCGGAGCCTGATTACTCGGGATCCCGGAGTCAGGACGGTCATATTAATAACAGAAAGGGATCCATCGTCATGTGCCGCAGGGTCCCTTTCAGATGTGAGTGAAAATAACAAACATTTTTACTCACCTGTCCTTGGCTTGGCGTCTGACGTCATCTTCCGGCGTTCCGGATATCACCACTGAGGCCTGGCTACAGCGGTCACGTGGGGCGTGCTGACAGCCTGCCTCACGTAATCGCTGAGGCCTGTGACGTCAGCCGCAGAGAAGAAGAAGCGGTCACTGGCGGAGATAGCGGAGCAGCGCGAGGAGGCCCAGCAGAGGTAAGACTAGGTGAGTATAACTGTTTGTTATTTTCCCTTATCTCTTCTGGGCCTTCGATTATTATACTCTGGGGTCTGAAGAGACCCCAGAGTATAATATAATAATAGCACTGACGGAGTCTGTAGGGCCACTGTGGAGCATTATACTGGGGGGGCCCCTCTGGATAGCATATTATACTGTGTAGGGCCACTGTGGAGCATTATACTAGGGGGCCCCCTCTGGATAGCATATTATACTGTGTGGGCCCCCTCTGGATAGCATATATATTGTTTTGGGCCACTGTGGAGCATTATACTGGGGCCCCCTCTGGAGAGCATGTTATATTCTGTGGGGTTACTTTGGAGAATTATGCGCTCCAGAGGGGCCCCCAGTATAATGCTCCAAAGTGGCCCCACAGTATATAACATGCTCTCCAGAGGGCCCCCTCCCCAGTATAATGCTCCAGAGTGGCCCCACACAGTATAATATGCTATCTAGAGGGGCCCCCCAGTATAATGCTCCACAGTGGCCCAAAACAGTATAATATGCACTCCAGAGCCCCCCCCAGTATAATGCTCCACGGTGGCCCCACACAATATAATATCCTCTCCAGAGGGGACCCCAGTGTATGGGGGGGGCGGCTCTGGAGAGCATATTATACTGTTTTGGGCCACTGTGGAGCATTATACTGGGGGGGGCTCTGGAGATCATATTATACTGTTTTGGGCCACTGTGGAGAATTATACTGGGGTAACCTCTCTGGGCAGTATATTATACTGTGTGGAGGCCATTCTGGAGTATGTTATACTGAGTGGGGTCACTGTGGAGCATTATTTTGGGGGGCCATCAGCAGAGCATATTATATTGTGTGGCGCCACTGTGGGGCATTTTGCGGGGGGAACTAAGGAACATTATACTAGGGAGCCCTCTGGGGAGCATATTATACTGCGTGGGGCCTACTGTGGAACATCATACTGGGAGACTCTCTGGGGAGCATAATATATTGCGTGGGGCCACTGTGGAGCAAAATACTGGGGGGGGGCACTGTGGAGCATTATACTAGTGGGGGCCCTCTGGAGAGCATATTATACTATGGGCCACTGTGGAGCTTTATACTGGGGGGAAGGGGCAGTGTGGGGAGCCGGTTATACTGTGTGGGGCCACTGTGGAGTGTATTATATTGTGTGCGGCTTTTCGGGAGCATGTTATACTCTGTGGGGCCATTGTAGAGCATTATACTGGGGGGGACCACTGTGGAGCATTATACTGGGGGAACCCCTCTGGGTAGTATATCATACTGTGTGGAGGCCATTGTGGAGCATGTTATACTATGTTAGACCACTGTGGAGCTTTATACTGGGGGGCACTGTGGGGTGCATATTATACTGTATGGAGCATATTATATTGTGTGGGGCTGCTGGGGAGCATATTGCACTATCTGGGGCCACTAAGGGGTAGTATACTTTGTGGGCCACTGTGGAGTATTATACTGTGTGGAGCCTTATATACCATGTGGGGCCACTATGGGGGGCTCAGGGGAGCATTTTATACTGTGTGGGGCCACTGTGGAGCATTATATACCATGTGGGGAAACTGTGGAGGGCTCAGGGGAGTATCGTATACTGTGGAGAACTATATACCATGTGGAGCATTATACTGTGGGGGGGGGGCTCAAAATTCCTGCTGGCAGCCCTGTGTGCTATGTCTGCATCACAGCTTCCTCACTATAATCTTGCACATACGTGTAGTGCTCCATGGCCATGTCATTCCCCATAAAGTACTGTGCATGAGCTGGCCATGGAGTTATTGGGGCCTGCACAGTACTATAGGGGCTGACTATACTGGGAACATACTCAGTAATGCCAGATAGTCAGCACATATGTAAGACTTCAGTGAAGGAGCCGCGGTGTAGGCTATTAGCAGGAAGCTGTTGGATGGGGCCCCAGAATAAGTTCCTCTGGTGGGCCTAAGGCCCTTCAGTCTGACACTGTATAACGGAGAACTATTATATATAAGGGTGGGTTACTATATATAATTGGGAAACTTAAATATGAGAGGGCTATTATAAGGGGGAACTATTATTTATAAGATGGGCTATTATTTATAAGGGGGGAACTGTTTATAAGGGGGGTATAATTGTTAAGTGGGGCTTATTTATAAAGGGTGCTATTAGTGATAATGGGGACTATTATTTATAAGGGTAACTATTATTTATGAGGGGGCTATTATTTATAAGGGAGCAGTATTATATTTACAGGGTGACTGTTACTGATAAGGGGGATATTACTGATACAGGGCACTATTTATCATTTATAAGGTCGCTATTACTGATAAAGGTGTAATATTATTTATAAGCAGGGACTATTATTTATAAGTAGGTGTTATAATAACTGATGACTGGGTGCAAAAATCTATTAGGTGGTACAAAGGTGCTCATTTGAATTGTGTGTGGTAAAATGGGGCTTGTTATTACTTTTTTGTTGGCAGAAAGGAGGCGTTATTATAGGGGTTGCGACTGGAAGACGATGGTGTTGTTTGCATATCAGCATTTGGGGCCCCGCTTTTAATTTTGCCCAGGGCCCCACTTGTCTAAAACCGGCCCTGACTATGGGACATAATACGGTGTGCAGAGGCTGTTATGGGATATAATACCGTGTGCAGGGGCTGCTATGTGACATAATACCGTGTGCAGGGGCTGCTATGTGACATAATACCGTGTGCAGGGGCTGCTATGTGACATAATACCGTGTGCAGGAGCCACTATGTGACATAATACCGTGTGCAGAGGCTTTTATGGAATATAATACCTTGTGCAGGGACCGCTATGGGACATAATACCGTGTGCAGGGGCCGCTATGGGACATTATTCTGTATAACGGTGTGTTTGCTGCATTAAGGATGTGTTTTTGCACAGAAAACACAGGCATTTTTTTGTGTGCAAAAATGCACCAATGTGAACGCAGTTTTACATTGAAGTAAAAGTTCCAGTGGCTTAAGACTATATCTGCATCCAGATACATAGTGTGTATTCACCATAAGGATGCCGCCATACGGTGCTCCTGGACACATTTGCCACTAATTGGGGCTGCACATGGACTTTCATTGCTTCTAATCGGAAAGTATAGGAGCGTCCCAGGAAATAGCAGTAAACGCATGTGTCCTAAAGCATCTGGTGGCAGCACTTCTGTGTTATGGTTTGTGGTATATGACTTTAGTTTAGGGGTCGTCAGACTTACAATTATTGACCGGCACTCTGAGTACCTCATCTTTGATTTTTTAATTAAAATCGGCACGCCGAACAAAAAAGGTTGCCTACCCCTGCTCTAAGGTTTCTTCAGACCCCAGAGTATAATAGGTGGAGGCCCAGGGGAGGTGTAAAAAAAATAAAAAAACATTCATACTCTCATTCCCTCACCTCTTTTGGTCCTCCTTGTGGTGTCTGGGCTCTCTCTCTGCCTTGGTGATGTCATATGCCAGGGGTCACTGCTGAGGCCTGTGATTGGGCCTCAGCGGTGACATGTGACTGCTGGTGGCCCAATCCCAGGCCTCAGCCGTGACCCCAGGCACATAACGTCACCAGGAGAACACCGGACACCACGAGGAGGCCCAAATGAGTTAATGGAAGGTGAGTATAAATGTTTTTATTTTTTTATTTTTATTTTTTTTTTCTTCACCTTCCCTGGACCTTCACTTATTAAACTCTGAGGTCTCTTCAGACGGTGACCATTTTAGTTTGCCCAAGACGAATCTCCATTTGTTGGGTTTCCAAACAATTTCGAATATTCGGTTCAAACCCGGCTTGGTACAAACCGAATCGGCCATCTCTATTGGTCATTGGTTGACATCAGTGCCCTCCATTCCATCAAGTTTCCATCAGTTACATTCTCTTTTTTTTCAACTAAAGTAATTTGTAATATATTCAGCAGACATGCCCCAGGGGCCCTGACCAGATAAGGACCACAAACCTTTAGTCAGGGGTCTCCAGGAGGCCAACTTAGAAAAATTGCATGGTGTATGGTGTATCGCTGTCAATTATTACCTTGATATTGTTATCAGGAAGTGTTACAGAGGAAATAACAATCGTCTGTATAGCTGATGATTAAACCAACTGAGAGATTGTTGTGATGAAGCCACAAAAATTCCAGATGTCTGAACATAAACAGAGACTTTAATCAGAATTTTAGAAGTTATTGAGCCTTTTATGAGACATATCTGAAAAATCAGCCCCCGCAAATGATGCATTAAATTTAGCATAAAACTGACCTCAGCCTGTACATCCTGTGCAATCATTTCCCATATGAAACCGAGCAAATCAGCCCTGAAGATAAAAAACATGACCAAAAATGTCACTTTATGTATCAGTCCTAGTCTATCCAACCTGTGACTCTCCAGCTGTTGCAGAACTACAACTCCCAGCATGCTGCAACGACTGAAGATCCACAGATTGGAGATCACTGGTCTATCAAACTGTTTAAAAATTCCAACTAAAACAAGATTTTTTTTATTTTTGTATTTAAAGGGGCAGCTTTCTTTCCCCAGAAACAGTGCCACATGTATATATAGGCTGTATCTGGTATTGCAGCCTTCAAGTAAATGGTGCTGGGTATGCTGTACCTGGAAAACAAATAATGAGGTAAAACTTGGTTATAATAACAGGATCATTTATGGAAATATGGACAATTCAGCTATTACTAAGATTTCTCTGTTGCTGATCCTACAAAGGAGAGAGATGAGCTGATGTCGCCCATACTTATGTTTGGCCCCTGTGGACATCTGACATGGCATGGGCGTCACATTACTACACTATATTTACAATAAAAGTGCAGAACGTGGAGATGGTGAGACGTCGAATGGTAAAGATCAACAATGGTCCCACATTTGCAGGGATTGTTGTTGTAAATTTTCAAAGGCAATCCTGACCTGAAAAGGGGTGTGGCTTATTGAGACCCCACCTAAAGGTTGACAAAAAGCAGATCTCAAAGTGTCTTTCTGCTGTAGACCCCAGCCATCATTGTAACTTGAAGCTCCTGGGCCCCAATGCAGAATCTGTAATGGGGTCCTTGCCTACCTTGTGCCTTTTAGAATAATAGGATAGTTTATGTGGGAGAAGGACCGCTTATATCCAGGGCCTGGTAGTGACTGCTATAGCTGCACCCTCCATAACAACACCCCTGATCCCAGCAATCAGCTGTTATCTGTAGGGAGACCTGGTAGTAAGTTCTCAATTTATCTGCAGCACCACAACAGGGGAAACTAAGTATTACACAATGCCTATTCAAATTAATAGCCTGCCTATGTAATGGAGAGAAGGACAGGTCCTCCAGAGTAAGAGATAGTCTTTAACCCATTCCCGCTCTGCGCCATACTATGACATTGCACCAAGCATATAATTGATGCTCGGCACCATAATAGTACGGTGCTGTAATGCCGCGGGCTCCAGAGCGGTGTCTGCAGCATTACTTCTGGCACTCAGCTGTGTTACACAGCCGAAACCTGAGACTACCTGTTGGAGTTGGGGAACCCCTTTTTATGACTTCTATATGTCCTAATATGGAATCTGGATAGGGGTCTTTTTCATCACTTGAGCCCTTTAAATTATTCGGTCAGTTCCCAGTTGGATAAACAATATCCTGCCATCAGAGAAGGGACAAGAAGCCCCGCACTAGTCAAGTCATGTCACTCCCTTTAAGGCTTGGTCTGGTTCACACGGGAGTAGATGAAAGCCCTCGGGTGAGCCCCCAGCACAAGCAATGCATGGCGCAGTTCACTCAATGGACATTGCCTCAGAGACCCAATCACCAATCATATGTGCCGGCTCAGTTTTAGGAATTTAGGAAGGGGATACAAGTGATAGTTACATGGAACGTTACAGTGGACCCCAGAATAAATTTTCCTGGTTGGTCCTTGACGCTCCAATCTGATCCTGTTCCCTATATTGCAATGCATTATTAGCTGTGGTGCCCCTCAGCACACTGGCAGGTATTGTAATGCCGGAGATATTCGGAGTTGGTAGGGTTCATGGTAGTAATATTTCTGCACATTACTTTCCTTCCTTCTCTGTAAATTACACCATTATGACCAACAGACTTCATTACGTTTGGTGTAGAAAGCATCTTTCAGCTGTCTCACAGTAGAGTGGAGCTCATATGGAGGCCACATGGAGCAGCGTCCTATATATGTGCCGGCGAGGAGCCGGGTCTGTGCTGCATGTGTCAGAGTATTAACAATGAGGTAATCCATTAATGAAACATTCATTGTATTTAACACTAAACAGAGGCCGAGGACGGCAGAGCAAGACATGATCCGGATGTTAATAACATGGCAAGATAAATTGATTAAAATCCCAGGACCAGCAATGTGCTAACCTACAAATGTACTGAGCTGTGTCTGCGGATACACATACATATATATCATACTAGTCAGCCCGCCAGAAGTCTCCTGAGAAAGCAAAGACCTCCTGGACTCCTGGAAGAACAACAAGTCTCCCCTGCATAGCTGAGAATGTTCACTGCTCACCATCAGATAATGGTGCCCTCCGGCTCTGATCTAATGGGGTTACTGGAGTGAGCACAATTCCGTATTGAACCTTTCGTAAGAAACTCTAGTTGGATCTACTCATGGGGCACTCTAGCTGGATCTACTCATGGGGCACTCTAGCTGGATCTACTCATGGGGCACTCTAGCTGGATCTATTCATGGGGCACTCTAGCTGGATCTACTCATGGGGCATTTTAGCTGGATCTACTCATGGGGCACTCTAGCTGGATCTATTCATTGGGCACTCTAGCTGGATCTGTTCATGGGGCACTCTAGCTGGATCTGCTCATGGGGGACTCTAGCTGGATCTGCTCATGGGGGACTCTAGCTGGATCTGCTCATGGGGCACTCTAGCTGGATCTACTCATGGGGCACTCTAGCTGGATCTGCTCATGGGGGACTCTAGCTGGATCTGCTCATGGGGGACTCTAGCTGGATCTGCTCATGGGGCACTCTAGCTGTATCTACTCATGGGGCACTCTAGCTGGATCTACTCATGGGGCACTCTAGCTGGATCTGCTCATGGGGCACTCTAGCTGGATCTGCTCATGGGGCACTCTAGCTGGATCTGCTCATGGGGCACTCTAGCTGGATCTGCTCATGGGGCACTCTAGCTGGATCTGCTCATGGGGCACTCTAGCTGGATCTGCTCATGGGGCACTCTAGCTGGATCTGCTCATGGGGCACTCTAGCTGGATCTGCTCATGGGATACACTGTATCAAAATGTTCATGGGGCATTCTTTATTGAATCATTCACAGGGCACTATTTATGGGATAGTCTGACTGGCACTATTTATGGTGGCACTCTAACTTGTACTAATTATGGGGAACTTTTCAAGGTGTCACTGGCTTGAACTATTTACGGGGCATTCTGTCACTGTCTATAGAAATACTCAAACTTGAACTCTTTAGGGGGGAACTTTGGCACTATATGGGGAAACTGATGGAAACTAATTATGGTGCACTCTATGTAGACTATTTATGGGGGTACTCTAACTTGAACTGTTCTTGGGATCATTCTGGCTGGAGCTATTTCTGAGCACTCTGACTGACATTATTTGAGGTGCACTCTGCCTGGCATCATGTCAGAAATGAACACTATGAACATAATATTTTTTTATAATTTTCCTTCACCTGGTAATACGACAAGGTAGAAAATCGTTCAGAAATGTAAACATTTTTTTCCGACTAGAAAGTGAGATTATAGTCAAACATTTTACATGGAGTTCCAGGCTCTTTAGTTAAATCCTGCGCATTAGAGCAAGAATTTTCCTCATTCATTGCTGACTGATGGTATAGTAAGGGGATCAGTCACTAGATGACATCTGTATACAGAGATAACGTCGTTTATCAGAATATTCACTTAGTCAAATGGAACGTTAATCCTTCATTGACAGAAAGGAAAGGACGGAACATCTATTATTCCTCTCTATTTCAACAGTCAATACTGCACAGAGCTTATACGATTATAAGAACGAACAGTCTGATCCGTGAATGAAAGTCCATTTAGTGTTTTACACCATCTGAAGAATATATTGTTATAGAAATGTAATGGATAGTATAGAGATATTAAAGAAGAACTCCAGATCCTCCAATAATGACAGCAAGGTTCATTGCCACACACTTAAAGGGATTTCCCCTCTTCACAATCCCCTTTTGTTAGTGGGATCCCCCATATCTAAATGCCTATCCACAAAAATCTGCCGTTCCAGGTGCTGGAAGTCACAGCAGTGGACGGGCAGTGGAAGCGGTCTGCCCCATCTAAGCGATAGGAGTGGAGCTGCAATTCCATGTGGATAGGTCATCAGTATCAAAAGTGCTGCGATTTCAAAAACACTTGTATTTTTGTAAATCGCAGCATGTCAACTATACCTACGGAAACGTTTACCATATAGATATAATAGAGGCAAAAAGTCAGCAGAGGAAAACTCTGTGGACTTTCTGGGAAAATGCTGCGGAAAAAAACGTGATGCGCGTCCACTGCAGTCTTTTCTGCAGCGTTTTTTGGCAGCGATTTGCTAGGAGGGGCCTTAGGCTGTGTTCACACGGAAGAAAATTTTCCACCCCCGGAGTTTTCGCCACGGTCAGATGTGACGGGATTCCGATGCCGTGCATCAGCATTCCGTCGCGGCTAACCGCTCCTGACTAAGCCCGAATGAATGGGCCTAATCAGGAGCGCGGCTCGATCTGCGGACACCGCGGGCGGAATCCGTGGCAAGATAGGTCATGTTGCTTTTTTTTTTCTGCTAGCGGAAAAAAGCTGCAGAGGAAAGAAAATGCCACTGACTCCCATTGAAATGAATGGGAGGAGTTTTTTCAGGCGGATTTTGAGGCGGATTCCGCGTCAAAATCCGCTGCCAAAAACTCCGTGTGAACACAGCCTTAGCCTAAAGCAGGTTGCATGCTATCTAACTACAGGAATTCTAAGTGATTAGCTGTAATCTATGGCAGCCAGTGATTATTTTCTCTGCAGCGCCACCACAGGACAAATGAAGCATTACATAGTTCTCATTGGAAACAACAGACGGTTCATGTACTGCTTCCTCCAGAGTAAGAGACACTCTTTGTAGCCATGTAGAGGTATACATTTTGCTATGTGAATATATCCTTAAACAGTCACTGTCATTAGATTTTTATTATAAATGTGAATGACTTAGATCATTGTGAATGATTTCTCTATATGGCGGTATTTTTTAAATACAAGCATTTCTTCAAGACAAAACATCTACTAGGGGCGCAAATTGATCTTGATGAGTTTGTATAATTCTGTATGCAGTTTGCTCCCTCCCTCTCTGTCCAGTATTGATGGCTGTGTGGCCACTACATGAGCCCTCAACCACTGGGTGTAGAGGGGCCCTGGCGCTCTGGTGACTAGGATGACAGCTGTGCCCATGTTGCAGTAGTTTTGCCCACTGCTTCTCTTCTTTCCAGCCACAAGATATGATGATTTGCATCCTTACCAGGTTACAGACAAAGTACAGATGAACTGTTAGATCGGCCCATCACTGAAATATAATGCTGAAATATTCAGACTGTAAATTGACTTCTTCCGACACTTTCCACCAAGTGGAACATTCCGTCCCCGACACAGAACCTTTAAATTCTCAGTTCTGCTAATTGGGACTTGCCTACTGCAAATCATTAATCTTTGTCCCTGCTGTGGACATGTATAATTGTGTAGACTGACTGTAGTAATTAGGTTATACAGAAGGAAGTTTTCTGCTCCAGTTGAAGCGCACCAGCTGGTAACGTCATCTTATGGTATGGCGGTATTTAATAATTGCTTTTTAAATATTTGGCCTATGCATTGTAAGCCTTTAAAAGACTTGCTGTGCCATGGCCAAATACACAGTAGATCCGGGAAGGCCGCAGTGTATGGAGGTCCAGTGGAAGATGAATACATATTTATGTAAGGACAACACAACATGTAAGTGAGATCAAAGAACGCCCAGCCGGCTGTATACACAGATCTGTCTGTTGTGGGGAACATCAAGGGTAAGCTAGAGGAGATGTTAAGGGGGAAATTACATTATGTAGGATCTTGAGTATAAAACTTTAGGATGTCTTTGAGGTGGGTGCTATACACTGAGATATAACTTGGCATTGAGATTCCATAAATAAGAGAGGACTTCCAAATATATGCACCAGTCTAGATGAACGGCTCACCGTTTGTGATGGATGATCCACATCCTCACAAGTTCGGGTTTGACCTGAATTTTCCCAAATTTTTAACAAAACCGAACAATAGGTGATTCGTCTTGGGCGAACTAAAATGGTTGCCGGGACCATTTTATCCCTTCTAACTCTTCTTCCAAAGATTTTAGTTTCCTAAACTGTGGGTCATGACTCCTTTCTCTCCACCCTTTCTGGGGGGGGGGGGCTTGTGAGCCAAGTTAAGAAATTTTTCCACAATGTAGGACTGCAAACTGCCAGCAATACCGATTGCAGTATTTTGTAGTCCTGCAAAAGAACCTTTGATGATGCCACAGTTATGTGACCAGTCTCATTCACGGGTGGAGCATGTACAATAGTTTCATGTATGGAAGCTGTCCAGGGCTGCCTGTAGGGGAAGGACATGGAGATAGGAGTGCTAAGTGGGGGGGAAATATGGATGTAGTAGAGCTGAGTGTGTGTTGGGGGAATTTTTCATGCTGCAGTACTGAGTATATGGAGGGAGCAAGGCTGTATGTAAGGAGGAAACCTTAAAGAAACAGAATTGTCAGTTATGGGGCAAGCACAGAGGTAGCAGTGCTGTGTGTGCGGGGGATGCCTCAGCCCGATGTATTTATTATAACTCACGTTAACTGGCGCAGATCTCTATTCTGACCCACGGATGTGCACCTGATTTATGAAGAGCCCGGAGCCTGCCACAGTCTGGGCCTTTATTAAGACTGGCCCAATATGTTACGTCCTGACAAGGAGACCTCTCCGGTGTCGTAACGTGTAGACTTTGACACTGCTTGAAATAAAATAGATCTCTTTTAATCAACGGAAGGAATTGGTATAAATTGAAGTTGTGGCCACCACCTTTTTGTTTTGTTTTTTTAACAATTTAACTCTAAGTTAAGGACCTGAGGACCCAGCAAAGGAGGCTGCAGCGGCAGATCTGTAGAGTCACACACCATTCCAGCTAAGCTGTTATGTGCTTGCAACAAGATGAGAGCATGTCTTACAGGACAATATTGTCCGCTCCTCGTTGGGATTAATCCACGGAGTTACCCTAATAGTTACTTGTGGTGCTCCCCTACGTTTTTTTTCCTCTTGTCTTTTAAATAAGCCAACTATTATCCCTGTACTGTATGCACAATCACTGTATGGTGACATCATAGTGTTTATTATCTCTGTACTGTGACATCACTGTACTTTGACATTACTGTGACCTTACTGCATGCACTATCACTTTACTGTGACATCACTGTGTTTATCATCTCTGTACTGTGATATCAGTGTTTATTATCTATGCACTCTGACATCACTGTGTTTATCACCCCTGTACTGTGACATCACTGTGTTTATCATCCCTGTACTGTGACATCACTGTATTTATTATTTCTGTACTGTGACATCACTAAGTGCATTATCCAGCACATTAGGAAAACCAAAATAATCCTGTTTCCATGTTCTGAACTTTCTGCTGGAGGTGGTTATTATAGAGTTTGGCCCCTATTCAAGGTTTTGCTATGGGGCCCTATGCTTACTAGTTACACCCTTGGTATTGGTTCTTACATAGTCTGGGCTGATACGGCTGCTATGAATCTCATTGTCCGGCCCCATGGGTTAAACATTTTCCAGCAATAGTAAAACCGTAAAATAATGATTTGACATTAAGTGCGGTATATTTAACCTGGAAATGTAATGTAATTGCTGAGCTCAGTCACACGGTACAGGGTAATATGTGGACTTGTGGGGAGATTTCAGGAGAAGGTGTACCGTGTTTTCCTTCAAGTGAAAACTGTAAAACATCTAAATGATATGTAAATCTCGGCTTTTTTCACATAATAAATCACTGCGGCTTATGGATGGAGGTGAATGTCTTCATTAACTGTTCTACATGTAAAGCCAAGCAAAACAATGTAATAGAGCCAGTAATGTATTTCACATTACATTCAAAGGAACGGCGGCTGTGCAAGGCAAAACAAAATTCTGCGGCCAGCATCATTGTCAGCAAGCTATTAATAAAAGAGTCAATGGTGAAAGCTCAGACAAACAAGCACATCACATAGAAAGACTCCTGGACAATGAATGAGAGTTAGCAGATGGGAGCATCTATACAAAATACACAAAAGGGCCGAGGCTGGAAAGTGGCCATCTGGGCAATGTCTGCGAGAAGTTTACCAAAAACTATTGGTAAATTCAAATCTCATATCTGTTTAGGTCCATAGGTCCGGTCAGTGTTGATGTGGATGTTGTGAGGCCTGTAACAGCAATTTTTGGGGCTGCAAACACCATCTGCTTCTGGGACCCAGTGCAAATATTGTACCATGACCGTCCTCCAAAGTTGTATTACTTCTGGTGTTTTCTAATGTAGAAGAGGAACCTCTGCCCCCCCACCCCAAGACATTAAGGCTAGTGAATGACTGATACCCCTGCATCCCATACAGTGCCTTGCGAAAGTATTCGGCCCCCTTGAACTTTTCAACCTTTTGCCACATTTCAGGCTTCAAACATAAGGATATAAAATTTTAATTTTTTGATGAAGAATCAACAACAAGTGGGACACAATCGTGAAGTGGAACGAAATTTATTGGATATTTTAAACTTTTGTAAAAAATAAAAAACTGAAAAGTGGGGCGTGCCAAATTTTTCGACCCCCTTAAGTTAATACTTTGTAGCGCCACCTTTTGCTGCGATTACAGCTGCAAGTCGCTTGGGGTATGTCTCTATCAGTTTTGCACATCGAGAGACTGAAATTCCTGCCCATTCTTCCTTGGAAAACAGCTGGAGCTCAGTGAGGTTGGATGGAGAGCGTTTGTGAACAGCAGTTTTCAGCTCTTTCCACAGATTCTCGATTGGATTCAGGTCTGGACTTTGACTTGGCCATTCTAACACCTGGATACGTTTATTTGTGAACCATTCCATTGTAGATTTTGCTTTATGTTTGGGATCATTGTCTTGTTGGAAGATAAATCTCCGTCCCAGTCTCGGGTCTTTTGCAGACTCCAACAGGTTTTCTTCCAGAATGGTCCTGTATTTGTCTCCATCCATCTTCCCATCAATTTTAACCATCTTCCCTGTCCCTGCTGAAGAAAAGCAGGCCCAAACCATGATGCTGCCACCACCATGTGTGACAGTGGGGATGGTGTGTTCAGGGTGATGAGCTGTGTTGCTTTTACGCCAAACATATCGTTTCGCATTGTGGCCAAAAAGTTCGATTTTGGTTTCATCTGACCAGAGCACCTTCTTCCACATGTTTGGTGTGTCTCCCAGGTGGCTTGTGGCAAACTTTAAATGAGACTTATGGATATCTTTGAGAAATGGCTTTCTTCTTGCCACTTTTCCATAAAGGCCAGATTTGTGCAGTGTACGACTGATTGTTGTCCTATGGACAGACTCTCCCACCTCAGCTGTAGATCTCTGCAGTTCATCCAGAGTGATCATGGGCCTCTTGGCTGCATCTCTGATCAGTCTTCTCCTTGTTTGAGATGAAAGTTTAGAGGGACGGCCGGGTCTTGGTAGATTTGCAGTGGTCTGATATTCCTTCCATTTCAATATGATCGCTTGCACAGTGCTCCTTGGGATGTTTAAAGTTTGAGAAATCTTTTTGTATCCAAATCTGGTTTTAAACTTTGTCACAACAGTATCACGGACCTGCCTGGTGTGTTCCTTGGTCTTCATGATGCTCTCTGCGCTTTAAACAGAACCCTGAGACTATCACAGAGCAGGTGCATTTATACGGAGACTTGATTACACACAGGTGAATTATATTTATCATCATCAGTCATTTAGGACAACATTGGATCATTCAGAGATCCTCACTGAACTTCTGGAGTGAGTTTGCTGCCCTGAAAGTAAAGGGGCCGAATAATATTGCACGCCCCACTTTTCAGTTTTTTATTTTCTACAAAAGTTTTTAAAATAATCAATAAATTTCGTTCCACTTCAAAATTGTGTCCCACTTGTTGATTCTTCACCAAAAAATTAAAATTTTATATCCTTATGTTTGAAGCCTGAAATGTGGCAAAAGGTTGAAAAGTTCAAGGGGGCCGAATACTTTTGCAAGGCACTGTATCTGGGACATCGCTAAAGGCACAAGGGGCCATGATGCAAAAGTTCTATGCAACTTTTTAAGCCTTATGTATAGTAGTACAGTATACCTTTACAATAATAGATACCAGCTCTACATAAAGTAAAGTGAGTACAGTCCACTTAGATATAGTGATTGGAGTCGTCTGCTTCACTTTCCCTTGTCTATGTGGACCGAGGCCTCCATGAAGACTTCCCACCATTCCCATTCCATGTCAGCACACACACATTAATCATGCCCCCTTTTGTGCCACCATCTCCCTCTACAGCCTCCCTGCTTGACTATATGCTGCAGACTTAGGCCCAGTTCACATCTGTGTTCGGGTTTCCGTTCGGGGAGTCTGCTTGGGGACCCCCCGAACGGAAACGTATACGCATAGAAAAGCAGTTACCTAAGGAAACCCATGGACCCCATAGACTATAATGGGGTCCGCGTGGTCTCCGCTTGGTTTCCGAACGAAACATGCAGAAAAAAGGACCCCTTATTACTGTGGCTTGGTGTCAACAGTCCATATACAGTATGTGCCAGAAAATGCTAATGGAGACCACTCCTGGGAGAGCAACCTGGGGAATGTCTGTGGAAAAATCTAAAACCTCTTGCAGAGGTCTAAAAAAAACAAAAACAAAAAACTCACAATCCCTTAGACTGTGTTCACATGGCGTGAATGCAAAAATGCATGCATTTTATATAAAACCCACATGCATGTTTGAAAACCATGTAAGGATTTTATATATATTATATATATTTTATATATTCATATGTCTTAGCAAAAATGTGATTGTTTTTTTTTTTTTTTCTGAATATGCGTGCAGTTTCTTATATAAACGCATACGTTTTTGGCAAAAATGCATCATGTGAACCCAACCTTTCCACTCCCATTTCCTGGTTTAGCCCAAATGTGTTAGTAACCCATTTTGTCCACATAATTTCAGCAGGACAATGCACTCTCTTAATCTCTCTCTCTACATATATATCCCAGGGATTATGTCCCCATTCAATAGTATCCAAAGTCTTGAGACATGAACCCCCAGAAAATATGAGCAGCATCACCAGGATGTCCAGTAGAAGTGGCTGTGCATCGTATGGCAGTATTATAGTCTAATTCTATAGGAATGCACAGATTATGTATGGCTACATAGCCTCTGATCTCTGCTGGTTGTTAAGGGTGTACTTAAGGGGAGACTGGGTATGGGTGCCATGTTGACTGGTCCAGAAAGTACATGGGGATTTGCAGGCCATGCACAAGGATGGTCGGTCCATTCTGTTTTTGTTCTGGGTCCTCTCTTCATGCCCAAATATTGCACTGAGATCGGGGCAGTAATCCCTGCAGAATTCAGGACGGGTCTCCTGCGTTGCCCAATAATTGCCATTTCTTTACATAGTTACATCCTATTATAATATTGAACTGACATTTTCCTTTCAGCAAACTCAACTTTCTCATGTTCTTGATTTGTTCTTCATGTAATGTATTTTTATCCTATTTGACCACAACTTTACTGTGGTTTGTTTTTCTTTTTTTTTTCTTTTCTGTAATCTACATTTTCGTCCACTGCTGTGAGATCAAAGCCGCGTGCCATGTTAATTGTCCAGATTGATCTCACTCTTGTGTGTTTATTGCAGATCAAAAACAAACTCAGACAAAGTGCTGGGAGGCTGAATGTGATCCCAATGACTTAATATGGAGGATTTCTGCAGAAAAGAAGTGTACACACTGAGGGGCATACTGTGCAGCTTAGAGGGACACATCGGGGCAGAGTTACTAAACTGTCTAAAAGAAAAAAAAAATGTCTTTGTTGACCATAGCAGCAATATATCACAGAGCTCAGCTTCTCTCCTCTATCATATAAGCCTATATATCACAGAGCTCAGCTTCTCTCCTCTATCATATAACCCTATATATCACAGAGCTCAGCTTCTCTCCTCTATCATATAACCCTATATATCACAGAGCTCAGCTTCTCTCCTATATCATATAACCCTATATATCACAGAGCTCAGCTTCTCTCCTCTATCTTATAACCCTATATATCACAGAGCTCAGCTTCTCTCCTCTATCATATAACCCTATATATCACAGAGCTCAGCTTCTCTCCTCTATCATATAACCCTATATATCACAGAGCTCAGCTTCTCTCCTCTATCATATAACCCTATATATCACAGAGCTCAGCTTCTCTCCTCTATCATATAACCCTATATATCACAGAGCTCAGCTTCTCTCCTCTATCATATAACCCTATATATCACAGAGCTCAGCTTCTCTCCTCTATCATATAACCCTATATATCACAGAGCTCAGCTTCTCTCCTCTATCATATAACCCTATATATCACACAGCTCAGCTTCTCTCTTCTATCATATAACCCTATATATCACACAGCTCAGCTTCTCTCCTCTATCATATAACCCTATATATCACAGAGCTCAGCTTCTCTCCTCTATCATATAAGCCTATATATCACAGAGCTCAGCTTCTCTCCTCTATCATATAACCCTATATATCACAGAGCTCAGCTTCTCTCCTCTATCATATAACCCTATATATCACAGAGCTCAGCTTCTCTCCTCTATCATATAACCCTATATATCACAGAGCTCAGCTTCTCTCCTCTATCATATAACCCTATATATCACAGAGCTCAGCTTCTCTCCTCTATCATATAACCCTATATATCACAGAGCTCAGCTTCTCTCCCTCCACCATATAACCCTGTATATCACAGAGCTCAGCTTCTCTCCTCTATCATATAACCCTATATATCACAGTCCTCAGCTTCTCTCCTCTACCATATAACCCTATATATCACAGAGCTCAGCTTCTCTCCTCTACCATATAACCCTATATATCACAGAGCTCAGCTTCTCTCCTCTACCATATAACCCTATATATCACAGAGTTCAGCTTCTCTCTCAATATCATATAACCTTTATATCACAGAGCTCAGCTTCTCTCTTCTATCATATAACCCTATATATCACGGAGCTCAGCTTCTCTCCTCCAACATATAACCCTATATATCACAGAGCTCAGCTTCTCTCCCTCTATCATATAACCCTATATATCACAGAGCTCAGCTTCTCTCCCTCTATCATATAACCCTATATATCACAGAGCTCAGCTTCTCTCCTATATTATATAACCCTATATATCACAGAGCTCAGCTTCTCTTTCTCTATCATATAACCCTATATATCACAGAGCTCAGCTTCTCTCCTATATTATATAACCCTATATATCACAGAGATCAGCTTTTCTCCCTTTATTATATAAACCTATATATCACAGAGCTCAGCTTCTCTCCTCTATCATATAACCCTATATATCACAGAGCTCAGCTTCTCTCCTCTATCATATAACCCTAAATATCACAGAGCTCAGCTTCTCTCCTCTATCATATAACCCTATATATCACACAGCTCAGCTTCTCTCCTCTAACATATAACCCTATATATCACAGAGCTCAGCTTCTCTCCTCTATCATATAACCCTATATATCACAGAGCTCAGCTTCTCTCCTCTAACATATAACCCTATATATCAAAGAGCTCAGCTTCTCTCCTCTATCATATAACCCTATATATCACAGAGCTCAGCTTCTCTCCTCTATCATATAACCCTAAATATCACAGAGCTCAGCTTCTCTCCTCTATCATATAACCCTATATATCACAGAGCTCAGCTTCTCTCCTCTATCATATAACCCTATATATCACACAGCTCAGCTTCTCTCCCTCTATCATATAACCCTATATATCACAAAGCTCAGCTTCTCACCCTCTATCATATAACCCTATATATCACAGAGCTCAGCTTCTCTCCCTCTATCATATAACCCTATATATCACAGAGCTCAGCTTCTCTCCACTATCATGTAAACCTATATATCACAGAGCTCAGCTTCTCTCCTCTATCATATAACCCTATATATCACAGAGCTCAGCTTCTCTCCTCTATCATATAACCCTATATATCACAGAGCTCAGCTTCTCTCCTCTATCATATAAACCTATATATCACAGAGCTCAGCTTCTCTCCTCTATCATATAACCCTATATATCACGCAGCTCAGCTTCTCTCCTCTATCATATAACCCTATATATCACAGAGCTCAGCTTCTCACCCTCTATAATATAACCCTATATATCACAGAGCTCAGCTTCTCTCCTCTATCATATAACCCTATATATCACAGAGCTCAGCTTTTCACCCTCTATCATATAACCATATATATCACAGAGCTCAGCTTCTCTCCTCTATCATATAACCCTATATATCACAGAGCTCAGCTTCTCTCCCTCTATCATATAACCCTATATATCACAGAGCTCAGCTTCTCTCCACTATCATGTAAACCTATATATCACAGAGCTCAGCTTCTCTCCTCTATCATATAACCCTATATATCACAGAGCTCAGCTTCTCTCCTCTATCATATAACCCTATATATCACAGAGCTCAGCTTCTCTCCTCTATCATATAAACCTATATATCACAGAGCTCAGCTTCTCTCCTCTATCATATAACCCTATATATCACGCAGCTCAGCTTCTCTCCTCTATCATATAACCCTATATATCACAGAGCTCAGCTTCTCGCCCTCTATAATATAACCCTATATATCACAGAGCTCAGCTTCTCTCCTCTATCATATAACCCTATATATC
This sequence comes from Leptodactylus fallax, assembly GCA_947044405.1. Taxonomy (NCBI): domain Eukaryota; kingdom Metazoa; phylum Chordata; class Amphibia; order Anura; family Leptodactylidae; genus Leptodactylus; species Leptodactylus fallax. The sequence goes on from CAMRHE010000017.1 coordinate 2,521,873, forward strand.
ACAGCGCTCAGCTTATCTCTTCTATCATATAACCCTATATATCACAGAGCTCAGCTTCTCTCTTCTATCATATAAGCCTATATATCACAGAGCTCAGCTTCTCTCTTCTATCATATAACCCTATATATCACACAGCTCAGCTTCTCTCCCTCTATCATATAACCCTATATATCACAGAGCTCAGCTTCTCTCCTCTATCATATAACCCTATATATCACAGAGCTCAGCTTCTCTCCTCTGTCATATAAACCTATGTAAGGTGCCATCCTTGTATAATGAGAAGCTGAATTTTTATATGGCAACATGTGGTCATTGTATGATGCTATTTGAGTAAAGTATGGTACCCTGTGTGTGCAGTGTTACGTACAATATCTTGGCAAACAATGGTTTTAACTGGATTCTATTTATGCAGTAAATGGTTGTTGTATGATACTCACTGGTGTATGCGATTTATTAGATCAATGTATTGCAATGTTAATCCATGGACTGTTTGGCGGTATACTTGTGTACAGATAACTAGTATAAGATGGTGGTGTGCTTTAACTATCACTCTGTATATCCCTACATTGGCATTTTCAGTTTTAGTCCTTGCCTGTAGCATGGTGTCCCGGGACAAGATGTCTATAGCTAACAATAAGAAACTGATTCCCTTGTCTGACTACATGTGATTGCAGAAAACGGACAGTATTAAAGGGTTTCTACAAACTGTTGAATTATTGAGTCTGCCAAATGGAAATGGTGATCTATTTCATTGTATTCAGCCTCGTGATTACCTTCTAATGTCAGAGGCGAGCCAGAACAGAATGTTAAAATAACATGACGTGAGGTTACGAACTCTGCAGATATTAAAGCTGTCTTTCATTTAAATGCTGGCACTTTCAGAGCCTGTCTCCTTCCAATTTTCCCATAGTCTCACGTTTAGTGAAGTCACCCTATAAAAAGGAAAATAAATATTTTATTCAATTGTTACATGGGCTGGGAGGGGTCTCGGTACAGGGCTATGCATAGCAAAATGCCGACAGAGAGATAATGTATATTATTACTGCTGCTGGAAATTCATTTATTTATATGCCCCGCCAGCAATTCTGTACTCCAGCCACCAAGAATCCTGACCCTCTACCGGTCCTGACCCTCTACCGGTCCTGACCCTCTACCGGTCCTGACCCTCTACCGGTCCTGACCCTCTACCGGTCCTGACCCTCTACCGGTCCTGACACTCTACCATTCTGGAGTTTGGCTATGTCCAGGTATTCTTTTTGTTTTGAGTTATCCTATTGAAGCATAAGTGCGCACTCAGATACCAGTGTCCACTAGACTCCCCCTAGTGGCGCAGCTGTAAATCTGGAAAGAGTGCCGTAGGAAGTGAAGATTTTACTCAAGATTTATAAAAAAATATATATATGAGAAAGGCCTAGTGTGGTTGTGGAAACTCTGTTAGATTCAGAGAAAAGGAAAGGAAAGCAAACTGTATCACATATTGGAACACATTTACAAAGTTAAATGCCCCAGAATTCTGGCATATTGAGGCAAATTTATCAAAGTAAGTACCCCAGAAATGTGGTGGAATATTTTGGCTCAAGGCCGTTTTGTGCCAAAAATTGTTCCACTTTCATGAAAAATTTTATGAAAAGTGGGCAGAGCAGAGCTGATATTAAGACTGGATGGGGATGCCTTGTCCGGTCTGATATACTATAACTCATGCCAGCCGTGATATCTACGCAAGATCCCGATGGGAGCAGATTTAACCTCCCGTGGCACATGCAACGTTTTGTGTTTGATGATTTTTTTTTTTTTTTTATTACTCTTTTCCTAAAAGGGGGTGGGACTTATAGATGGACAGTAGATACAACAACATGCTCCCAGGATTGTGCCAACACTGGTGCAAATTTCTGTTACAAAGGAAGTCAACTTATAGGTGGTATAAATGTAGACTAGATGGACTAAGAGTATGTTCGCATGGCATAATTTGGAGCTGATTTTGCCAAGGCTGATTCAACGACAGAACCTGCGGCAAAAGACACTCTGCTGGTTAGCTCCATTCATCTGAGCCTAATCGGTGAGTAAAAGGCCAGACAAAAAGCACAGGGCTGGAAAGTAGAAAGGAATCGGAGATGAATTTCCTTTTCAAATTCTTCTTCACTTTCTGCTGTGTGAAACAGGACGAAGAATGAATCAGATTTCTCATCCCAGCATCAGCCATCATGATAAATATGGCACATTTAACACTGTCTAGTCTAAGTTTGCACTGACTATAAATTAGACAGGAAAAGTAAATCTGCCCCATTGACTCCAGTCTTGACCTCAGTCAGGTCCCTTGCCATGTCACATGTTGTGTATGAAACATAGAGGACTTTATGGCACTAATGGCATTGGTAAGGGTGCAGAGTTCACGTTGTTTTGTGGAGCCTACTCTTTAAGAGTGCCACCACATGGAGAGTCTGTTTCTCCTACCATCGAATTCCATAATTAGAACTCCTTCATAGGAAACATAGGCCAGCAGGTGCACATTCCTAAAAACCAAGCAACCTCGCCCCGTTCTTGACAATTAGGACCAGGAAGCATTCTGAAGTAATACAATAAAATCATGTAAGTGATTACTTTTCGTATGTGTCCGTAACATAGCATCGCTACAACCATGGCGAATGCAATCTGTAACATATGTACTTGATCTGGCTCCAACAGTCCCCTAGTATGACTCAGCCAGAGCAGATTTACTGTACTGTGATGCAGGGATATATAATAACTTTTCCCCATTGTAATGGTAATTCTTTTTGACTAGAAGACATTACAATCGTAATCCCAAGAGGAGAAGGCGATCGCTGATGGAGGCTAAAATAAGTAAGTAAATAAAGGGGTTTGGAGAAATTCTAAGATCCTTGGCCAAGATTTCTGGCAGCAGATAAATGGAGCAAACCCTTAATGATTGTTAAATTCAATCTACTCAAATTTGTGCCAAGTAAGACCTCCTGGAAATCTGCAAAGTGCTTTCAGCTTGCACGACCATGAGGCACCTCTCAGTGCTAGCTGGGAACATAAATCCGGATAGATATGGGGCGGTGTGCGGCGGGAGCCGGTTACTGTATCTGTGTAATCATGTAATGAGCCACAATTAACACAATGACTTTATTAAGCAGTCGCTGGGACAGCTCACATTTCAGATTCCTTCTGTATATTGGCAGCCGCCAGCATTCGCACTGAATGTCGGGAGAAGGGGGCAGAATTCGGGTAATTGGCAGATATTACACTACTATGTATGGTGCAATCTTCTGTTTGTCCTAGCAATGTATTAAGTGACCCAGTGCGGAGTGGTGAGAGATCCGATTAAGGTCTTATTATACGTGCATTAACAGATTATGGCTGTCAGGAGAAATTGCCCAGTTGCTTTCATATAGAAGGAGGACTAATTAAGGAGGATTATTTTCTAGAAAATGCCATATCCAATTACACAAAAATCGGCCTGCCAGTCATGTGAGGGTATAGAGCTCAGCCGTAATATCCTGCTCTCCAGATATTTAGACAGTCTTGTAGAATGGCCGGGACAGTTGTTGGATAAGGTATGCAGCTGACAAGGGCATGACGTGAAAATATGAAGGTCCTTAAGGCCCCTATATATGGCACATGTAGCTCCGTAATACAGCGTCCGATGGAGAACGCCATATTTGCCCATCAGATTGATAAAGAATAATATGTATAAAATCAGGAGTATTTAGAGGTTCAGAAGAATCCCATAAAAGCCTATTATAGTGCTGCAAGAATGGTCATGGAGTGGTCCAGCTCTCCAAATCCTTTGCTTCTCTGTATTACCTGATATGTAAAGGGGTCTTCCTACATTAGGTTACAAATACTAATAACCCATCCTAAGTATAGGTAATCAGATCAGATCTGTGGGGGTCTGACAACGGGCTCTCTCATTGAGCAGCTGTTCTCAGAGAATGGAGCAGGAAGCGGACAGCGCTGTTCTCTGTGTAGTGGCAGAACTGAGTCACTGCAGTTTAGGGCCCATTCAAATAAATGCAATCTGATCTGTAGTACCCGGTCTGGCCACTATGCAGAGAACAGAGCTGTCTGCTTCCTGCTCCATTCTCTGTGTCAGCTGCTGAGAACGGTTGATCGATGAGGGTGTGGGGTGTCAGTCCCCACCAATCTGATATTGATAATCTATCTAAAGGATGTCATATATATTTTTAGCCCAGAAAACTCTTTAGTAGTACTGTAGAAATGAAGTGCTTTAATATTCTAATATACTTTGTGTATCAAGTCCTCACAATTTGGAAGATTCAGGTTTGCTGTCAATAAATGGGATCTTGTTTCCAGCAAACCAGTCCACAGCTAGTCCCGACTCACCTGAGAAGTGGATACAACTGTATCCAGGCTAGACAATGCTCTGAGAGCTATATACATCAGCAGCTGAACAAATCTCTCTGCTGCTTTGCTACAATGTAACAGTTTGGGGTTGTTTAGCTCACACAGCATTGCCTGTATTTAATACAATTGTATCCACATATGTAGGGAATAGGGAACATAGGCACTGATTTACAGCCTCTGAATGGAAACCACAGTGATTTCTTTCACTGACAGCAAGCTAATATCTTACAAATGGTGGAGGACTGACATGCAAAGTATATAAGAAAGTTATTAGAAACTCCTTTAAATTGTACAAGCCTGTTTGTAGTCACAGTTGGATCTGGCTGCAAATGGGCATATATAGTATACAGGAAACCTATAGAATGCTGTCGTAATCTGTATGCAATGAGTGCCCCCTAGTGGCCAATGCAGGAAAACAAAATCAATGCCAGGCCCCATAACATGAAGACTAAGCATGCCTCAGAAGGAATCAGTATTGTGTCTTATCCATCTTTCTTAATACTTGGAGAGTGACGAACAACATTTATCACTAGTGCGAAAATACACAGGCAATGGTAACCAGATATGCAGCGATAGGGGAGCAGAGGATTCATCATCATCATCATCATCATCATCATCATTAGATTAAAAAAAAAAAAAAACAACAACTTTATTTTGCATTTACGGTTCCAAAAGCTTACCAGTCAATGGTCATATTGGTTGACACCCAACTTTCCAGGAAGCAGATATAAGAAACATTTAATGGATTGCTTAAAGTCTGATTCTTGCAGAGAATGGGCATACAGATATTTTCATACAATTTCCATTGGGAAATCCACCTTCTATACCCTACCTGATATATTCAGCAGTGCAGAAAGGATTGGGTGAGGATGCCTAGAGAAAGTTCATTGTGCTTTCTTACTTTTCTGAAGAATATACATCAGTTCTCAGATCAGATCTCAGGGACTTAATTTATTGCTCTTGTAAATCACACTTGGTGTTAATGTAAGGGCTATGAGCCAAAATGAAGGTCTGGAGCGCCATCTAGTGGATGGCTGAAGATTGTTTTTAATACTTAGGGAGTTCTGTTTTCTTATTCTTTGGGTAACTTTAATACATGATTATATATCCCACTCCATAACAGGAGTAGCGGAGGATGGACGGGACTTCTCTTATTATTTTATACCATTCTAATCAGGTGTTTGTTTGTTTTTTTTACATCATGAATAAAAAGGGAGCCAACATCTTTAAGATATTACTATAAAAAAGCACCAAATTTTGGGTCTAAAATGAAATGGTATTTAAAGACAGACATGCCATTTATAGTAAATCTCTTTTATCCTTATTACATTTTTAAAGCAACGCTCCAGCATTTTCTTTTAAGCTATGCAATGACCTAGTAGGTTCATAATCTGCACCTGCTGATGGGCTCACCTATGTCTAGTACCCGTACCCAAGTCTGTATCCTGTTACTAAAATTAGACTTTACTAAATGATGTCATCAAAAGTCCTGGAAGCAGCACCAACTGCTGTTGCTAACACTGGGGTATGGTAATAGGGGCATAGTGACCTGACTGTGAGAGAGGGGAGAACTAACAGTAGTATGTGAGGGATGGGGGCTATATGGAGGCAGAGGAGGAACAGGGAAGCATTGTCACAGAAGAGGTAAGGCAGAAGGATCTGAAGTCTCATGGTAACTCTCAGTATCTCGGGTATCTCATGGTAACTCTCAATAGTATCTCAGGTATCTCATGGTAACTCTCAATAGTATCTCGGGTATCTCATAGTAACTCTCAATAGTATCTCATGGTAACTCTCAATAGTATCTCAGGTATCTCATGGTAACTTTCAATAGTATCTCGGGTATCTCATGGTAACTCTCAATAGTATCTCGGGTATCTCATGGTAACTCTCAATAGTATCTCGGGTATCTCATGGTAACTCTCAATAGGATCTCGGGTATCTCATAGTAACTCTCAATAGGATCTCGGGTATCTCATGGTAACTCTCAATAGTATCTCGGGTATCTCATGGTAACTCTCAATAGGATCTCGGGTATCTCATGGTAACTCTCAATAGGATCTTGGGTATCTCATGGTAACTCTCAATAGGATCTCGGGTATCTCATGGTAACTCTCAATAGTATCTCGGGTATCTCATGGTAACTCTCAATAGTATCTCATGGTAACTCTCAATATTATCTCGGTTATCTCATGGTAACTCTCAATAGTATCTCGGGTATCTCATGGTAACTCTCAATAGTATCTCGGGTATCTCATGGTAACTCTCAATAGTATCTCGGGTATCTCATGGTAACTCTCAATAGTATTTCATGGTAACTCTCAATAGTATCTCGGGTATCTCATGGTAACTCTCAATAGTATCTCGGGTATCTCATGGTAACTCTCAATAGTATCTCGGGTATCTCATGGTAACTCTCAATAGTATCTCGGGTATCTCATGGTAACTCTCAATAGTATCTCGGGTATCACATGGTAACTCTCAATAGTATCTCGGGTATCTCATGGTAACTCTCAATAGTATCTCGGGTATCTCATGGTAACTCTCAATAGTATCTCAGGTATCTCATGGTAACTCTCAATAGTATCTCATAGTAACTCTCATAGTAACTCTCAATAGTATCTCAGGTATCTCTTGGTAACTCTCAATAGTATCTCATGGTAACTCTCAATAGTATCTCGGGTATCTCATGGTAACTCTCAATAGTATCTCGGGTATCTCATGGTAACTCTCAATAGTATTTCATGGTAACTCTCAATAGTATCTCGGGTATCTCATGGTAACTCTCAATAGTATCTCGGGTATCTCATGGTAACTCTCAATAGTATCTCGGGTATCTCATGGTAACTCTCAATAGTATCTCGGGTATCTCATGGTAACTCTCAATAGTATCTCGGGTATCACATGGTAACTCTCAATAGTATCTCGGGTATCTCATGGTAACTCTCAATAGTATCTCGGGTATCTCATGGTAACTCTCAATAGTATCTCAGGTATCTCATGGTAACTCTCAATAGTATCTCATAGTAACTCTCATAGTAACTCTCAATAGTATCTCAGGTATCTCTTGGTAACTCTCAATAGTATCTCATGGTAACTCTCAATAGTATCTCGGGTATCTCATGGTAACTTTCAATAGTATCTTGGGTATCTCATGGTAACTCTCAATAGTATCTCGGGTATCTCATGGTAACTCTCAATAGTATCTCGGGTATCTCATGGTAACTCTCAATAGTATCTCGGGTATCTCATGGTAACTTTCAATAGTATCTTGGGTATCTCATGGTAACTCTCAATAGTATCTCGGGTATCTCATGGTAACTTTCAATAGTATCTCGGGTATCTCATGGTAACTCTCAATAGTATCTCGGGTATCTCTTGTCTGCACAGCTAACCATGCAAGAAAAGAAAACGGGTTCACACTAGGGTTTGGGTTTTTCACTGTGGGAGCTTTGTTTTTCTGATAGAGTTCCAAATCCGCTCTGTAAACATAGATTTAATATGCCGGCAGCTGCTTAAGAGCTAAGGACAGAGGGGCAGATTTATTATGCCTTGTATGCCAGTGGTTTTGCGCAAAAAAAATTGCAAAATTTTTCCATCTACGCAGCCTTCGCAATGTTCCCGAAAAGGGGGTGTGGCGAAGATGGGCAGGTCCATTGACCCCACCAGATTTACGCCAGAATTTACCCCAGGTGCACAGCACAATGGAGGGTATGTCTCATTTATGAGGAGGCGTGTGTCTCGTCATAACTGAGGCGCACCCTCTGTTGGCTCCAGGGCTATAAAGACTGACATGAATAATGCCAGTCTTCATAAATCTGCCCATATGGTTTTATTTTTGATATCAATGTATAGCAGTATGTAATAAGCTCCCTCTAGTGGTTGCTGCAGATAGGCAGAATGTGGTGTTTAAAAGGCTTATTTCCAGCTTGCACATTTATTGCATGGCCAAAAGATATGTCTCTAAAACAGGGGAAAAGTAGTAATTCATGTAACTCATTTCTTTGGGAGCTCTGAAAATAGTCATGCATGTGTGACCACTTCAGTGGCTATACTCAGTGACCACACCTTATTGACTATTTTCAAAACTTCCATAAAAGTAAATGCAGTGATCTGCACATGTACGGCCGCCTCGCCATTCTGATTAGCTGTAAAGCAGGGGACTCCCACTTTTGAGATAGGTGCAGGTTCCAGAGGTTGGACCTACATCCATTGCACATTTATGGCAGATGGGCATACCCCTTAAATTTATGTCTCTGCAGAGGACTCTGCATTCTGGATCAGGAAGAGATCTCCTCCCATTATAAAGATAATATTAAAGGGGTTTTCAGAGAATGGAATTATTGATGACCTATGGTTAGGATAGGTTATCGATATCTGTTTGGTGGGGATCCAACGTCCAGGATCACATATTTTATTTTTATTTTACTTGTATAGCACCAACAGATTCTGCAGTGCTTTACAGTCACGGTCCCATATAGGGCTCACAATCTATATTCCCTATCAGTATGCCTTTGGAGTGTGGGAGAAAACTGGAGTACCCAGAGGAAACCCACGGAAACACGGGGAGAACATACAAACTCTGTGCAATGTATGGCACTGTGCTTGGTATAAAGTGAAGAGGCTACTGGGCTCACCTGAGTCCTGCAGTCTCTTCAAGCAGCTGACTGTTTGGGGTCCCAGGTGACAGACCCCCATTGATCAGATATTGATGACCTATCCTAAGGAGAGTTAATAAAACCGCTTTAAGGAATGAATCACTACTCCCTGTAATAGACAAATTAAAAAGAACTTAAGAGATGAGTTTAGACATCTGAAAATCCACTCTGTGCATAGTCGAATTTCCAGGTCCGTACCTAGTCAGGAGACAGAACTCCTTGCATCGTTGTGATCTGTAATTCTATTATAGAGAAGAGCCGAAGTAGGTAGGGGCTCCCAGTATCATAGATCTGGCTAGGTTTGGGCTGGAAAGTCCGGGTGATGTACGGACAGGACTTTTCTGGTCCGGATTGCCAATGTGAATGGGGCCTAAGGTGACAAGTATACCTACAGGTGCATCTCAATAAACTAGAATATCTTCGAAACTTTATTTATTTCAGTAATTAAATTAAAAAAATGACCTCCTATATTTTCTAGATTCTTTACACACAGAGTGTTCTATTTCTAGTGTTTTATTTCTGTAAATGTTGATTATGGATTACAGGTAATGAAAACCAAAATCTAAGGCAGGGTTCACACTACTGTTGATGTTCATTCTGATAGTGTCCGTTAAAAAAAGAAAAACGGACACCTATCATAACAGACATTAACTGATATTAATGTGTCAGTTTTTTTAACTGATCCAATTAATGGATTAGTTAAAAAAAACAGACACGTTAGCATCAGTTAGTGTCCGTTTTTTAACACTGTACGTTTTTTTTTTTCCTCTGCTTTCTGAGCATGCGCAGGAAAAAAACGGACATAAAATAACGGACAGTAACTGATGGCTATCAGTTACTGTCCGTTATAAGTCCGTTACCCATAGACTTCAATGTTAAAAAAATAACGGACACTTGCTGTCCGTCAAGAATCCGTTTTTTTCAAACGGACAAAAAGTCCTGCATGTAGGATTTTTTTGTCCGTGAAAAAATAACGGACTTCTGACGGATTTGGTGTAAACGGACACAATATAAAAACCCATTGAAATTTTAACGGATTTCTGACGGCTCATAGTGTCCGATGCTAAAATCTTGTAACGGACAATAGCAACGGACACTACTGACGGTCACCAGTAGTGAACGCCCCCTAAGAAAATTAGAATATTGTAAGTTCAGTTCAGTATTGTAAATTCAGTGTCACCTGCCAAGGTTTCCTAAGGCTTTAAATGGTCCCTCAGTCTGGCTCAGTAGGACACACAATCATGGAAGACACTGATTATGGATTGTATTACTGAATTACTGAAATGAATGAACGTTTCAAAGATATTCTAATATATTGAGATGCCTCCTCCACCTGAATTTGATTTTATATGTTTTTCAGTACAAAATACGCAGACGCATTTCTATACAAAACCTGAAATATTTTACTTCTCTTAAACTTTGATCTAAGATTACTTAGATTTCAGTGACTTAATACAAGAGCATTTGATTTAATTCTGTAAATAAAACACTGTAATAGCCACAATAAACTTCATTAAAAATGTACATGATGCAAAAATAAAAATAACCATAAAAAAACAGCATGGAGGGGGGGATTATACGCTATAATATAGATGCTGAGCAAGGACAATACACAATCTGAAAGGAAGCTTTCTGCAGAACTCTGGGACCCTATTCGATGCACGTGCCTGGACCGCTTTCCCAAGAGGGGGGTTTAGGGGCGCTCGTAGCAAGTCGATACTCCTTTAGTTAATAAGGCCGCCATTGTTTCCCGTAGCTGGATTTTCATAGACAGAACATCTGGATAATGTGTATATAAACGAAGGTCATACGAAATGTACAAGTATAAAAGATTACAAACATTAATAAATTATTACATCATCACAAAACACAGAACACTTCACAAGGTGCTATTAAAATAACTGCATCATCTTCTCATAATACAAGAATCCAAACAAGGAGCTGGTATATCACTTGAAGGCCAGTCTTCAAAATATCTGATTTTTTTTTTTTTTTCCTGTTTTTCCATTTTACATATTTTTTTTTTTTTTTTACATTTAATTTTTTTTTTTTATTATAAGACGTCTTTTATGGCTGCACAAATTAACTTCCAGGCATTTTTTTTAATTTTATTTCCTTTCTTGCTCCCCAAAGAAAAAAAAAATATATAATATAAAATAAAATAGTTTATTATACTTGGTAAAATTCTGCATAAATGCAACTGAAATTGTCTATAGAAAAAAATGGAAATTCTAAAGATACTGTATTTGATCTGGTAGAAAACAAAAAAGTATTTAAAAAGCTATTTACAAGCTACATTCTATGAAAAAAATATGCTGTAGCCAACACATAATAAAGGAAAAACTAAAAGGATGGGATTGCCTGAGAAACAATGGTGTCTCCTTATAAGTGCCAAAGTGCAGACGAGTCATTCCTACACTACACACTACCTGCTGGACGCATAGGGATCCAGTTACATTGTCAGTACGCGACACCTTCCTATGGGTTACTGGAAATACTGGGTTTTGTGCAGCCGCAACTTTTTGTAAAAACATTTGTACGTGGTACGTTATTGATATTCATAGAGCACCGGTTGTGTATCTGATGGAGCGTAACAATGGCTGTGGAAGTGACCGCTAAAAACAAGGCAGTTTTATATGTACACCCATAAAGCGCATCGGAAAATCAAAAACATAGAAAGGGAATGGCTTATGTTAAGTGCTTGCTGTAAAAATGTCTTCCAGCAGTTGGATGCCGTTCCAAGATGTCTGATAAAATCTATAAATTTCAAAGGATAACCAAAAGATTCAGTTTCAGCCTACGTCAGGGTTGAATTCTCACCCCATGTCCAACTTTGCAACCAATTTCTAATTGCTAAAATCTAAAAAGAAAGCATTTTTTTGTATATATAGAATCTGTACAGACCTGTGTCTCCATGGCAACAGACTACAAACAAACTGATTCAGTAGTCAGACTCTTTCAGCTGTCCCCCTCCTTGATGGTTGCCTAACAAATGTACTGTGTGTAGCAAGAAGCTAAGGACAGGTGGAACGGGGTAAGACTACAGGATCAAACTATACTAATGTAGTCTGTAACCATGGAGACATAGGTTTGCATAAGAGGTGTAAACACAAAAAAGCTGAAAAATATTAATTAAGATTATTTGCAAATCTGCTTCTTTTTTGATGCCCTGGAGCAATGAGAGAGTCTTTAATATCTTCTTCACCACTGGACGGTGCATAGATCTACCCTGTTCTGTGTCTAAATGACAGCGCCCTCTGCTGGATACCGTGATATTCCATGCATTGGGGGGTTATTTTTTACAGAGGATATGGTAGAGCATGGCAACATTTTATGAGTGCTGATGGTGCCGAGAGGCAAAGGAAGAAAGACTATTCCCAATATCTCCACTATTGGGCATGGGTATTTTTTTTATGGTGGGAAACCAGCAAAGGACAGCAACAAAAAATTGATTTTTTTTTTCCATTTGTGCTTAGTATTAAACACATAATTACTGATATCCTATGCATCATCATAACACCCAGGAGCTGTATGATATGACTAGGTGAAAACAGGCAGAAACCAATGAAACCTATCCAAGCTGATGGAGAGCTGACGGACGGATTTCACTGGCAAAAATAGCAATGAGTGATGTCTGACTGTCTTCCTGGTAAAGCAACAAAATATATTTAGGAAATGTAACATTGTGGTCCCTGCTTGCTGTGCAGAAGGATTTAGATCCACTATCGGACAGACTGAGGGTTTGCCATAAAACACGGCGATCTCCATCGCCACATGCTTTGTCATGGCGGACAGAACGATGGACAAGGGCTCCTATCACGTATACCATCCTTGCTTTCCTAGGTTAATTCTGCTACGCAAATCTTCCAATGAATTGATGGCGACCATGTCTTCTAATATAGATGTCAAGACAAATTACGGTTCTTTATATAACTCCTATCATGTTCACCTTATAATAAGATTAGTATTTGATAGTCCAACATAATACAGAACATTATATTTCATGGTTTGCCATTGTATTATTATGCCTATTTTATACTATAGTAAGTGCAATCATTGGTGCTGTCATTTAGCCAGTTAGAATTCCTTAAAGGAACACTCCAGGTAGAAATGCTACTGTGTCTTGCATAGTACAGGGTCTGTGGGGGCGGGGCATGACACAGGGATTCATAAAACACACAGAATCCTTGTGTCACACGCAGCGCCTTCAAGCCCTGTATTCGGCCTAACACAGTGTACCAGTTTTGCCCTGAGTGTTCTTCTGTTCCCATTACGTCTGAGCCTTTCATCACACATATACATTGGGGTATTATTTGACATTGTAACAAAGCATACCATATGGTACCCTTTTTGTATTTTGCAGGATGCCTCTGCATAGTCCTTTTTGGCCTCCATAAGGCTGGCTAATACAGCCCTGCATATATGTCGGGAGCTATTCCAGTGTCCAATGCAAAGTAGGACTCTCGCGTAATGTGAACAGAGCACTAGGTGCATTGAGTTCCTCAGATTCCAGTGCTGTAAGTAAGCACAAGTCCAAAAGCAAAGAAAATAACACCTTATGGCTTCAAAACCAAATTAGGCAGCAAGTGATAGAGAAGCGGGGAGCAACACTAGGGATCATGGAAGAAACAGATCCCCAAATTTGTCTAATACAGTCAGAGAAATCTTCAAGGGATTCTTTCAAGCCCCTTGCACATAGTGCAATCCGGACCGAAAAACCATTCTGTACATCAGCCAGATTTGTGGTCTGAATCTAGACTGGGACTCTCTGCATCACAGTGATATATGACGCTGCAGTATCTGTCTCCACGCGGCTTTACGGTCTATATAAAGTAGGGAACAGTATAGCCACAAGGGGGCAGGGACTCCAGGCATCATAGATCACGGTGATGTAAGAAGCCCTGGGAAATTGCCCAATTTACAGACCGGCTTTTCTGGTCGGGATTGCTCCGTTTGCATTGGGCTTTTACTCTCTCTTGGGTAGTGCCAAGAATGATCTTTTGCCAAACTGGTGTTACAGAGGTTCTATAGTTTCCCTTAATATACCCGATCAACCTCCACAATGTATGTGTTCAGGTATAAGTGACCCACATGGCCAGAACCCTGAAATCTTAGCTGCGAGATCCATCCATTTACATGGACAAGGGACCAGGGTTTGTAGCTGGTTATAAACTATAATAGCAATTTAGCTTTAGTTATTAAAAACGTAGAACCCCTGTAAATTTCTAATCCAAAGATATATCCCCTTCAATTAAGCCGACCGAGCATATCAGATAACCAGGTGACCATGTAATGTCCATCTCTTCCCCAAGAGCATATCCTGGGGGAGATGAGGACCAAATTGTTCGATCTCAACTGCTTGACCTTGTCAGGTGTCTGGTATAGGCTCTCCCCACTGACCACACATACAAACTTAGCCAAGCTGAGCATGCATGTGTATATGGGAGTCAGGAGAGACATCCCACAGCTACCTAATGTGTATGGCCAGCATTAGTCTGTAAGGTGTTTTCAAGGTCTTGTCCCTTGACCTTTATTGCAGATGTTGATGTCCAGAAACCACCTTAGTGGCTGATGCTCGGCACCACTTGAATGCTTCATAATTTTGGAAAGGGGAATTTGGTCCAATTTTTTTTCATCCATTGATTTTTTTTTTTTTTAATAAATAACCTAAACCCAAAGACAAAGCAAAAGGTTCTCCATGATTCATAAATAGTCATGAGGATTCCAGAGCTAAACTTGTCCAAGATTAAAAAAAAATGTGCCACCCATTTCCACTGGCTTTGTCTGGTTTCCCTAGGCAAGTGACTGAGTATGCAATACCAGACAATGCCACAGTGGTGTTGTCTAGTACCCCTAGGCCAGATTTGCAAAACCAGACACAGCCTGAATGGCATGGTTTCCCCAATAGTGGACAACTTATTTTTTAAAGGGTTTCTCCAGGACTGATATCTGTCACCTGTCACTAGGACAATTCATAAATATCAGATCGGTGGGGGTCCAACACTCCGAATCCTAACAGATCAGCTTATTAAAGGGGCTGCAGCGTTTGGACAAGTGCTGCGAACTCTTCACTGCTCAGTGGGTGTGCTTGGTATTGCATCTCAGCCCCATTTATTTGAATAGGACTGAGATGCAGCATGGTTATGTGACATCACTGGCCAGAGAAGACAAAGTGGAGATCACCCAAGCTCTTCAAACAGCTGATCGGCGGGGTCATGGGTGTTGGACATTACCAATTTTATACTGCTGGTCTACCCTATGGATACCTCATCAATATCATAGTGACTTTAATAATTATTACTCAATTAAAAATTTGGTCCTCAATTGAGATCTTGGGGACCATTGCTGTGTGAATATGAATGTGTTCACATAGTTGCTTGTATACACACATCCATCCTGCACATTAGAAGACTTGTATGCTGCAGATCATTACACAGTACTCTATGGATATACGTCTAAATATATTGTGTCCATTGCTAGGTCTTTATAGCTTCCCTTAATATACCAATGTGCCAAAGTTTCCAAGCCAAGCAGCATGGTAGATATAGGGGTAATGTTGTGATAGTTGGGGCCTTGGTGGACAGAGATGACGACCTCACAATAATGAACTAGCGCATGGTGCCACTAAGCCCGGGATGACTGGCGACTACGCGTGAAAGGTTCCTAAGCAGATGCAGCCGCCATCTTGTGTGTTGAGCGTCTGTAACATGGTTGCATGATAAATAAATCAAGAAATGCATTTGTGTTCCTCTCATTGACCGGGTTTTTAGCGGGTTCTTTCCTAAGACTGGAATGATCCTATTTTTTTTTTTTTTTTTTTCGTTTTCTTCTTTCCTGCAAACTAGTCACTCTCAGCAATTTGAGAAAGGACAATATTATTATTATTATTAAAAAATATTAGCAGTACTCTGTACACGTCACCTGCTGGAAGTTAAAAAGAATTACTAAAGTGGTGGCAGGAAGGTAGAAGGTAGAGCGGGGTGGGTTCCTCCTAGCACATTTTGCAGAGCGCCACTGCAGTCCTTCGAGAGTTCAAGGTTTAGTGTCAGCTCACGAATCCATGAGTCGTGAGGAGAACGTAAAAGTCTGTCTGTGTACAAAGACTAAAGGAGAAGTTTTCCGTTCCGGTGGATTTTCAGGATCTTCCCAAGCCTCTGTTTAGCTGTTGCCATGCCTTTTTTTGTACGTTTACCTGCAATATAACACAAAATCAGATGAGAACAAGGAAAACTGTCTTTAGTACTTCAGCTATGTCAGCCGTGCACCCCCTGGGCCTAAATCCAGCAAACAAGGGAATGGCCATGACGGGTTAAATTGCCCAACATAGAACGCACATTCTGTAAGTAACTGGTGGAGAGCCTTTGTTTGATAAGACTTTCCTCTCAATGCGGTGTCCACACATTTTAGGAGACTTTTTAGCAGGTGCTCATTCCCTGTACTGTCTAAGCTTTATTACCAATGTATTGTACATCCCGATCCCCTGGAGCCTCCTTTATTACTTTTGCGGAGGGCAGCAGGGGAGGCCAAGACTCTCCTTCTTGTCTCCCCTGCAGCCACTTTGACTCTGTGATGTCATTGACTTCCCATGGGCTATGGCCACAGCTTTATTCAGTAGCATGTAGTTTGTCATGTGACAGAGTTGGAGCATCTGTAGGGGAGACAGGAATGAGAGTCCTCCCCCACTGACCTCCAGAAAAGTAACGGAGGGGGCTCTGTAGGATCAGGCTGTACATTAGTAATGAAGCCTAACCAGTACAGGGAATGTACTGGTAAACTTTCTTACTTCCCCGATAACCCCTTTAAAAAAGGAGTAAAAATTACCATACCGAACCTGGTTAATCCCATAATGATGTTTCCCAGTCCCCTGCCAGTCTCTCTACTTCCACTTCAGTGATAATGTTGTGACATAGAAATGTGATCATTGCAGCCAAAAATGGGCCACAGTAGTGACCTCCAGCTAGTTTTTGGCTGCAGTGGTCACTTGCCCGTGACTGGGCATCATAATTGAAGTAAGAGGTACCGGCACTGGGATACATTGCAACAGGGATCGGTAAGGTAATTATTACTACTTTTATCATTTTATAACTTTCTAAGTGTCTTTCAAAAAAAATTGTAAATGGCTGGCAGTGGCTTGGAGAAAACATGCATGCTCAGCCAAGCAAAGAATGCATTTGTAAGGAAGGAGCCAAGGAAAAACGGCTGAAAAGGGGACCCAAAACCATGACTGCTGGAATCTGGTTGGTTGTTATGCTCACTTACCTGTGCACCAGTTTTGATAAATCTTGCTTCAGGTGGTTCCCAAGGTGTACTAATACAGCTTGAAGCGTAAATGTCGATTCACCTTTTCTACTAATGTGTAGAGGGATTTTTGTGGAACATTTTTGTAACATACTTTATTCGCTTATTTCACTTCATTATACGAGAAAACTGTCAGTAAACGCTCTCCTTAACTAAGCTCCATTCTGTACATAGGATGTATAACGTGTACTATACACACTGTTTACAGCCAGTATTCCATGCAGGGACAGGCTTCCTAGCCTGCATCTGCACTCCCTGCTGTCTAAAGGCTGCTCTACAGCTATCTAACAGTTATTTTACAGTCCCTGCCTACCTGCTGAGCACTATAGTGCTCACTACTGCAGCTCCTTCACTACCTCTCTCTGCAGTGGGTCCCCTCTGGCTACATAGTGAGGGACACATTGTTAAAAGGGAGATACTGTAGGAGCTGTCAGTACTGAACGCTAAAGTGTTCAGCAGATAATGGGAGACAGGGACTGTAAAATCGACATTAGCTAGAGTCTATTCACATCACATTTTTTACATCTGTTTTTGCATCCGTTAAACGGTTATGCTGAAAAAAAACGTGATGTGAATGGAGCCTTAACTGTATATTATCAATGTAGAGCAGTTTTTAGAAAGCAGGGAGTGCAGAGGCAGGCTAGGAACCCTGTCTATGCATGGAATACTGGCTGTAAACAGTGTGTATAGTACACATTATATAGCCTATGGACAGAATGGACTCAGAGCTTTGTAAAGGAGACAGTTTACACACAGTTTTCTCATACAGTATAATGAAGTGAAATAAGTGTAAAACACCCCCTACACAATACAAAAAAAGTGAAATGACTAGCTAAGAGTGAACAAGATGTGCTTTAATTTACTAATACTTTACAGCTTGCTGCTTCTGTAGCTTTATAACTTGGAGCTGGATTTCTGACAGGACTCCTAGATGAGACAGTGAGAGTCCATATTCCCCCGCCCACACAGAGTGATTGACAGCCCTCTGTTTAAGCATACTGATTCATGGCCTGTCAATCACTGTGTATGGGCAGGGTAAGAAGGACTCTCACTGTCTTTTAGGAGTCTTATCAGTATTTACTTAGTTTTTTTACTCATAAATACTCCTCCAAACCATATATCCCTATATATCACAGAGCTCAGCTTCTCTCCTCTATCATATATCCCTATATATCACAGAGCTCAGCTTCTCTCCCTCTTTCATATAACCCTATATATCACAGAGCTCGGCTTCTCTCCCTCTTTCATATAACCCTATATATCACAGAGCTCAGCTTCTCTCCTCTATCATATAACCCTATATTTCACAGAGCTCATCTTCTCTCCCTCTATCATATAACCCTATATATCACCAGAGCTCAGCTTCTCTCCTCTATCATATACACCTATATATCACAGAGCTCAGCTTCTCTCCTCTATCATATAACCCTATATTTCACAGAGCTCATCTTCTCTCCCTCTATCATATAACCCTATATATCACAGAGCTCAGCTTCTCTCCTCCATCATATAACCCTATATATCACAGAGCTCAGCTTCTCTCCTCCATCATATAACCTATATATCACAGAGCTCAGCTTCTCTCCTCTATCATATAACCCTATATATCACAGAGCTCAGCTTCTCTCCTCTATCATATAACCCTATATATCACAGAGCTCAGCTTCTCTCCTCCATCATATAACCCTATATATCACAGAGCTCAGCTTCTCTCCCTCTATCATATAACCCTATATATCACACAGCTCAGCTTCTCTCCTTCTATCCTAATAACCCTATATATCACAGAGCTCAGCTTCTCTCTTCTATCATATAACCCTATATATCACAGAGCTCAGCTTCTCTCCTCTATTATATAACCCTATATATCACAGAGCTCAGCTTCTCTCCTTCTATCATATAACCCTATATATCACAGAGCTCAGCTTCTCTCCTCTATCATATAACCCTATATATTACACAGCTCAGCTTCTCTCCTCTATCATATAACCCTATATATCACAGAGCTCAGCTTCTCTCCTCTATTATATAACCCTATATATCACAGAGCTCAGCTTCTCTCCTTCTATTATATAACCCTATATATCACAGAGCTCAGCTTCTCTCCTCTATCATATAACCCTATATATTACACAGCTCAGCTTCTCTCCTCTATCATATAACCCTATATATCACAGAGCTCAGCTTCTCTCCTCTATTATATAATCCTATATATCAGAGCTCAGCTTCTCTCCCTCTGTCATATAACCCTATATATCACAGAGCTCAGCTTCTCTCCTCTATCATATAACCCTATATATCACAGAGCTCAGCTTTTCTCCTCTATCATATAACCCTATATATCACAGAGCTCAGCTTCTCTCCTCTATCATATAACCCTATATATCACAGACCTCAGCTTCTCTTCTCTATCATATAACCCTATATATCACAGAGCTGAGCTTCTCTCCTCTATCATATAACCCTATATATCATAGAGCTCAGCTTCTCTCCTTCTATTCTAATAACCCTATATATCACAGAGCTCAGCTTCTCTCTTCTATCATATAACCCTATATATCACAGAGCTCAGCTTCTCTCTTCTATCATATAACCCTATATATCACAGAGCTCAGCTTCTCTCTTCTATCATATAACCCTATATATCACAGAGCTCAGCTTCTCTCCTCTACCATATAACCCTATATATCACAGAGCTCAGCTTCTCTCCTCTATCATATAACCCTATATATCAAGTAGCTTAGCTTCTCTCTTACTATCATATAATCCTATATATCACAGAGCTCAGCTTCTCTCCCTCTATCATATATACCTATATATCCTCCTCTTAGGTTGGTTTGCAGAAATTATCTGACATGTTCATATACATAACACAACATAGCCTGTCTGTTTCTACTGCCCATAGAGCCATAGGCACACTATGATAGAACAGATAGGACATGTTGGAATCCCAGAAAAGTATTTTACAGTATTACAGTATAAGCAGCCGATCAACAAATGTCGGTGTTAATGGTCGCATATTACCATATATACATATAACTTCTAGATAATTTGGACACTTCAGTAAACTTTGGTACCAAAAATAAATATACCGGTAGTCTAATAATACTAATGACAATATAATGGTGAAAGCAATACTGAAAGCTATGTACTTGTGAATTAAGCCATGAAGGTTTGTAGTTTATGGTGGAAACAGAATAAGAATGTGGTCTCGTTCACATGCTGTAGGGACATTATTTACTTTTATACCTTCTTTTACATACTCCAAAAACCACCTTTCTACTTGAAAGATGTAATATGTTGTTGTTTCCGCCTGTCCTGCAGGGAATGTACATATGAGAACATCTGCCGGTCCACAATCACTTGGGGGAAAAGATGTAGGAGGAAATGCATAGAAAGGTGTAAGTGATAAGACTTCTTATTAAGAATTGTTGGGGCACTTGGAAGACCTTACATAATGAGATGTTGTTCTAGTTTCCTTTCTCCTGGCCCCATGGAGCCTTCCATGTCACTGGCATTCTTCTCTTCTACCAGGGATGGTTAGATCTCATGGTGGGAGACGCAGCTACCAGACTGAGTGGTGCTGTTTTGAAGGCAGCCATGCAATGGCCAACACTTCTGTCACCTCACTTTTAGGCTTTATATGGGGGGTGTTGTTGCATCCACTCTTACAGCCATGTCTCCTGCAGATTCAGAGTTTGGCATGAGGACAACTGCAGCATTGCAGGTACTCTTTAATTTCTGCAACCCAATACACAGGATAGGAGATAACTGTCCACCCCTTATGAGAACAAGGTTCGGTGTCCTCATTGGAATGGCATGGCAGAGGCGTATGCTGTTACTCCATACAAACCTATGGGACCAATAGAGATAACAGAATATACAGACTTTGGATGTAGTGGTAGCACTGTGGGGACTCTATAGCTAGACTGTGACAATTACACAACGTGTCTAGATGTGGTCGGAACAAGGTCCTGCTCATTTGTATCTTACACTTGAGAATATTTTTTTTATATGGTGTATATAAATATATACTGTATATATGACATTACAGTCTGGCTGTTTATTTACTTTGCCCGCCCATACTGTGCGTTGCCCGCTCGTGACTTGGCTGCGATCTCTTCTAGTAAAAGAAGTGTATGTAGCGATTAGCTGCTTGTTTAGTCGGGCAGGTTTCCATGGAGGAATGTTAGAGGCAGCCTATGAATCAAAGGCCGGGTTACTACATTACTGGGTTATGTCAAGAAGAATCGCTGTCATTTTCTGCATCCATGTCTGACTTCATTACAAGTGTCAGCGTTATAAGATCCTCCAATCATAGTAGTCAATGTTGACACATGAAATAACAGCAGGACCTCCGGGAACTGCCGGTAATCACATATCTGAGCCAACGTCCGATCACAGTCCAGGTCAAGGACTCTCTTTAAGATTCTTGGAAGCAGCTGTATGCCCTTATACATGGACCTTACAAGTCAGGACAAGATTTATGGTATATTACTATTTGTAGGAGGATTTTCTGGTCCGTAACATCTCGTTCAAAGGAATACATAGAAAATGACGTAATGTAATAGACTAAATAAATGCCTAGTAGAAGGTAGCATATGTGTAGGAGTTACGATTATTCCTTATTGGTGGTTTTAGCTGTATCATGATATTGTAAAAAAAGAGATCCTTTAGCATATAGTAAGAAAAAAAAAAATTTCTTAGCAGAACTTGGTCCCCAGTAAAAGATCTTTACTTCAGATATGTGTTCTATATTCTAATGACCGTGGCGTGTATCAGGTGAAACAGATTCTGATATAAGTACTCACTATTAGCCCAGCACTTGGCTCGGCCCAAAGTGCATGTACTGTATATGTTCTCCATAGGGAATAGTGAGTAAGCTGCGGTCATACAACCATGGCAGGATTCTATCTACCAGCTGTATAAAGGATCAGGTATGTTGAAGTGCCAGAGCCCGATCTTTCTTTCCCCCAGTATCTGTTGGCAAGGGTAGGTTGGGACACCCCATAGGTATTAGATAATTGGCTGATCTTATGAAATTGGTGGATTCTGCCAATGTTAATCTAATACAGTGTGGCCAATTGTATACAGAAGACACGGCACTTTCAAGATGGCCATGTATATAAGTCATTTGTTGAATGTAAGGCTTGTTGGCATACTGACGTAGCTACACATTACGTGCTATAAACTCTTTAAAAATTATTAATCCAGAGACAAACATGTAATCCTGAAAAGATGAATCTTAGAAAAGCATATAAAGCTAGAGAAGTGGTGCTGTGAAGCTCATCATAGATACAAATGAGAAGCAATAAAAGTAAAAAAAAAAAAAAAAACTACACTTGCACATAAAATACTGTATGGTGGGTGCAATGAAGTCCGAATATAAAGCAAGCCTAATAGAATAAATCTGAATACACCCCAGCAGCCACAATGTGACTGGTCAGATTTATGAAAGGTACACCGTACCTCCGACCATAGGTCGTACAGCATACAAGTGCACTGCCTTACTCTTGGTGTTTCCTCCACCGGCAACTGTTGTATTATCAGTGACTAATAGGCTAAAGTAAAAACCTATATATGCCTGGTGGTGCCACCTACCTACTGACCCTCCTAGACGCTGGCTACTAGTCTCAGATATATGCTTTATTCTGCTTTATTGCAGATTGTTGCTCCCTACCTCCGGGAGGGTCCCTGTCCCTGTCAGAGCGGTTGCGGGGACATATAGGTTTATGTAGAATAACAATGTGCTGTATACAACACATGAAATGCAACGTAGGAAAATATCCAGTTTGGTTCCGATCTGTGCAAGTCCAGATCTTCAAAGCTGATAATAAACCAGATTTTTCAGTAACACTATGGCCATTTGTAAATTCTAGATAAAGACACCATCTGGATTACTAGCAACCATGAGGACCTGGAGTAGAACATCACATCTGTTGCATTGCACGCTAAGCTGATAGGTGCGATACTACTGACACATTGCTCAGGTAAGTCCAGCATACACTCCACATGTAGGTTTACCTTTGGCAGCTGAGTTATTTTGGGAAGACACAGACGGTCTCCTTTGTGTGAGGAACACCCCGGGGGCCATAGGCTGAGGGCCTCTGTTTACTTGGGCTACACCGAACGTGCTGACACCGGCCGTGTACTCGTGGTCTGTTAGACTAGTGTCCAGAGATTCCAGCTTTGTGGCTTCGGGAGAACTGCTTTCCTGACAAAGTTTATTTGTGTTGTTAGGTGAAAGCTTCTTTTTTGTATTCTTTTTCTTCTTGACTTTTTTTTCCTCCTTTAAGGAAGCAAATTGTTATCATGAGGCTGCTTTCACATATGGATCGCATCTGACAGGTGAGCAGAGATTTAGAAAAGAAACATCCACAGAGGGGTGATGCCAGAAAGCCTGCGCCTCCCTATTTACCCGTATCTCGAGTTAGAAACTTTTTTGTGTCACTTTATTGTATGGGGGTGGGAGGAGATTATTATTACTTAGTTTATGAGGTTTAGAGACTTTAGGGCCATGTATATCGCTTACTAACACCCTTTCAGGACTTGTCCTACCTGATGCACACAGCAACACTTTACCGGTAAAGTGAGAGTTACTATATTTTTGCTCAAATGTATATAAAATGTATGTAAGTCTAGGCACGCTTAATAAAAGAACACCAACAGAAAATTACAATCATGCACTGTTATTTCATGTGCCGTCAACTGAAAAAACACGGGGACCTATCCTGACCAACCCAAATAGTTCTGCCTTCCAGTCATGAAGCCAAATTGCATTTTGCTAAACCTCTGCTGCATTGGAAAAGACTGGAGTAACAAGAGAACAACTGACACCAAAAACAATGGGTAGTATTACTAGCACCATCACAGCAGGTAGAGCAGATGATGTATTTGACTACCATTGTAGCTCAGTAGACAAAAGCAATATAGTGACCTATAAGTACAACACAATACAGCCACGAAGAAGTCAGTCAACCCCAAACAATGATGGGGGATAAATCGGATCTACACACAAAATTTTTTTTTTTTTTCCAGGCTGCCTGATGTTTCCGCACCTCAGTGTAACACGTTATCGCAGATGTCAGCATACAAAATTGAGTACAGTACTTTTCTTCCATGTTTTATTAGATTTTCCTACAGCTATATACAATGTACCAAATGAAACAGCTAAAACCTATATAATTTGGTGATGTGATATAATACAGTCCATATCTTAGTACAGGCTCCATATTTTGGGGATTTTCCACTGTACATAACTACTACCATCTAAACAGCTTCTACTATACCCTCCTTTACCCTTCCTTTGTAAATTGTAAGGCCTCATGTAAGTTCCTCTCTCGCCCTCTGTACCATTCAGTCACTCAGGAAGTTGTATTGTACTTGTGTTATGTATTATGTACGTTAACCCTTTACAGAGCCCTAAAATTAATGGTGCATTAAAATAAATAATAATCCTTATAATATAGTATGTTTGCTTGTTACTCATGGGTGCGTGGGAGACTAGCGCCCTGGAACTAACAGCACTCTTATGGATACATGGGACACTTAAAGTGTACATCCAATTACTGTATAAAACAACTTTGCATAAATGAATAGCACAAGTCAATATGAGAAACTTTGTAATATAGCGTAATAAATAAAAATGCTTCTTTCTCCATTTATTAGTTTCCTCTTCCCTTTACTCAGTCTGTTATTACCAACAGAACCTGTATTCAAAGAGGAGATGGAATGTAAGGCTCAGACATAGAAGTCTATGGAGAGGAGAGGGGGTAGGGAGCTGATGACAGCTCTACTATGCTTAGAAAGTAAATTAACTCATTACCACAGTAGAGAGTCGAACCATCATTTACTATGCAGCAGCAGTGTCTTCCTCCTCCCTCTCCATAGACTTCTATGTTACACATATTAAGTTGCTTCTGACAGACCAGCTCAGTTGCATTCTTTTAGTGATAACAGACTGAATGTAGGGGGAGAAGAAAGCAGCCTGATAAATGGAGAAATAAGCATTTTTCTTTCATGAGATTTACATTACAAAGTTTCTTAAATGAATAGTACAAGTTCATAATTCTTATATTCATAAGACAAGATGTTTTATCATTGGAAGGACACTTTAAGTTGATCTGCATGTGTCAGCAGTCCCTCTCCACTAGGGTGCAGTATGTTCAAGAGGAATTGATCAGCCAATTATCCCTCCCATTTGCATTCTTGATAACATCTATGTTGTAAAACACCTTATGTTCTCTATAATGGATGAAACCTTTCTTTAAGACTTGAAAGGTTTTATCCATCAAGAATGTATAGAAACTAATGTTACAAGTACAATGTGCAGCAATGGTACTTCTGCCATATTGGTGTTTGATATATTCTAACAGATTTATCAATCCCACTGCACTATGACAATACAGGAGACTGTAGACTTCTATGTACTGTAGTAATGTGGCTATATACGAGTTCTTTGCAGCAGCTAAAAAGTAGTATCTCATATTTTGTGTGTATTCTCAGTCATAAAGAACTTTTTTTTAGAATAACAAGTGTAAAGGAATAAAATGAGTCTAAAGTTATTTTTTTAGGTGGTGTTTAAAAACAAAAGAGAAGAATTTATATAAATTAAATATTTGATGGTTTACAATATTTTTGAAAAAGAAAAGCAAAAAGTCAAAGCTAACAGCAAAGAAGAGGGAAAGCAAATCAAGTGCACATAGAAGCAAAGGAGCAAAGCTATAACATAATAATGCGGGTAAGGGGAGATTTCCTGAGGGGTATGGGAAGCGTATGTAGCGAGTGCCTTCACTACTGTGACCACTACTATAACAAACAAAAAATTGGTTAACTAATAAAAAAAAAATAATAAAAATGTAAAACCCAAAGAATGTAGGTTTCATATCTACTCGCATAAGGTTTGCCATTGTTTGAAGTTGTCCAGCTGATCTATATTTTTTATAAAACAAGGTCAAAGTGCAGTAAAAAAAAAAAAAAAAAAAAAAAAAATAACAATACTCCCCTCACTGATCTGTAGTTGCAGCTTCCGTTCCGATGCTGCCTTGGCCACTCGCTTGGCTCTTTTTTCTGGCCCCCTCATAACACATAGCTAAAGACGACTCGGCCAATCCCTGCACTGGCATTTTGTCTCGGCTCATTGGCTGAGCTTCATTTCCAGTGTGTCGAGAGGGACCAGAAAGCGAAGCCCTGCGGATGACCCAATGCAGCATCGGAACTGGATGAGGCGAGTATGACATTTTAAATTTTATTTACAGCATTTTGAGTTTTTTTTGTTTTTTTTTTAAACTGTATCTTGGCCTGACAACTCTTAATATGTTCACTTCAAATTTTATGATTTTCCAATTTTTCTAAGCTGTGAAATTAGATTATAGAATGCTGAAGTATCACAACTGGAAGAGTTTCCCCAATTTTGACATATATCACATACCAATCAGATACACCCACGCTTCTCAAGCTATGAGATACAGTACCCACTGCTTTCGGCTGTGATGCCAGAGAAGATGAAGATACCATAGCAAAGATGAAATTCTGCCCCCAATTATGAAAGTGGATTTTTCCACTCTGGACAAAAGGTCTTCGTGTCACTTCTACGACCTTTAAGTCAATTCTCAACCTCTTTGTTTGTTAACCATATAAATCCCAGTTGAAAAAGCTTGAGAAGCCCTGAGATATACAGCAAGTGTTAAAAGAATGGGAACCACACTGACCTTTAGAACAACAGGATCCTGGTTCCCATTTTTCACTGAAGTTGTGGCCCTTTGTGTATAAAAGTCAATGGAAGGTTTCAATGGTCAATGGTGTCATAGATGACATGTCATAGATGTGAAATGTGGGAAAAACTCTTTCATTACTATTCTTTAAAATAGAAATATATTTTTTTTTTCAGGAAAATAGAAAGTGAACAGTTGCACAACAATAACTGGTCACCATAAACAAAAATATTGATTTTTTTTTAGCTCAATTTTTTTTATCAAATTTTGTAAATTTGATAAAGCTTGGCCAAACCCAAATTGTTTTATTCCACATACCATTAGTCTACATTTCTATAAAAGGTATATTTAATACTGAGAGGTTTACAAATATAATCTGTGGGCTTTCCCTACTTTAGCAGCCATTTTGAAAAGTGACATCACACAAAAGGCCATGTAAGAGAGCCTGTTGCATTGTCTCACCTGCTGGGATAACTTGGCTGCAGCAGCTGCAAGTCCTGTTTCAATAGAGGCAACTCTTGTACCTTCACGGATAGGCCTGTCTTGCCGCGGTATGGAGGGGCCAACTCTTGCTAAATGATAAACATTTAATAAGGAACCGGCATGAATATGATAACATGCGAGGACCTTACATAGTCATTCAATTCATAAGACCATCTCCAAGGAAATAATTCAAACCCTAGTTATGAATGGAGAATTTTGTGGGAAAAAAAATTGTATTTTAATTTTTTTTTTCAATCTCTGCTATTACTACACCCATTGCTTTTAAAGGATACGGTCACAAGGACATGTTTCCAGAAAATGGGAAAATGTATAAGGATCTACCAATCCTGAAAAAATAGGTGCAAGTGGGTCAACTTTACAGCCCTTCTAATCAAGGGGCTAATAAGGGAGATTCCAAAGGACATATTGTATGTTGCCAATTAATGAGTACATTAGGACTTGCTGTCTATTCTCAGGGGACGGGTGCTGGAGAATGCCATAAATAATGATTGATCTGGACAAAGTTTGCCAATGGGCAGCTTAAAGGCAATGTACTGTATACCTTTGAGATAATATAAAAATAATAAAAATTACATCTATTATTGGTTAGTTTTTTTTTTTTTTAATTAAAAATTCTGCTTTTTCTCCTGAGCCTTCACTTGCACTCATATAATGCAAGCTGCGATGTTCCTATCTCAGAGAGATATGTCTGAGTAGCTGCCAGGCAGTTCTGTGACTGTTATCTCTGTTGTCCAAACTGCTCATAAAAACTCATTTAAGCTGAAGAGCTTATGTGCAGTTAGGACAACAGAGATAACAAACACAAAAGCAACCTCTGACACTAGGTTCCACCTGCATTCGGATTTCCGTTCCCAAGCAGATCCCCCAAACGGAAACCTAATCCGCTTTAAAAAAGAGGTTACCTTTGGAAACCTGCGGACTCCATAGACTATAATGGGTCCGCTAGATTTCTGCATGAAAAGGGCAGAAAATGCGGAGACAAAAGCGCTGCTTGCAGGACTTTTCGCTCCGCATTTTGAAAGAGGAATGGGGAACGGAATCACACAGAGACTGGGCTCACGTGTGAACCTAGCCTAAAAAGGGAACACAGCAACTTGCAAATATTTTCTAGCCATTAATTTTTTATTATTCCATTATATCTATTATCATGAATGTGTACATAGCCTTTATACTTAAAGTTTGTAGCCACATATGGGCAGATGTGTATTTTTAAAAAATGGTTAACATTATTTAAACCTATGCATTGTGAATCTTCTGAACTCATTCAATTTGCCTGGAACACTCTAGGCCAAATGAACACACTGTATTATGCTTAGTGCAGTCCGATCCTGGCCAAGACGAGTCCCTATTGATGAGAATCATGGTTATCCAGGAGATGTGCTGCCGTTAAGCTGCTATATGAGTGTTTGCTCACGGATTGGCAGCACGATTAGACAAGACATTTTAGGTACGAGCGTTCCTAGGAATGCTTGTTCTCGACAAGTGCCTAGAGTCCTGCACCCAACATAACGCAGGGTCTATATTTTAACTGAAGAGTTTAAAACCTTTACAGATATTTAGTCCTATTCATAATATAGTTTGTGTATCTTCCATTATAATCTTTTAGTTGTGTTTTTGTTATTGCTTTCTCTAGCTCATTTTAGCAATTAATGACTTTCTAGCATTTCGCTCACTGTCCAGTAGTCATACAATTATAACATTTTTACTATTTGTTGCACAGAAAGTTGGATGCATGAAATTTTTTTCCATAAGAGATGTAAAGATACTATAATGTTCCCGCCTATGGTTTACACAAGGTTCTTGTCAATCTTGGCCTGCAAACAAGTCTAGTAGAGCTGTCCTGTTCAGCAAACAGAATTTTTTTTATTATCTATTAAAAGAGGTTTTCCAACATTTAGATATTATTTATCTTGAGGATGAGTCATCAACATCAGATTGGTGATGGCCTGAAACTTGCCATCCCCACTGATCAAATGACATCATCAGCGGTCTGTACTGGAGCTACGCAGCTTGGACCCTGAAGCAGACTGCTGACACCGGGGTCCAAAGTTGTTCACTGGGTTTTAAAGGGGCAATAAACATAAAAAATACATAAAAAATATAGTCTGCACGCTCCTAATCAGTCCTGATGATGAAACTGAAATCTACCCCTAATCCCTAACTTCTGTTATCCCAACACTACTTAAGGAAGTAT
Organism: Leptodactylus fallax; assembly: GCA_947044405.1. Lineage (NCBI taxonomy): Eukaryota > Metazoa > Chordata > Amphibia > Anura > Leptodactylidae > Leptodactylus > Leptodactylus fallax. The sequence goes on from CAMRHE010000017.1 coordinate 2,551,605, forward strand.
GGCTTATTTAAGGGTGTGCGTTTAGATTATACAGGACCTTTCACCACCTTCACCAATTCTAGTTCTTGGCATCTGTTAATAGTCGCCGCTCCACTGATTCCAGTGCAGTTGGAATTTTTTTCTCTAGTCCCCACCATTCCCAAGCAACAAGTGCTGTTTGTTTTGGTGTCTGATGTGCTATTAAGCTCTATAGTGTCAGAAGGGCAGTGTCAGGCAGGGGGCGTGATTCACAGCTCCAATCAGAGGCAGCCAGTGTCAGAGCTCAGAATCACACCCCTTGTCTGCTCCTGCCTGACATCGCCCTCCTGACAGTACAGAGCCTAAAGAGCATATCAGGCACCAAAACTAACAGCATTGATTTCTCGGGAATGGTGGGGGCTAGAGAGAAAATTCCAACTGTGCCTGAATCAGTGGAGCAGCAGCTATTAAGTCATTGTAAAGAGCTGAGCTTGTGGGAGCTGGTGAGAGGTCCTCTTTAAGTGGTCTCTTATTTATATACCATTAGTGGGGGAAGTAGATGGGACAAAGAGAAGGGTACTATGGTGGTGACATTTGGTGTCCCTTTAAGTTAGAAAATGCAAATGGTGAATAATTATTACCCCTTTCTTGTGTTACACAAAAAGGGAATGGTTCCCAAAAGAGGAAATATTCATAAACTGCCAGTTATATTTGTATAAGGCTCTAGCATAAAGACACACATTAAAAAAAAATTAGAAAGAAAAAATACTTAAAAAAATATGCAAAGTACCTTTCCATAGCTCTTTTAGTTACCGCTCATTGTGTTTGCCTTTTATTCGTTTGTTAATGGGCTGAATATACCGGAAGGGTAAATTGTGTGTTATGCAGTTTTATTTTACTTTAGTTTTTTAAAAATGTGCATGAAAATATATAATATGATGGCAAAACCATAATACATCTTACATGCAGAATTTAAAATGATCTTAGGTGCATATTAACATGTGGAAATTTTTGTGTTGAAATTCAGAGAAACACCAGTAAGTTTACCTATAAGATATAAACTGGTATACATTTCTACAAAACCATCACATCACTAACCAATTGTTGGACCGGAACTCTGTATTTAAGGGGTTGGTTCCTTGGCTTTGATGTCATTTCTCAACATAGATCTAAGGTATTAAAAGGAACCTTAGAGGAAGGAGATTCATCCTCCCTGAACCATCCAGCTTTACACCACAGGGAAAATGTAGTTTAAAAGGGGGGGTAATGTCCTCTGGGTGGCCTCTTGTTGGCTTCTCTCTGCCCATCTGAATATATAAGTCTTGCCCTATACGCATGTAAGTAGAGACCTGTCAATCAAGCTGAGCGCAACGGGAGATCCTGGCTGGTAGCTGCCCAGCGGGCGCTTCTTCCTGAGCTAGGCTGCTTCTGCTGACTGGTTCCCTTCTGTACACTAAAAGGCCTCTGTTCTTTTCCTATGGGCTGGTCCCCTTTCAGCTATTAGGGCTGCTATTGCCCTACAAATCAGAATCTAGTCTCGAGCCTTACTATCACGATAGATACATTATATCTTAGGGTATACTGGGAGTTGTAGTTTTACCGCCACATTTATGTTAGTCACCTAAGAAAAGTGTACTGTACTTAGTGTTGTAGCTTACAAGTTGTAGACCTTGGAGATCTAGAGATTGGCTTTACACTCTGATGAAATACATTTCATACATCCAACTTTGTAATATAATTCATGCAATACATCTCAGCAGAACATTTACTGGTACATCTGGTACATGATCTTGGATTTTTTTCGTTTAAAATATTTTATCAACTTTACCTATACTATTTTTGCATGTGTGTATATATATTTTTTTTTCCCACAAAATGTCCATTTAGGATCACATATGTACAAACATTCAATTCACTGTTTCCTAATATACCATTTGTTAAAATCCAGAGTGCCAAATACTCATCACAAGGGTCTTAACTGTGACGTACAGTATATTAGGAAATTGGATTATATTTAGCGCTCAGTTCGCAGTTACTAAAGTTTATTACTTTATGTATGCCTACTTTAAATATTAAAGGGGTTTTCCGATCTTTAAAAATTGTCTGCAGATGGATTAAAAGGCACTAAGATTAGTCACTTACAGCTGTAAGCCAGTCTCAGGACATGGTCATGGTGTCTATCACCTACTTGTGTGACCTCCCCCATTCTGAACACATGGTTTTCTCCTTTCATCAACTCACATGCCTCTTATCTCTATGCACCCTGGCCCTCCCCTCCCTATCTCTGTATAAAGGGATATACAGTAACTTTAAAGAGGACCTTTCATGTCCTCATGCACATGCAGTTTTATATACCGGTAGAAAGCCGGCAGTGCTCTGAATTCAGCACACTGTTGGCTTTCCCGTTATGTGACCCGGGGCTGGAGATATCAGTGCCGTTAGTTTTGGCACCGATCTCTGCCCACCGTCAGAAGGGCGTTCCTGACAGTCTAGCTGAGCTTTGAGAAACGCCCCCCTGACTATACTTGTCCATAGCGCTGTACTGTCAGAGGGGGCGTTCCTTACCGCCCAGCAATGACACTGAGCTGTGAGGAACGCTCCCCCAGTACAAGTCTATGGACGAGTACTGTCGGGGGGGCGTTCCTCACAGTCCACCTAGACTGTCAGGAACGCCCTTCTGACGGTGGGCAGAAATCGGTGCCGAAACTAATGGCACTGATATCTCCAGCCCCGGGGCACATAACGGGAAAGCCAACAGCGCGCTGAATTCAGCGCACTGTCAGCTTTCTAGCGGTATGTAAAACCGCATGTGCATGAAGACATGAAAGGTCCTCTTTAAGTTATTCCTATCCGCAAGTCAGGTTGGTGATTGGTGAGGTCCAACCACTGCAACCCCCATGATCACGGTTAAGTGCTGCTGCTCCATTCATTCTCTATGGGACTGCCGTAGCTAGTTAAGCACTACACTCTGCTATCTCCAGCAGTCCCATAGAAGTGAATGGAGTGGCCAAACATTAGTGACTAACACCTAAATTCATACAGAGGCACAAGGGCCCCACGTTCATGTGATCCCCTGGTTCTAGAGGGTGTGATCCCCACAGGTTTGACTGTGGAAAGGTTAACAATTAATAGAGTACCCCTTTAAAGCACTATCTTTAAAAATTTTAATAGAGGGGAATGTAAACTGTAAATAGAGGCAAATGTAGTTCTTTATATTGGTAAGCCCTAGCAGCATCAAAACAAAGGTGCAGCACAGAGCTGTACAAGAAAATGAAAAGTAATTACTTCAGATCTATGATGGTATTATCTAGTGAACATTTAGACAAATATATGTACTTTCTGTATATTTAATAAGCTCGGAAAACCTCTTTAAGTTTAAGTAATTCATCGCCAACAATCCTGAACATCCCCGACCTCCAGCAGCATTTTTTCAGTTATCAACATCTTCTATTATTTATATAGGATTTGTGATGAGACTGTTTAATGTTAAGTTTAGCATTACACAATCCACTGCACCAATGAATTATGTGATGGTTTTGATGGTATGGGTGCTTAGACAAAAATGACAAAAATAAAGTGTATAAAAAAAAATTAAATAAAAAAAATATATATATCAAAACCTAAAGGGGATAACATTTATAGTTTTAGTGTTTTTGTTTTTAGTTAGAATATCATGTTCAATTCAGTTGAGTTCTGGTGTCTTGGGTAAACTGAAAAAACACTGCTGTACTTTATACAAAGACATAGTAGTGGGCGTCTATACAGCAGGTGGATTACAGAGATGCATGCTCACCTGTGGGGCTATATGGAGCATCATCAGAACATTTTCTCTTCCGTGATCGAGATTTGAACACAGGATTATCTTCATCTGACTCGAGAGATGGGTAAACTACACAAACAGAGATCAGTGTTACTGGAGCGTACTGCACAATCTCCAATACAAATGGTGAGCAATTCTCCACGGTGTTCTAAGGACACAGGCTGAATTTAGGCAGAATATCAACTGGGACATATACTACACTTTTCTATTTGGAGAGACGCTCCACTTTTGCAGCAACTATAAGAAAAATCTATCCAGGATCTCTATGAATAGCAATTTACTAACATGGTGTGGTCATCATAAAACATTCCCGGTAGCTGCGGGAGCAATATAATGATAACATTGCAATACTTTCCCAATACTCATACTACAGACATGTCAGCTAGCAGATTGCTTTTAGCCATTTAGTCTATGCCAGTTCTCAACTTAAAGCGTACCTCCAATCAGAAAAACTTTTAATAAATGAATAGTACAAGTAAATATAAGAAACTTTGTAATAGATCTTATTAAAGACAAATGCTTCTATCTTATTTACCAGGCAGAATTACTTCTAACACAGAAGTCTATGGAGGGGTAGGAAGAGGCTGCTGAAAAAGATGCACACAAACGACAACTACAAATCTCTACTAGACTTATTTAGATAACTCTTTTGACTGTACTATATCCAGCAGCAGCCTCCTCCACCTTCCTCTCTCCATAGACTTCTATATGTGAGGTTGGATACAGATACAAGTACAGTTTGGGTTTGAGTGATGGGGAGGATGAGGAAAAACAGCCTTATAAGTGGAGAAGGAAACCTTATACTTTAATAAGATATCTTACAAAGTTTATTTAAACCTGTACTATTCATTTAAGAAAAGTTGTTTCTAACTGGAGGTGCACTTTAAAGAGGACCTATCATCTCTCCTGCCAGTTTTCATACAATACCAATTTTGGGGCATTGTCTTTCCTAAACTGCGTTTTCTTGTTCCTCTTATTCCTGCTAGTAAATTTTTGAAGACGCTGACAAGTACGTGTTCTAGTTGTGTACCCTACACTGTCTGATACTTTCCAATTGCTGCTGCCATTGCCAGATTATGTAGGGACACACCATTTTGATAAGGGCAATGGTAACACCCCTTGTCAATTTCTTCATAAATATACAAGAAGAATAAAAAAGGATGACCACTATATAAAGTTATGAAATAATATGCTCCAGACTTAATTCATGGAGAATGCAAATAGTCACTAAAAGCCCTGGTGATAGGTCATTTGTAAAGTCTGCATACTCCAATAAACAGCAGCCTACAGTATGCTCTGCTGACAGGTCTGGTGGAAGTAGTCTAAGATATTACTATATTGCTCCTACAGCTACCGAGAGTGATTCAGGTATCCTTATATTAGGGGATTTTATTTATTGAATTACCATATTCTAAGGGGTTTCCAAAATATTAGCTTCAATATTCAATTATTAAAGGAGTTGTTCAGGATATTTTACTACTACGGCAGGAGTCCAAGGGAAGGTGAAAAAAAAACAAAACAAAAACAAAACATACTCCCCTGTCCCCGATGTCCAAGGTCGCTGGACAGTCCCATGCCATCCATGGGCTTTACCGGTGTCACTTGTGACGTCCACGAGTGTCATCTAGCGTCCTTTCCTTAGGCCGCTGATTTTCCACCGGAAAAGCCCAGAGTGCCTGGGACACTGGAGCACCGTGGACAGGTCAGTATGTGTTTTTTGTTTTTTTTAATTTTTCACCTTACCCGGCCTCCTGCTGCAATACAAAAATATCTTGGACAACTCCTTTAAGTCACTGAGGCCGCATAGCCCCCACATTGCTGGCTTGCTTGGTCCCCCAGCACTCTCTGTTAATACTCCTATGTGATGATGTGCAGTCCATTGTGACATGTCACATGACCACAGCAATATGGACAATGCGGATTCGTAGTAGTATCAAAACTCAGAGCGACTATGGACACTGGTGGCTTGGAATAGTTAAAGGGGTTTTCCATGACTGCCCTAATAAGAGACTGATGGGTGCCTGACACTCAAGGCCATGGCAAACAATGAGGCCTCTTCATTGCTTAAGTTACACAACACCGTACACTTCCAAGTGCCTGTGCAGGGTATTGCAGCCTTGTCCCATTCACTTGCATACAACAAGCCTGCGATACCCAACACAGCCAGAGCACAGAAGTAATGCAAACAATGAATAGACTGCAGTACTCGCCGTGGCCCCTTCCATCAGATAGAATGGGGTAGAATGTCGGGCTCCCATCGATCTGATAAGGATAGGCCATCCATATGTCAAGCCCTTTTAACAGACCATGTGTAATAACTCAGAAGAACACTTTTAAGTTCCATTTATTGTATAATTAAAAGTTCTCCAGTTTGCTAATATTCTGTTTATCAATTCTTCGCATTTTCAAGATCTCTGCTTACAGCGATTTATAGGGAATGTGTTGGCAGAAAACTTTTCTTTTTTTTTTTTTTAAATAATGTTTAACATATTTTTAAAGAAATTTTGGCGACAGTTTTCAAAAAATAAAAAAAAGGCCAAGTTTATCAATATTTTTTTAAAAATTCCTAAAAATCCTGCAATTCGGACTCTGGCCACTAAGTCATATAATATGCTGAAACTTCCTGTTTTTGGTAGGAGATTTCTTTGCAGCAGTGGCCTCACTTGTAGGCACACTCATGATCACATGTACAGTGTATATGTAGATAATACATCTTATCTACTTCCCCTCTATGTAATGACTTCTGCATAGGTCACAGAGCATATCTAGAAAGCTCCCCCCACAGAAGTCAACTGGGGGGGTAATGACAGAAGGCAAGAATTTGCCAACTATTTTAGGCTTAGTGGCAGGAGTTGCAATTGGGAGATTGTTAGGATTGATATATATAATTTTTTTTTTTTATACATATAACAAAATGAAAATTAAAAACTTCACCAAAAATTCTTAAAAAATATGTTTTAATATAGAATCATGATTTAAACACTAGGTCATTTCCTGCCACTCTTTCCCTTTAAATGGGATCCTACTGATCAGGGATGAAGACGTGATCCGGTCCTGTATGAGCCTGATTTGTGTCCACCGTAAGAAATCAATGAAGATTCCTATTCAATGACTACAAGCCGAGATCTTCAAAACCATGAAGAGCTGATGTACAGAATATATTATAAAACTGGAGAACTTTCCATTACACAATAAGTACGCTTTGATGGCTTAAAACAGAAAACAAAGGATTTAATGGATTTCATCTACCTGGAGTGTAGTTAATTTTGATAATTTTTCATCTATAAAATGAATAAAATATGAGTGATGGTGATGGAGACGACATGTTGTACACGCCAATTGGTTTACAATTGGCATCTCTAAGTGTATGAGGTATACAACACAGCAGAATATCACAATGGTGGGGGACAGGATGTAAATGTGAGAGCACAAGTAGGTCCTAACTACACTTCAACTAGCTGGTTTACCTAAAAACAGAGATTATAGTTATGTAATGGAAACGAGTGGTGGAAAACAATATACACACATAGACAAATACAATGAAATAGAACGTGGTGACACCATCTATAGTCCAGGTCATGTTCCTGGGTATTAGGATAGTAGCTATAATGGATGCAAATTGGTAGGTGCTAACTAAGAGGACCAACGTGGCGGCTTCGTAGGAGATGGTCACACTGAGAATACATTATGTATAGGGACAGCAAACTATATGGTGGGACACGAAGTGGCTGACACTGTCATGCTCTTATCTAGTGGAGACATTCAGAATCAGTTTCATGACCTCTAAAGGGTTATTTCCATCTTTATACAGTGATGGCTATACTACCAGTCCGTGTATGGTGTGAGCCTGGACTCTGGATTGATTTTGACAATTAGCCCTGTGTCCCTTTAAGGTTTTCCCTGGCTGTACAGAGAACTCCAGTACAGTCCCATGATCCTAAAATTTGGCGGTGGCCTCTCGATTCTCACGATTTCAGGAGTTGGGCTCCCATTATTCACAAAGTGAAAGCCTATCCAAGTGCTATCACTTTATAAGATGAGTGTACCCCTTTAAAGGGAGTCTGTCACCAGGGTGACACACATTTAACCAGCAACACAGATAGATCAGGCCCACCTGAATGGAACCCCATGAAAATTCATTGGATCAATGGAGGGCGGCTCCATGGCTGCACACTGCTCTAATATGCCGATGAGAAAAAGGGAGGAGGGTGTATTACAGCTGTTTGGAGCAATAGAGCCGCCCTCGGTACTCTAGCCGACTCCGCTGCATTTATGAATACCTTGGCAACGGAGGCCTGAACTTTCATGGGGAAAAGGCATTACATTCAGGTGAGCCTGATCTATATAACTGTGCTGCTGATTTAATATGGTGACAGACTCCCTTTAATTTAGGAGCAGTTAACCAGGTGCCCTTCGCTTTTATAGTCACACAGATCCTCAGTACAATATTACACATTTTTTGTGTATTCCTATAATACTGATTAATTTGAAGCAAAGAAAAAAATAAATGCATGTCCAGTACATATTATACAGTATATACCGATGCTAATGGCTATTGTGTCCTGTTGGCTTCGACCTACAAACCAGGATCGGTAATACATAAACTGCACAGTGTATGGGACAACCACAGGACAGTTCTACATGCTGTATTCACTAATGAACATCTTCTCCTCTTCTTTAGGCCTACTACACAGCACCACTTCTCTACCCTGCCATGTGTCTGCACAGTATTACTTCTCTTTTACTGAATGTGTATGACCAGCTGCACAGTATCACTTCCTATGACTTGAAAAAAACGTTAAGATGTCATAGTACTGAAACCCCACCAACCACTAAAAGGAAAGGGCCGAAGTGCTGAGCTGTGCCCCTTCCTTTCTGATCGGCTCATCTTGGAGGGCGGACTGAACAGTGCATAGGCGTATAGAAAATCTATGAGCCTGTACACAGTTCACACTGCTCTCCATGCCACGATAGCCTGTAATTGGGAAGGGATCCAAAACCAGTCTGTTTAGTAGGGAGAGATATTCTACTGTACAGCACATAAAGTGTCCTGTGACTACTTCTGTTCGCGCAGCTACTGTACTGTACACACTCCAAAAGACTGGTTACTGAGGTAATTTGGGCAATATGATCTAACCCCTCTAAAAGAAATACATTAAAGGGAAGTTGCAAGAAGGGAAACGACATTACATACTAATATATAATATATATACAGTATGTAGGCCATCAATGTGTGAGGGTCCCAGATGTCAATCAGCGGTATGGAGACATCGCAGCTCACGGTAATGTTTACTTTCTGGGAGCCATACTGTTCACTGGCAGTACAAACTGTAGCGGTGGGTGTAGTTACTGCAATGCTTCCCCATAGACTTCAATACGGCAGGACTGCAGTACCAAAACTCACACCTACAGTTTGTACAGCGAGTGAGCAGAACGACTCCCGGAATGTAAACAATACCATAAGCCAAACTGTCTCGTTGCAAGTGATCTGCGGGGGTCCCAAGTGTCAGACCCCTACAGAACTAATATTGATGGCATATCCTTAAGGATAAGCCATCAATAGTAGAAACTGAATAACCTCTAAGTCCTTTGCTCTGATTCTGTGATGGATGAGAGCAATGGACTTCAATAACCATAGAGTGAATCTTGCTTTACAATGTATGTGGGTGTCCCCTTCTTCACATGGACATACAGCCGCCATATTGCTGTTTACTATTGACATAGAGGGCGCTATTACAGTGCATAGGCAGAGAATGTGAAATGTATTACCTGCTGGAAACTTATTATAATATTTCTCTCAATTTGCTTGCAATCTGTGTGCGCACATTTATTGTTCGGAAAGTCTCTGCATTGAAGTCTGGAAGCCAAATTTCTTTATAGTAGCCTGCGCTCACCACTGGAGGCAAACCCGAAATCTATTTACATCAGACCACCGGCTGTTTCTGATTTCAACCACAAATGGAGCTTTAAATTAAAGGAGAGCTATTGCCTAATGCGAGCCCGGACTCAGACGTCTCCTACATATTCATTTGCCTTCAGAAAGAAATTGAGTTCACAACATTAAGCAGTCTAAATTATATTACTTTTCTGCACGTCAATACAAGGAGAGAAAGGAAGCAACCAAGGAATCTGCACAGAAACCTCAATGTTCACTTGTCGTCCAAACCTTGGCAGCCATGTTAATGCAGAGGCAGTGCTAGCTGGAAAAACTGCGCCCTGGCTGATGGTGTCCAGTTCATCTCAATGGAGTGGCAGCGTGCAGTCTATGCATGCCAAGACCTTCATCAGCAGGAGTCCCAAATGTCTGACACTACTGTGTCTGCTACACTTGGGGTGTGTTCACATGGGAAATTGAAGGTAAAAAAAATCTGCAGCAGAATTTATGCCAAAATTTGCCTTTTTTACATTCAGACTTGGTTGCAATTTGCTGTGGATTTAATATATAGGTCAATTTCTGCAGTATGTGGATGAGATTTACCTTACTACAGTAATATTGTCTTTTTAAAAAAAATGTTTCAGCTTTCCTATCTATTTTAGTAAATACTCAAATTACTTTTCCTTTGTTATTCCTCCTGGAAATGTATGAATAAATGGACAATTGGGTGTTACCATTTTCCTTTCCAATAGGGGGTGTTTCTAAGCAGTATGACACTGTCCAGTCATTGACATTGCCCGACTGTGAATGGACATTCCCTACTGACAAGGGGAATAGAACAGAAGGATGACAAGTCATTTCCAGGAGGAACAGCACAATGCAGAATTCTTTAAAGAAAAAAAAAAAAAAAAAGCTCCAAAATTTACTAAAAGAAACATATCATGAGAGCAGACTGAAAGATAAGAATATATCTGACACAGTGTGTGTTTTGGGGATTATCTCTTTTATAGGGCCATCTATACTCACTTTGTCTGTCCTGTTAACATTTGCAGCCGCCATTCATTGTAATTTTAGAATAATACTGTCTCGTTTCCAGACACGGAGATGTGATGATCACATTTAGAAAGTGCCTGCGGCTTCTCACAACCTTTCCTTGTATCACAGAGTACCTGCCAACTGTCACAGATTTCAAGGAGCTGCCACATTGCAACAAAGTGTCTGAAGACGTTCCGCATGGTTTTGTTGTTCAGCTGCATATACTGTACCTGGCGTGAAGATTCTTAGTTTAGGTGTATATGGGGCCAGCTCCACAGCACCACTTCTCCTGTCCTCTTTGCTGTACCTATACTATTTCCACCTTATGTAGAGTGTATACAACGGGGTTGTTTCACAAAGACACGACCTTTTTCCATGTACCGTTGGGTATTTGGACATCATGAAGTGGGTTATGGAGGTGATCCCTCTCTGAGCTGGACCAGAGACCCATTCACAAAGAGAATCTCTCACTGCGATAGACCTGGACCTTACTACATTTTCCGGTCCTGGTTAGCTATGGTGACTACAGCAGATCACTAGGATTTCCCAAAACGACCCTGTGGTGATCAGCTTGTCTCTGAGACGACTCCTGTAGGCCCGCAGCAAGAAAAAAAGTCTAGTACTTGCTGTGGGTTTAACCCCCTGTGACTTGAGCATCTTTTAACCTTTGCATTGCAAAGCATGAAAACCAATGTGATATCCACAGCATTAAGGGACATGCTGTGGGTTTCCAAACTCACAGCTCAAGACAACTTATATTGTTGGTGTTTTCTGCAGTATATTCCTCCCACATGACTGCTACGTATTAGCTGTGGCAAATTATGCCAGTGGCTATCCTGCTGCAAATTTGCAGTGTTCGGCCCCAGCCTGGAAGGGGATTTTCCAAGACTTTGATATTGATGACCTATTGTTAGGATAGATGTTTGACTCGCTGCACCCCCACGATCACCTGATTGAAGGCGCTTTGGTGTGTGCCAATCCCTTCCATTGTGTATCAGACATAAATGCGACTAAGCTACAAAACCGCAATGAAGAGGACGTGGCGCTCACCATAGCACCATGGTTTCTGATCAGAGGCAGTGCCAGGAATCGGACACCCACTGATTGATATTGATGGCCTATAGTAAGGATAGACCAATAATATCATAGTCCCAAAAAGCCACTTTAATGTGTATTACATAAGTGAAAATGTTCCAAACCTGCTGTATTCAGCTTAACAGCACAACTTGTGTTACAGTACTCTCATGCACTGATGCACCTTACCAAAGTCAGAGTCTTTAAAGCACGCTCCCAGGTTGTCCTGCTCCTCCTCGTAGTCGTCCATCGTGATGTTGTTCTTTGTGGCTTTCTTACTAACTCGCTTGCTCGTACACTTGTTGTTGCCTGATTTCTTAGAGTTTTGGGCTGATATGGAGTTATTTTTAGATTGGTTTGTACTCCACGACGTCTGTAGACAGGAGTCAGAAGGCAAGTTGGCCATCGACAACATGCCCTGTATTGCTTCTTGTGTGCTTGGAGAGGCAGGAGGTTGACTGTGGAGGAAAACAGAAAATACGATTACAGTGCACAACAAATACCCTGACAATCCCCACTTTCTACAAATGTGCAACCTCTCCTGCACACGGCTCTTGATCCTAATGGAAAAATTTGACCTAGCAAAAACAGCACCCCCCCTGCCCATAGGTTGTATCTGATATTGCAGCTCAACCCTACTGAAGGGAATAGGGTTAGCTGCAACACCACATACAGCTTGTGAACAGGCATGGCATCTGTTTTTGGAAAGAAATAGCTATAGTTTTCTAATTATATAACAAAAATATATATAATATTCAGAAATAAACACTACATGTAAATAAAATAAACTTTGTAATATATCTTATTAAAGAAATATATCTCCTTTTCACTTTTTAGGCCACTTATTAGGTTGCTCTCCTTCTCCTTATCTTCACTCAAACTGTTTATTTGCATAGAACTGTCTCCGTACTCTCCTCAGACAAAGAAGTCTATGGAGAGGGGAGGGGGCGGAGGCTCTTGATTTTATTGTCTCATTCTGTGAAGTGGTAAAGTCTTATCTTGAAACACAAAAGTGTCATAAAATCTCCCTAACTTGTGGTATAGCAGAGCTTAGCAGCTGCATCTATTTGTTTGTTTTTTTCAGCAGTACCCTCCTACCCCATTCCCTCTCCATAGACTTCTATATAGAAAATAACAGCCCAATAAATGGAGAAGGAGACATATTTCTTTAATAAGATATATTACAAAGTTTCTTATATTCACCTGCACTATTCATTTATGAAAAGTTGCTTTATGAATGGAGGTACACTTTAACATTAGTATCAAGACTAAATGTAAAAACCACAGAATTCATCCAAGCCTAAAGCTACAAGACCCTGCCACAAAAGAGCCTTGCCCCTCTCATTCAGCAGAACAGGGTAAAGTGACATGTGAGTGTTTGCATAGATGGAAGTCTGTGACCTGGGACCTGGCTGGTAGTTACAATGAAGGCATCTGCAGCGCTCTACCTCTTGTGCTTGGATACTCTGTACATCTGACTTGTACTGATGGCATTTCCATTGAAATACTGCTTTACAATGAAATGAATACAAGCACCATTAACACAACTCAGAAGCATGAAAGCCTCTTAGCTAAAAGCATGTGCCCCCTAGGAGGCTTCATTCTAGCAAACAGGGGCGGGGTCCCTCGTAGACCTCTACAATACTCTACCTTCTGATTTGTCACGAGCCATAAGAGCGCATTCACTCTCTCAATGCAATGTCCTTATTTAACCTATTGATGCAACAGGAAGAAATCAGCACATCACGTGTGAAACCTGCCAAGAAAGTGTGCAGCTTGTTCCTGTGTGTGATCTCCTCTTACTCCTCCCAGAGGTAATTGTAGGTGAAATAGACCATCAAACCTGCAGGAAGAGCCGCCGCTGGGTATATGGAGAGCTCTACGCAATTAACCACCGCATATAGGAACGGGCCAGATCATTTAGTCAGACCAGCCATTACTGAAATAGATGTAAACCCGTATGTGCAGGAAACCCGGCAATTTACCATCTCATTCAATACTGTCTGCGTTTTCTTCTGTGTAGTGAAGGACATTACTTACAGCGGGAACCTCAATGCATTTTAATATACAGAATGTAATGAAATGTAATATATTATAATATATCATAACCCAATGTTCTTTACCTGTAATGCATTTATTAAGAGTCTACTTCTAGTCATTTGCTCAATTTTTCCTGCAGATGTATGCCTCAGACTACAGTACTGAAATGTATATAGGTGCATATATATATATATATATATATATATATATATATATGTGTGTGTGTATATATTTACATACTTTTTTTTTTTTTAAATATATATACATAACCAAAGTCAATTCCTAGATTTGGCTGAAATGTGTGTGTCTCTGTATAGATCTCTCTCATTATGGTTCTGGTTTCTTGCCTGCCTTTGCTTGTAATAAGAAGAGCAGCTCAGAAGCACAAACTGCTACTAAAGCATAAAAATGTATGGATATTAATGAGCATGTCTGAGCTTTATTAATTGGGTGGAGTTGTGTTTTTAGGATGAGGCCAGACGTTACAGAAAAGCTGTTTTTTTTGGCGCAGATTTTGTGGCTTCAAAAGGAAATGGGAAATATAAAGCAAGCTCTTATACGTTTCCCTTCGGCTAAATCCACTCCTGGCTTTGGCTCAAAAACACAGCACAATCTGCAACAAAAAAAAGCAGCTTTTCCGCAACGTGGGGTCTCAGGCTGAGGCCCCACGTTGCAGAAAAGCTGCTTTTTTTTTGTTGCAGATTTCACTGCAGTTTTTCAAGCCAAAATGAAGAGTGGCTACAAAAGAAATAAGAAATATATAGTAAGCTCTTCTACTTTCCCTTCTGTTAAATCCATTACTGGCTTTGGCTCAAAAAACACTGCTTTTCCACAACGTGGGGCTTCAGTTTAAGGCCGGGGCACCACGTTGTAAAAATGTAGCGGTTTACATTACCTGCAAAGTCGATGTGATACTGGCTAATCCTATCCACACAGTGCAGAAAAAAATCTGCAGCAGAAAAGCTGCGTTCTTTTTATACTGATAACCTATCCACCAGTATCTGACAAGTGGGGGTCCGACACCCTGAACACTCTATAGTGGTGGCGCCAGGTTACTGCACCTATTACGTGAACATGAGCACCTCCACAGCAGTGACTTCGGGCAGCCGGATCAGCTAATCTGTGCAGGCCCCAGGTGCCAAACCTCCACAGATCAGATCCTGATGACCACCCTGTGCATAATTTATCAGTATAAAATACATTGCTTCTTTCCCATACAGCATTGCCTGTGATTAGACCACTGAATCTCTTCATTGAGAGTCCAGTAACCCCCCAAGCTAAGCCTTGAAAACCTAGCCACTACCCTGATAATAGTCATTATAGTATCTATATTCCTCTACCTTTCTATTTCCATTTAGTTCTTTTATTTTTTCTACAAAATGCTTTCTTGCCTGCTTTTACAAGCCATCATTTGTCCACCGGGACAGCTGCATATAGCAGATATTTGCCTTAGGTGTATTAGAAGTGTTACAAGAAAGCAACAATAGTTATTTCCTTGTCACATTAAAACATCTTGACACACATTCTGAGGAGCTCCGGTAAGACTGTCTGGATTATTACCGCCAGGATACGGCATGGGGCTGCGGGCATTCTCACTGGTTCAGACATAAAGCTGTCAGATACTGTCACACCACCAGTGTATACAGATAAATCCCAGCAATCCCGACATACATCTCACAAGTGTGCTACTCTCTACCTACCTATTAGAATTATAATCCAAGCCGCCAACTTCTTTGCTTGCTTGCAGAAGGTCCAGAATGCCCCCCGAACTTGTGCTGTCCTTCTTCACTTTGGAATTTCGGGGGTGGTTTTGCTTCTGTGTCGATGTGTAGAGATCCCTCGTCTGAGGAGTCGTCGCTCTGTAATGTGAGGGATGGTAGTGAATATTCCCTTCTCCTTCCACTCTAATCTATCTTCTATCCGAGCATCTCAAGAAACATTGTAGCGCTTTGTGCATCAAGATCAAAGAAATCCTCCATGCTGTCTTGTAGATTGCTTTATTTTGTGGAATATTTCATGACATCAGCAGCATGATAGAGACCGTTACCATGTCTTGCATATCTAGATCAAAGACATCTGACACCTGGGCTTGTACATATCCTCCTTTGTATACTAACAGTATTCTATGCTATCTTGTATATCACTTTACCTTATCTAATACATTGAAATTACAATCTGTAGATCACTCTATCCTGTCTTATATATTAATATTACATCATTGTACCAGGTCTGCTATATTGGCCTAATGTCATTATTACCCTGACGTGGAGTGTTTTTGCACCAGTCCTATTATTGTACCCTATAGTATACGGAGTCTACCAGAACGAGAGACTGTCTGTCCTAGTTCATAAAGAAATGGTTCCAGAATGAGGGACTCCCTTCTATGACATCCATAAGCACTAACATGGTATATGGACCAAGTCTGTCTTCATGACACAAGGGGAAATCCATTAAGACAGGCGCATAGTGCACTGGTCTTAATATTGGGGCGGTTGCAGCTTCGGCCTCTTAATAATTTTGGTGCAGCACAGTCCAGTGCACCAGAAATGAAATCTACAACAGTAAGATTTCAGGTCTATGTAATGGCATGAGTTATAGTAAATCAGATAGGCCGAAGCGTCTATGCCCAGGCCTGCCTTGATCTGCTTCTACTTTTCCCACTTTTCACAAATAAAATAGGCGAGAAGGTTAGAAAATTGAGAAAATGATGCAAAACGGTCTTGCACACTTACACCATAAAATTGGCATATTTACTTTAATAAATTTGTCCCAGTGTCTTTAAACAACGTGAAATAATTCTGCTATCTCACAGCCACTAGAGGGCGCATGATGACGGGAGTGATGACATCACTATAAATCTGTATTCATTACAATGTAAATGTAATAGGGATTGTTCTAAGACTATAAGTACATTAACCATAATATGGGCCTCCCCGGGACCCCAAAATAGGCTTTGATTGAACAAATACAGTAAAGTACTAATGCTTGATAACATATAGTTCAGTTTCTTGAGCTGAGATTACGTGGACTATATTGAATGATGTATGTGTTCATATACACACCCATCTTCATACAGTAATCTTCAGCTCTAGTATCCATGATACTAGATGTGTGTGTATGTATATGTAATATATATATATATATATATATATATATATATACAGTCATATGAAAAAGTTTGGGCACCCCTATTAATCTTAATCATTTTGGTTCTAACTATTTGGGTGTTTGCAACAGCCATTTCAATTTGATATATCTAATAACTGATGGACACAGTAATATTTCAGGATTGAAATGAGGTTTATTGTACTAACAGAAAATGTGCAATATGCATTAAACCAAAATTTGACCGGTGCAAAAATTGGGACCCTTATCATTTTATTGATTTGAATACCCTAACTACTTTTACTGACTTACTGAAGCACAAAATTGGTTTGTAACCTCACTGAGCTTTGAACTTCATAGCCAGGTGTATCCAATCATGAGAAAAGGTATTTAAGGTGGCTAATTGCAAGTTGTTCTCCTATTTGAATCTCCCTGAAGAGTGGCATCATGGGTTCCTCAAAACAACTCTCAAATGATCTGAAAACAAAGATTGTTCAACATAGTTGTTCAGGGGAAGGATACAAAAGTTGTCTCAGAGATTTAACCTGTCAGTTTCCACTGTGAGGAACATAGTAAGGAAATGGAAGACCACAGGGACAGTTCTTGTTAAGCCCAGAAGTGGCAGGCCAAGAAAAATATCAGAAAGGCAGAGAAGAAGAATGGTGAGAACAGTCAAGGACAACCACAGACCACCTCCAAAGAGCTGCAGCATCATCTTGCTGCAGATGGTGTCACTGTGCATCGGTCAACAATACAGCACACTTTGCACAAGGAGAAGCTGTATGGGAGAGTGATGCGAAAGAAGCCGTTCTGAAAGCACGCCACAAACAGAGTCGCCTGAGGTATGCAAAAGCACATTTGGACAAGCCAGCTTCATTTTGGAAGAAGGTCCTGTGGACTGATGAAACAAAGATTGAGTTGTTTGGTCATACAAAAGGCATTATGCATGGCGCCAAAAAACACAGCATTCCAAGAAAAACACTTGCTACCCACTGTAAAATTTGGTGGAGGTTCCATCATGCTTTGGGGCTGTGTGGCCAATGCCGGCACCGGGAATCTTGTTAAAGTTGAGGGTCGCATGGATTCAACTCAGTATCAGCAGATTTTGAGAATAATGTACAAGAATCAGTGATGAATTGGAAGTTACGCCGGGGATGGATATTTCAGCAAGACAATGATCCAAAACACAGCTCCAAACTACTCAGGCATTCATGCAGAGGAACAATTACAATGTCTGGAACGGCCACCCAGTCCCCAGACCTGAATATCATTGAACATCTGTTGGATAATTTGAAGCGGGCTGTCCATGCCGGCGACCATCAAACGTAACTGAACTGGAATTGTTTTGTAAAGAGGAATGGTCAAAAATACCTTCACCAGGATCCAGGAACTGATTAAAAGCTACAGGAAGCGACTAGAGGCTGTTATTTTGCAAAAGGAGGATCTACTAAAATTAATGTCACTTTTCTGTTGAGGTGCCCATACTTGACCACAATCGGTTAATGCAAGCTGAGACAAAAACCAACGAAAAAAAGGCCATCAGTTATTAGATATATCAAATTGAAATGGCTGTTGCAAACACCCAAATATTTAGAACTAAAAATGATTAAGATTAATAGGGGTGCCCAAACTTTTCATATGACTGTATATACACACCTACACAGTATATATATATAAAATATCCATATTAGATATAGACACATACATTACCATTATATGTTTTTACATATATATATAATATTTATATATATGATATTAGTGTTTGTGTGTACATCTGTCAAGCATCATACCTTATACTTCTTCTCCAGGACTTTGGGTTTCTTGGGTAACACAAGAGGAGGAGTTTCCTTTACATCTGATAAAACTGGACACATAACCACAACTTAGTTCTAGATACAATCTATTGACACATGCACATACATTAGGAGAAAACCGCATCATCAGGGACAACAAGGTCCCTGATGAACAATATGTATATAATATACAATATATTAATATGACTTTTCTCATCTGCAGATTATTCACAACAATGCCACATGGCCGGATGTATGGCATCAACAGAACCAAAGCAGGTAATTCACAGTTTTACCACTAGAGGTCGATGATCCAAGTTTCTGGGTTTTATCTCAAAGTTAAACGAATGAGTGACGAATATAACAAAAGTGGGGAAAATTTGCCAAAAAGGACACTCCTCACAATACGTAGAATTAAGGCTATCAAGTCACACCCCTACAGTGACATATAAACCAATACATAATACAAAATTGTCACGTGGGGGTCTACAAGTTACAGACTTTAGCCTACATTTTACAACTATGATATATTGATATATTGCTGTATGTTGGTAACTAAAGGGTTACTTTCTATTTAAAAAAAAAAAAAAAAGTATAAAAATCTTTTGAGAGGTTACAGAGACGTGTTGGTTGTATTCAATGGGAGGAGGGGGGCACACACTATCATTAATTCTAGAACATATCTATATAATCTGTTAGAAAGCAGCCCTTAACAATGCTGAATGTGTGTAGTGCTATTGCTGGAAAACAGGCGCACTACAAGCACCAGCACATTAGTACAGTTCTGGGTTAAATTGAGCTGTCATCTTAGAGATGAGTTTATAGACATGCCCGCCTTTAGCTTTACTCATCTCCAATGTCTTGTAAAAACAATTTGATCCAATATTGTGACATACTAACAAAACCCTCGACAAGCAGCAATTCATAACACAGCCACTAGGCGGACACACACAGAAAATATATAGTGAAACCATGAAAGGGGGGGGGGGGGGTCTTTTTTTGCTTTTTAAGGGGTGATCCAGGGAATAATAGAACTTACCAGAACATTCCCTGCACTGGTTAAGCTTTATTACTAATTTACACCCTGCTTTTCTGGAGCCACTATGTTACCTGTGCAGAGGGCACTTGGGGAGGCCAGAACTTTCATTGTTCTCCCCTGCAGCCTCACTGACTCACACAGATGTCACCGACTCCCCCCTGCTCGGACTTATTGAGTAGCGTGTAGGTGGTCAAGTGATTGAATCTCAAAGCGTCAGCAGGGAAGGCCGAGAAACCAAAGTTCTGGCCTCCCCAGCAACCATCTGTGCAAGTAACTTCAGTGATCTGGGAGACCAAGGTGTATATTAGTAATAAAGCATAGCCAGCACTGGTAAGCTTTATTAATCCCCAGATAAAAATCTGGTTATCTAATGCCACACATCCTGGCTAATGTTGAGTTAATAGAATAGATAAGGAAGGACAGACCCAAATAAATTACTTTATCCATAGATGCGGCTGCACAGAGTTTGAGCACCCTTTGTGGCTCTATGCTCACCCCTGGTACCAGGCGTCAGCCCCCCTGAACCAAACTGAAGAAAGCAGGGACAGTATTAAAGCCTGTGCAATGCATCTGTGTGACCTCTTACATGATAAGTCCCTCTTTGTCGTCGTCTTCTTTCTCCTGATCGGAAATTCGTCTATCTTGAGTTCCCCGTCATCAGAGACGTATTCATACTCGTCCCTGATAGGCTTGTTTTTGTCTTCTTTAAAATTCTGCAAGGATCCAAAGATGCTGGGACTGTTCTGCGGCTTGATCCCCTTGTGACTGTGAAACAACATAACCAAGTGTTAGAAAAAAATCAAAGAAACAAGTCTAAAAAGTGCAACAGAGGGTTAATGACAAGTCACACCAAGAGATAATAAAACCAGCAATATGTGAGATTATGCCCTGCTCAGTCACCGTCACCTATCCACCTCTCTTATAAGTGCAGCTATTAAGGATGGTACAACCTGGAGGCAACGTGACCTTGTAGACAAAAATGTCACCTCGAGCAAAAGCAAAGGCATATGTGAAAAAATGAAGGGGAATAAAGTCAGGTCCCTGCAATGCAAAACACATTAATAGCTGCATATCATCCAATGATGTCCAGATGATCACCTGGGGCCTCACATCTAACCCCTCCATTAAAAGTGGTTTTCAGATATCAATGGGGCAGGGAGAGGGACACACAGCAATCACTTGATCGGCAGGTCCAATAGCGCCATATGACAGAGGGGCAGCTGAACTTCTCCTATTATATCGGAGCAGGAGCTTTAATCCTATGAAGTATGTATATATAGGAAGGCGCAAAACCAAGCCATAAACACACGTGGACAAAATTGTTGGTACCCCTCGTTTAATGAAAGAAAAATCCACAATGGTCACAGAAATAACTTGAATCTGACAAAAGTAATTTGCCAAACTACATGTTGACAAGCCACAAAGCTTGTTCACAGATGGAAAAATGAAGCATATCTTGAAAAGAACACTGTCCCTACTGTGAAACATGGAGGAGGCTCTGTTATGTTCTGGGGCTGCTTTGCTGCATCTGGCACATGGTGTCTTGAATCTGTGCAGGGTACAATGAAATCTCAAGACTATCAAGAGATTCTAGAGAGAAATGTGCTGCCCAGTGTCAGAAAGCTTGGTCTCAATCGCAGGTCATGGGTCTTGCAACAGGATAATGACCCAAAACACACAGCTAAAAACACCCAAGAATGGCTAAGAGGAAAACATTGGACTATTCTGAAGTGGCCTTCTATGAGCCCTGACCTAAATCCTATTGAGCATCTTTGGAAGGAGCTGAAACATGCCGTCTGGAAAAGGCACCCTTCACACCCGAGACAACTGGAGCAGTTTGCTCATGAGGAGTGGCCAAAATACCTGCTGAGAGGTGCAGAAGTCTCATTGACAGTTACAGGAATCGTTTGATTGCAGTGATTGCCTCAAAAGGTTGTGCAACAAAATATTAAGTTAAGGGAACCATCATTTCTGTCCAGGCCTGTTTCATGAGTTTTCTTTTTTTAAAAATTCTGTTGCAGCATGGTTGGAAAGCAATGTCTGACTTTCATTTGTTCATTTTCATAGAATTTTTATATATTATTACTTTTGTCAGATTCAAGTTATTTCTGTGACCATTGTGGGTTTTTCTTTCATTAAACGAGGGGTACCAACAATTTTGTCCACGTGTGTACATGTCTGTCCCTTGGTTGTTAATAGGTTAAAGTTCCACACCATTGGATCCTTGCTTCCCCAATGTCAGGGGACTGTCTTACAGACTCCATAATAATTAGATTGCCATTGGATCCCGCTGTCACTGAGAGAAATCTGTCAATTAAAATCCAATAGCTTGTACAGTATCAATAGCGCCTCCTACATGCTAAATGATTTAACAGTTCATCAGATTTACCTCTGCCTGATGGGAGTACTAATACAAGATGTCACATACCTGAATAGCTTCTTGCCAGAGAAGGAGAACTTGAACTTGCTATCCTTAAGTGAGGAAAATGGGCTTTTCTGTATTTTATGCTCTTCTTCCATTTTCAGTAAGGAATCTGGCTTGCTGTTCTGCAATGTAAGGAAATAAATGGGTTAATCAGTCTTCCCGCGCGTCTACCAATAAATATCTCACCTTGGTTGGTTTTATGTAAATCGCTATTGGTTCGGATTCATTTTGCACCTTTTTGTATCTGGATGTAAATATACAGTAGTTAATGCATGGCAGCGGCTATGACAAAGCTTATCTCCGCCTGTATTATCACAGTTGTCGCCGTGTACAGTTACGGGAACATAATGAGCTCATTTTTTTTTTTATTTTTAGCACAAAACCGCATAAGAGAATGGGAGTCATTTAGGAAAGGTAAAAATAAAATTGCAATTCAGATCCTGTTTTTTTTTTTTTGCAGATCCCTGCGGTTCACTATCTGCCGGGGTGAAGATGGTGGATATCATAATATGTAAAGAATATGGTCATGTGTTCCCAGTAAATGTAATAATGGTCTTGGATTTAGACTGCTTATAGTATTAGGGCTGCATTCACACAGGGAACCCCATTCTTGTAATCGATGTGGGTCGCACTGGTTGGATCCTTACCAACCAGATACTGAACCCCAATCCACAGGATAAAGGATAAGTGCTATTAAAGGGGTTCCCCTCACCATATGCAGTGGTCGGGGCTGCTACACTGCTCCTATTACTTAACAATGCCCATCCGTTAGCAGCTTCCAGCACCCAATGGAGCTGCAACAGCTGATCTGGGCACGGTCTGGGTGTCAAACCCCCAACAGATTATATACTGAGGACCTATCCTGTATATAGGTCATCAGTATGAAAAATCGATTTGGGTCCGGAAAATCCCTATAATGGCGTACCCCTTTTCAGCAGCATTTCATGGGGGGTGGAATGTACTCTACATGTGCCCACCTAACTTAGCTTGAATTTGGTTAACGACATCAATTTCTTGTGATGCCAAATAAATCCTTGAAAGGCTGCAATTCCTAACTCAACCACCGGGTGGTAACACATAGACACATATAGCATATCACTTCATGACACAATATCATAAAATAATATTGTCTTAAAAAGATGGTCATCTCGTGACGCATGTGAACATGTCCAGCAAGGACAAGGTAAGGAGTGAGAGTTTTGTACATCCTAGTGCTGAACAATGGAAGGGCTGGCAACAATTTATACTCCTGGTGTGCAGTGAAGGGACATCAATGGGGTGCGGGAGGTTACTGTACATTCATTTTCCCCCTATCACTTGGAAGCTGTGCTCACCCTTTTAGCTCTTATAATGGGAATAAGGGCTGCGGTGATACAATAACGCCATATTACATAGTTAAACACACAATGAACACCTCGATTTAACAAGTAAAAATGGTTCTTGGCATTCTCTTAAAATAAAAAAGATCAAATCTATTTGATGATAATCCTCCTTAACAGCCTGAGCACCGAGGATCTTTATAAAGGCCATAATTGGGTATGATTTTTTTTTCTGTGACTAATACGTTTTATTTCTTAGCTTCCTTTCACTTCACGTAGATCTCTTCGCTATGATAGCACAAAAGAAAACAGTTCCCACAAGTGATAATTACATGTAATTACCAGATACAATGTTGCCGAGAAGTAAAATTACTGGTTTGGATTTAATGTAAAGGCATAGGATGCTTACCAGACCGACCAGTAAAACTGAACACAATGGTTAAAATAGAAATTGGGCTGTTTTTTTTTTTTTTGTCTTTTGGAAATCTGAAATAAATTATATTAAAATGAAAAATAAAACAGGAAAAAAAACAAACAACCTATTGCAAAGGGCTTGCTAAAATTATGCCTTCAATAAGGGTTTCCTGCTGGTAAGGACTAGGACGGCTTTTGTCCATGTATATGCGCCAATAGTCCTCTGATGTCACTACGCAACTGCTGACATTAGTTTTGAGCGCTTTTCAGTTCTCACTTTTAGGGTTTATCCACATGACTAGGCTGTGTACTTTGCCATGAAACAGTCTTATGATATAAAAGATATGGCACCTAAACCCTTATCAAATCCACTGTCTCCCGAAGTTAGTAAATTGGGTACAGATTTGTCCACAACTACCTTTCCATTTCAATAAATATTCTAGTTTCAAATCTAGGCTGCAATTCAGAACTCAACCTCTGGGTGGCCACATATAGACACATGTATGATAGATATCTTGTGACAGAATATCGCAAAATCTTGTTGTTTTGATAAGCTGATGATCTCATGAAACACATCTGTATACGTCCGGACAAAAGTAAGGCAGGGGAGGAAACATCTGTATTTTATGCTCCATTCACACGTGGAGTAAAAAATAAATGTGAAATAATGACTATGTTCATTATTTGCATGGAAAATCTAAGGCTCAGCCCTGCTGAATGACAATGGGGGCTTAATCCCTGGGTGGATGTGTGAACACACCCACAGCAGAAATCTGACTTCCGGCTTTGGATTTCTGCATGAGACTGTTCAAAAAATGTCTGATTTTCCTATAGCAAACTGTTCAAGCGTGAAAAGAGGGATATGTCTTCCCTAGAAACACTCCCATTTGAAGAGTTGACAGGTCAGAAAGACATGGCTGTTTACTTCCAAAAACAGTGCCACACCTGTCCACAGGTTGTGCGTGGTATTGCAGCTCAACCGTATTCACTTCAATGGAGATGAGCTGTAAAACCAGACACAATCCCTCAATAGAATCATTGTTTCTGGAATAAACGAACCATGGTAGTACCTGCACAGCTATAGAAAATTGCCACCCTGGCCTTTAGTACACTGCTACTGAAAATCCTCGTGTCCTCCCAACTGCACTATTTCCAGCAGGGGGCATATTTCTTAAAAAAAACCAAAACACTAGTGTTACAAAGGCAGCTCTTACTTTTGCAAGATAGGTTGCCAAATGAATACAATGCCCTGAGGAGGTGTCAATGGTGACCAGTTGTATAGCTCAGTTTCACTTGTATTGTCCTAAGTGTTTGTAACTATATCATACCTTGTATTTCCACTTTGCTTCTGTCTTGATTTTATTCTGCTCTCGGATCTCAAACTTTTCAATGTCATTGTTCTGTTTAGTTGTATCATCTTTGTTTGGGACATTTATCTCTTCTTTAGGTGTCTGTAAAAGAGAAACACCATTACCTAATAGAAAGGAGAAAATGTGATTTTATAGTGTGTATACTATATTCAGTGATGGCCAAATCATAACCAGCAAGTGCTTTACCAGGTGTGCAGGGGGTGCCAATAAGGCCAGAGGAGGCGTCCTGTGTAGATTTAATTTGTCTAACCTATACCTGTGCTTGTCGTAACTAAAAGTGAAATCCGCTCTACCCTGTCATCTGTACCTGTTAGTGTCCGTTCACACATTGAGGTTGAGATGTGACCATGATCTAAGTGATAACTGCACCGATGTGTGTTTTTGTGTCTATTTCTCTCTCTATCTCGTATCTATCCAGCTCTATATTTGTTTCTATCCATTTCATATCTGTCCATGTAATATCTTTTCATCTTCATCTTATCTATCTAATAATAAATTAGTGCTATCTATTTCTCTCTCTCTTATTCTATCTATCGATCCATCCATTTCATATCTATTCATCTATCTATCTATCCATCCATCCATCTTCGTGCCGCCTTATTTTTTGATATGCATTGAGGATATTTCAGCTTTATCCTGGGGGCTTAGCACCTTTCTCCTAGAGAGGATTTGCAGACATGGTGCTGCTCTGGATTATCTATCTATCTATCTATCTATCTATCTATCTATCTATCTATCTCTACACAACTGCAAACATTACAGAGTGCTTGTTGTGGATTTTCTATATACTGTACTGTGACTGAGACGCTCTCCTCTGTCACCTAACCAGAAGTACTAGTTCTCCTTTACGATACCCAACTGATGTGGAAAGTTTTATAATGTTCCATGGGAAATAGTATGCTTGTTGTTTCTGTTACCTGTACTGTAGCTTATAATCTTCTAGTTCCCTGAGCATTGAGAGGTAAATGCAGGATATGGTATAGAATGAATATAGAAAACAGACACTACCACCCCCAGTCTCCTAGGCATAAGGAATGGTACACAAACCAAGTAGTAATATCATATACTAAAGATCTAATTCATCTGCTGTTTTTGGCTTCGGCATGGCAAGCACATGACCATAACCAGGAGGTCCGCTCACCGTCCCCTTCTTTGGTGTGTCGACTTTAATCAGAGCATCCTTCGTGTGGGCCTCAAGTACATCGAGGTCCGGGGAGTCCGGCGCTGAAGATGGTGAATCTTTGACCTTCTTTGTTTTCTTTTTTCCTCCCTCTTTATTTTTAGGTGGCTTTGGGGGTTTGGGGATTTTAGGAGTTTTAGGCAGTTTGGCACCTTTAGGAGGTTTTGTCTCTTTGGGGGGTTTAGGCGGTTTTGGAGGCTTGGGTAACTTTTCACTCTTAGGAGTCTTTTTTTTTCACAACTTTTTCCATGGGTGGAGGGGAGTCTGGCACAGGTGAGGGAGGTTCTTCCTTCTCGATTTTCTCTGATATACTGTTCCCTTCTGGAATTGTGTTGGCACTGACGTCTGTTTTGTTGACTTTCGATGCGTTCTGCGTAGAGGATAAAAGTGCTTATTAGTTCACTTCTAAACCTGGTCATACACGTTACATGCTTTTATAACTTCAACCATTTTGGGGGAAAACAATGAACACCAGAGGCATCCAGCATATGCCTATACCCTTATGGCCGCTAAAGAGGTCGCCTATTCAGAATCTGGCGATCACATGGGATGCTTTCCAACAAACCCTGGTCCCTCATGCGTCTTGCGAAAAGGACAGAGCTAACCATTGGAGGAGACATGGCTACCAGGAGTAATAGGAAGCTTGCCATGATGGGGCGTGACCATGTGACAGGTACATTGTAGTGCATCATGCTAGCCCTACCCGCTCCCGCAGTCTTGCCTCAGACATCCAAGGGGATGGGATTATAAGAAAGCAACCCAGTTTAGTTCCAAAATGTGAAATAGATTCTTATGGTTATGATATCTTATGTATAAGAAGGTTTAGGGTTTTTGAATACAATGGAAGGCGAAATCTGCCACTGATTTTAGGCCAGAATCCGCCTCAAAATCAGCGTCAGATTCCGGCCCTTACACGTTTTTTTTTATGATGAACATGCTGCAATGCTACCATGTTCACTATATTGCGACCGTGACACTACTGACTTCAAAAATCCAAACCCGCTGGATTCTTTGCTGTAGGTCACATGCAATTTTGCCATCACAGACCACAAAGTAAGCGACTGGACTTGCTTGCAACCTTCCTGCGAATTGCTTCTTTTTAGAGCCAAATTGAACATCTTAAAGGCAGTCTGCCATCACTAAAATCACTTCTAAACCACTTATATACTGTTGTAGGGGCCATTAGGTGAGAAGGAGTAGCCCCAGCCTTACCCTAGGTTCACCGCTGCGTCGGAGGACCAGAACAACGGACAAATGGACCACTAAAATAGCAGACACATACAGAGTCCGATGGACCTCACTGACTATAATGGGGTCAGTACGGTGTCTTGTTAAAAGTTTTCGCCGCAGATGTGAACGTAGCGGTAAGACGCATTTTAGATAATAACCTGTATTAATTGTAGAAAATTGTATTTTACTTTCTATGTCAAGTGCTCATGGATTTCAAGACCTCTGCTTGCTTCATTATTTACTTCCATGAGATAGAAATAGGTCCAAGTCATGTGATGGACACATGGCTGCCTGGCTTGTTACAGTAACAGCTAATAAAGCTGGGAAAACAATGAAGAACTGATACAAAGAATATTGGAAACTGCCTAACTTCACATCGTACAACAAATGAATGAGGTTTATTTGCAGAAAACATGAGACCCCTCAGAAGTTGACTTTTTACATTGTACTGTAGATACTGAACGTTTCATGAAAATTGAAGAACAGATGGAAAATGAATTATTAAAAAATGTATTCTGTAATTGGGTTACATATCTCTGCTTACATCAGGTTTAATGTGAGAGGACTTGTAACAATATTATGCATGGGGAAAAACAGATTGCGCAATTTTAGAAGGGGGCCTTTAAGAGAATGAAGGCTGCCAGTGTCCCGGTAAGAAAAATGTAACTGAGCTAAATATTTTAGTAGATGTTACAAAGCATCTCAGAATTAAATATCTGACATATCACTTTATATGGTGATGAAACCTTTTGTTTCTTAAAGGGGTTTTCCGGGACGAAGATACTGATGACCTATCCTTAGGATAGGCCATCAATATGAGATTAGTGGGAGTCGATATCTCCACTGATCAGCCGTTTGCTGATAACGCAGCATTCGGACAAGCGCTGCAGCCCCCTCACTACTTACCTAAGACAGCACCGTACACACAATGATAACCTTACCAATCGGCTTATTGATGGGGCGTCATCAATGTTTAGCGGGAACAGCTCTGTAACTTCTGCAGTGAGTCTGGTATTGCAGCTCAGCACCATTTACTGCATTACCAGACACTAGTAAATTTATAAAGCTGAGCCTGGTAAACATTGAAGGGGCCATGACACTTTCCAGAGCACTGTGGCTCTTTCACGCAGTTGGCCAATGGGGCTGTTAGGAGACGGACCTTCTCTGATCTGATATTGATGGTCTGTCCTAAGGATAGGATGTCAATATTAAAATTTTGTTAAATCCTTACAAACCATACATTTCAAAGAAAGGTTTTTTTTTTCATAACGTTGCAGATTTCTTTCAGTACTTGTCCGAGTCATGTGACTGGAGCTTGCCGAAATTCATGTACATGATGCCGAGACAATATTTCATTTACAAAAATTTCTGCAACAAGATTGCGAACTTTCTGTATTAAGGCAGCAGAAAGCTCTCAGTCTCCTTAATGTGCCTCTCCGGTTTAGGCAAGAGACCCTTAAAGACCCACCTCTGTTAACCGGATTTCTTTGGCGAGGTCCTTGATAAGCTGTGAGGGTTTGAAATGTTCTGGAAGTTCATCTTCATGTTCTAATAGAGCCTGTAAGAGACAAGGCCGAGATGTTACCACCGGGAGACACAACAGAATGCCTCTTGGCTTAAAGGGGCCATAGAGATATTAAAGGTATGGAATATCTGACCTCAGGGACCCCTTCCGATTACAAAAACAAAAAGGTCCCTTTTGGTTTCTTTCCTGTGTTGCAATTCAGTGCACAGCAGGAGGCCAGGAGCGCAGCTGTGAAGCCAAATCGCTTAAACAGGTAAGTAGCCCCCTTCATTCTGATGATTGGCGGGGGTCTCTGCAGTCAGGAAGTGATGCCATATCCCATCAATATGCCATTACTTATAATTGTGAGAAGTCCCCTCTACATGGTTATCTTCATATAGTGAACTATAGGGTTTGTTTAATAATATTTATAGAGAGAGAACAACTTTCCAAATTTCTTTGGCCTTACAATTTCTTACAGTTATCCAGATCTCTGCTTACTGTCAAAAATGAAAACTATCCTTGTTTAGGTGTATTCACATGTTGCAGTTTTGCCATAATGCTTCCAAAATCTCAGAAAAAAAAACTCGCATATACAATAAATGGTTATTCAGTGAATGTACACAGCAATCTCATACTGCAAGGTTGCATTCACGTGTGAAACTTATGCTTCGTTCACACCTGCGCTTGCTGTCCGTCCGTCGCCAATCCAGTGAAAATCTCGGCGAACTGGATTGGCGTCGGATACAGACCGGTCAGCGGCGCATTGGTTAAAAACCCATTCATTTGAATGGGTTTTTAAAGCAGTGCGCGGGTGTGCGCTTACACCCTCTGCGCTGCGAATCCTTTTTTTTTCGTCGGAAACAAAGTCGGACACGCAGGACTTCGTGTCCGACGAAAAAAAAAGGATTCGCAGCGCAGAGGGTGTAAGCGCACACCCGCACACTGCTTTAAAAACCCATTCAAATGAATGGGTTTTTAACCAATGCGCCGCTGACCGGTCTGTATCCGACGCCAATCCAGTTCGCTGAGATTTTCACTGGATTGGCGACGGACGGACACCAAGCGCAGGTGTGAACCCACCCTTAGTCCGTGTGTTGGCCAGATTTACCGACCTGAACCTTATGCTGGGGGAGGGACTCCTAGCAGTATAGTTATCTCTGATGTTAGGAGTCCTTGCCTCCTGGTGACATACTGTCCCTTACCAATTATAGTATGTTGCTGGGAGGCAGATATATGGACATGCGCTCAGAGGCCTAACCTGATGGTTCCCTCTTACTTTGTGCTGTCTATAATCCTGGTAACGCGTTAAGTTGTAGGCAGGCCTTTGGGCCCCCTGAGGTTCTGGGGCCTGGTAGTGATTGCTACCTCTGCACCATCTATAGCTATGTCCCATCCTGAGTCATCTTCATGACACAATCCCTTTTAAAGCTTTATATACATACAGCGTTTGCAATAAAGCAGCCTTGTGAGGGCGCAACCACTGCTCCATTCAAATGCCTTAAACAGTGGCCGCAATGCCACTATTTCTTAGTCATTGTCCCACCAGTCAGATCAAGAACGATCATATATTTATCGCCAATCTTATGGACAAGAGGTAATTATTTCTTTGGCATAACCCCTAGGGAGGAAAAAAGAATGAGGGACATTAACTTACATGTTTTTTCGTCCATGATCTAAAAGCTCCATTCAGAATTTTGGCCCCTTGGACAAGGTGAGGCGCTGGTTGCTTCCCCGCCTTATGTAACGCTGGAGAAATAAAATGCATATGATTAATATAGTCAGTTATACAATTATACAATAATAAAGTCACTGATACCTCCAAATAGAAAATGAGGCCCTTCGGAGCCTTTCAGTGCTGCTGTACAGCTACTCCCTCCATTAACTACTAGGGGATATTGTGGAATGGCCGCCCCACATAATGTTAATAGACATATTGCTCTGATAATCATAGCAGAGGGGATTCCCTTCTTTTACCCAGAGCAAAGAGCAGCTCCAGCTATGGAGGAATCCACCTAACCATATACGGCGTGGTCATCAATACATTTGGATAGGAGCATGTAATACCATATTCCCCCTGCAGTGGCCGCTGCAGGGAAAATGTGTAGCCACAACTACTGTAGCCTTTGGTAATAATAGCCCCCTGGTTTAAAGCTGGTAGTGGTGTATTTTATAGAGTGAGATGTCCTGATGGGACAAGCTTACAATCTATGAGAGTGAAGTGACACAAAAGGTAGCAGGGGCAGCATAAGAGGTAGCATTATTTATACAGCCGTTTTTAAGATAAATGTCATTTCAGTTGCACATATAAAGTTGTATGAGCCTTTTATGTGCAAGTGGTGCCTGGACATATAAGATTACAGTCCGATAAGGCATTATGTCCTGGGGGTAATGCGGAAGTGTGAACAGTGGAGGCTTAGTTTTACAGAACCAAACTGCAGAAGGATTTAGATTAGGAATTGTGATAAGTCTGTCTGAAGAAATGTGTCTTTAAAATGAGCTTGAAGCTGTAGAAATTGGGAGTTAATCTGATTGTCCGGGGTAGAGAATTCCAGAGAAGTGGTGCAACTCAAAATGTAGTAAAAAAAAAAGGAACAACGCATTTTTAAAACATCTGTATACAACAGACAGGCATACTAAAGTCAGTCATAGACATACTAGAACACCACCAACAGAGCAGAGAAGACACATCGGGCGCCTCCTATCTCCTAGTAAATTTCAGCCTGTCCCTTGCCACAGATATCACTGGCCTGCTGGGCAGCTCTAACAGGTATTAAATTCTAGGCAGGAAACTAAATTCAGAATTGTCCACTTTGTGGCTATAAATAGATACTAAACTAATGTACGTACCACGGAGAGATCATTGGGCTGCAAAGGAAATCCAGTTAAATTATATTTTTAGTGTATGGTTTTGTGTACAGTGCTGCAGCAATATGTGATGAGGTGAGCACCAACATCGCATTTTGTGTGGCCACTTTGCTAGAAAGGGCAGCAAAGGAGACAGTACAAAGACATAGAAGAATAAATGTACATAGTTGAATTTTAAATAAAATAATAATATATATTATATATATAAAAATGAAAAAGTCAAAGAGCAATGAATATATAGGGAAATGGAACACATATCACAGAGAAATGAACGCTTAGTATGGTAATTACTTCCTATGTTCAAGTTGTGGATGTTGCCTAGCAACAGGCACAGAAAAGAGTGGGTGACTACTCTGCAATCCCCTGTTCCTGGGAAGATTAGTATACTTAGCCACTATTTTGAAGACGCACTGATGGCCAGTTGTAAACCATCCATTACATCAAGGACAGTTTGTAAATATAGGGGAGTTTTGGTCAGTGATGCCCGAGGTGGTTGTCTAGGTTACTATACTATTGTTCATATTAGTATTAGTATGGGAAACAGACCCATATTATTAAGAAACATTTTGACATTCCCTGATTTTTTGGAAATTTTATTTTTGTTGCCATTTTTCAGAAAGAAAAAAAAAAGACAAAGGCTGGCCCACAAGATGGATTGCATCTATCTAGGACAAGCTGCAGCCAGGACCGCTACTATGGCTATGTGCAATCACAAGCTTCAAGAAGGCCCTGAAGACTCACCTATTCAGGAAGGCCTACAACCTCCAATAACACTACTGTCACCACACCACCATCTGTACAGTCTCTACCCCCA
Source organism: Leptodactylus fallax (assembly GCA_947044405.1). Lineage (NCBI taxonomy): Eukaryota > Metazoa > Chordata > Amphibia > Anura > Leptodactylidae > Leptodactylus > Leptodactylus fallax. Next base: position 2,584,468 of record CAMRHE010000017.1, read on the forward strand.
CCTTCTGTCTCTATCCCTCTTCCCTCATAGATTGTAAGCCCTTGCGGGCAGGGCCCTCTATCCCACTGTGCCAGTTGGTCATTGTTAGTATTATATTTGTTTTGTATATCTTGTGTACCGTATGTAAACCCGCAAATGTAAAGCACCATGGAATTAATATAATAATGTACAGCAGCATGGAATTAATGGTGCTATATCAATAAACAATAATAATAATAAATAATAGAGGAATGTCAGGTAAGTAATATAAGGTAGGTTATTTTTATGACCTTTTATTAGCGTTTTTCTAAATAATCTCAATACGTCACATACCTTTGAACTTCTCCAGTAGGTGTCTTCCCACATACCAACAAGCGGTCTCATAATTTGGGAATTGGGTTAAGCTGACAATCTTCAATCTCTTTTCTACCTCATATGCCCTGTGGGATAGCAAATAGCACATCAAAAACTCAGGAAGATCCGATATGGTCACTTGCAGAACCAAGCAAATATCGGGCCACAGATTGGTGAGTATCTTGCATTAAACACTCTGAGATCAAATGGGGATTTGCTATCTGACAACCCTTTTGAAAAAATAGTATTGCTGACAACCAGGCTGTCACAAGTCACATGGCTCTTGCTACAGTACCTTTTAAGCTTCATGAGGAAGTAAAGTAGTGAAGCTATATGGAGTATATTTTTAATGTACACCTTTGTATGAAAAGGTGTAGTTTACTACAATATTATGTGCTGACCAACTGTATACTGATATATACTTGTGCAGTGGAAGAAGTGGAACAGTATGATGGGTAAGTATGTATATGCTAAATGCAGGCTCTGAAAAACCTAACTTGAATTTACATTTAGCTGTTATTTTGATGACTGATGAGACTGTCCATTATGGAAACCCCTTTAATACCCCCTATCTAAGATATTGATGACTTATCCTTAGGACAGATGATCAATATCAGATCGGTGGGGGACAGCTAATCAGATAATCTGGGTATTGGACCCTGACCGATCACATATTGATAACCTACCCTAAGGATAGATCACCAATTATTTAAAGCCCAGAAAACCCATTTAAGTAGACAAGTGACTATCTGCAATAGAGTAGCTTAGCCTCTAAAATCTGGGATACAAAGTCCACCCTCTGATATATTCTCTGCTGTGTACTTGTAGACACCTATTGCGGTATTATACTGTTGAATGCTGAATGTACACTTCATTCAAAGATCATTCAAAGCTGCATAAATATCCTGACAACCAACTGAGCGCAAATTCTTGCACTTTTAGTCCAATAAGGGCAGTTCACGATCCACTACAAAATAATGCCGCTTCCTATTCATTTCAATGGGAGGCAGACACTTCATTTTCCACTAGCTAAAATCTGCTAGAGGAAAAAAGATTCAGCCTGAACCTCACATTGAATGGAAGTAGGAAATCTTTCGGCAGTGGGCACGGAAATTTCCGTGGTAGATTTTGCATGGTGGGCCCCTCAGCAAAATCTGCCATGTGAACTTACCCTCAAACACCTTCTAATGTATTTATATTAAAGAGTAGTACAAATAAGTTCCACTGTAAGAGTGAACTATACCTCATCTGCATTTCCACACTCAGGCCGTGAAGGAAGTGACCGGAAAATGCTAAACAGTCCACGGGGGTCAATGTTGCGTAGACCCACCCTGCAATAGAGAGGGGAGTTCATTAGTATGGAACAGAATAACTATTACCATGCAGAATCTGACAATATGTGACCCCTTTAGATGCTGGTTTATGGTGGCATCTAAAGGGGTCGCTATTGGGAGGCACTATATAGTTTCACACAGTACTGAGCTACAGGAGCTGTGTGCGCTACTCACTGCACATCTCTGTGCACACGTGTGTACGGAGCCTAAAGCAAAATTGGTTGAAACCACAGATTTTAGCATAGACACCCAACTATTGTATGCTCATTGGATTGTACCTCACAGCACCCTGCTCAGTCTCACCTGATGGAATGAAGAGGGTCTGCCCTTGTTTAACTGTGCACTTGTAACATTTGTCTACTTGATCTGCAAAGAACATCTCGTAGTGATTGGCAGCTGATCGCCAGCGCTCGTATAGGGAGAGGTTTGCTGAAGCCGGTCTGATCAGATAAAATATTTTTTCCCCCTGAAAAATAGAAAAAAAAATATTATACAGCTCTGCAGCCACTAACAACCCTATTAGTGGATGGGTCACTCTCTCTGCTGTTAGCTTCTGATATCCCTAAAGCATACACATTAGATGGTGGTTGGCCAGTCCTTTCAAAGGGTTTGGCCGACCATCTAATGTGTATGGGGTTCTCCTGACTCTTCCCTGATGACAGAAGATTGGGGAGACAAGGATTTCAATCCTTTTGTTCTCAAGGAGGTAAGCCTCTGCTTCTTGTCCATATGCCTAGGACACTCTTCTATTACCAAGAGCGAAGCAATACAGAGAGCAGCTCCGACTCTAGAGGACTAAACGTGACAAGGTATTACATGGTCAACCTTTCAACTGAACTGGTGCCATGCACTGACCCCCTGAAGCTTCCCATGGTAATAAGAGCACATGGCTGCCAATAGCAGTACTATAATGTTTATCACCCAACTATCTCAGACTCCTGCCTAGCTATGAAATAGCACATCCACTTTCCCATACTGTTACATTTCCTATACAGAAGACTATGCGGTGTTAGATCACAGCATCAAAACTGTATATTACAGATCTGTATTCAGACCACATGAAACAACAGAAGTCAATATAATAAATCTGCATACATTGACATTTGTTATTCCAGTGCGATAATGTACAGTACCAAATATTATGGAGGAAAAGACAAGTAAAACATACGGGGAAAAAAGCCATGAAATCGCAGGTTCGGTGACTTACTTTAAGCACATGGTACCAGGCCGAGGCGCCTCCCGAGTCTATGTGGAAGTCTGTGTAACTGTCTTTTACGCATATCAAACAATACTTGTTCACTTTTGGTTTTGCTAGGAGAGCGTCATCAGGCCAATGGTTGTCCACCCACGAGAGCTTCTTAACAATCTCTGGAGACTCCACAAAGCTGGACATTCTGTAGACAAGACTTCAAGTCACAATTCTGGACATTCCTGAATGTATACATTTATGTAATACATATTAATATTCTACATATCCTACAAGACACAGGCTGTATTATTTAACGTGACTTCCAACTAATTTCAGTGGATCATTGGGTGAGGTCAGAAGATAAGAGGACGTTCTGGTCATGTAAACATTCCCTTTAAAATAAATTTACTGCTTATGTTTCTTGTTTGGATATAATCGGCTTACTTCCCCTTCTGGCAGCTGACTATATAGTCCCCTCAAGAGTCTTCTCAACTATACTTCCATGCTACTCCAGAAGCTCTGCTCCTTCCCTGACAAGCAGGGCAAAAAGTTAATGGAGAGTGTGACTGAGCATGTGCGTCCACCAGCACTCAGCTCATTAGGTGGACATGAACATTTCTATGCACTCGGAATGCCTGGTAGCACCACGCTATGCAAATAAATGTCATAACCCTTTATTGGGTAACTTACCACCATGTTAGGGTATGTTCACATTTGCATTGTTTAACATGTTCTTCTGTTTTTTAATAGGAAGGGATTAAACAATAAAGATGGATCCCTGAACTGGTGAACAACAATGGTTCTGAGGGACCCCAATGACTATAATGGGGTCTGGTGGGTATCCATTGTTTTTGAAGTCACATTACCAGAGGAAAAAAAAAATCACGCCTGCAAGACTTTTATGTCCACAAATTTAGGCAGACTCTGCACCAAACGGATTCCAATGCACATGTGAACACAGCCTTAACTGCAGATATTGGTATTTTTATGATTTGTGGTTTAATGGCGGGTTGACACCTTTTAGAAAGGGTTGTCCTGATAGGACATGTTCATTTAACTTGCATGTCATGGCACTTCATGCTAAAATTGTCATGTTTTCTTTTATGTAATATAATACCGCTGATATATCACATCATGGCACTTCATACTAAACACTGGTGATGTGGCTCAGATGTAGCAGAGCTGAACATGTCTAATGTAACATAATACAGCAGATTTCTGGCACTTCCATGCCATATAGCTCTGCTTCTTGCTTCATGTTATTACCGATGAGAATTTGCTCCATTAATCTGAACATCTATCAGTCATGTTTTGCAAATTTTCTTGTGGTCACAGCAAGGTAATGGCTGGTGAAGGTTTATGCAATATACTATGTATATATAAAACTATGTCAAGGACCAGCTGAAGATACGTCTCTGCTGTGCTCACCTTGTGTCAGAAAATTCTAGGTTGGTGACATTAAGAACCCTTTTCCTATTGGTGCTGTAGTAATAATCCACAAACTCCTTGAGCTTCATTTTGCAGTCCTTCTGCTTTGTGACGTCTGTAACATCAACCACCCTCTCAGGACCTGCAAACCAAGGTTAAGGAACCGTTAAGGGCATTACGTAACATTTCTTTAAAAATATCTTTGCCTGGAAGAGCTGCGTGTGCACTGTAGCCAACAGATAAAGTGGGGAAATGTCACAATCCAATAAGGCAAGATGTAAAAGGCAGAAATCCACGGTCAGTTCTGTGCTCATGCCAAACGGTAGAACTAATATCCTAATAACCATTAGCACTGCACAAACAGACTCGGTGAATGGTGTAGATGAGCTCCTATAATGCAGGGTAGATAAATTACTATGGAATTAAGGAACCACTTAGGCCGCTTCGGGAAGCAATAAGAACTTCAATAGAAAAACATCCAAAACATTAGGCTACAGCAGTGAAGTCCAAGGGGCCGTGTCCAGCTCTGCTCTCATGTATGCACTCATAGAACACTACATCTCCCACAATGCACCACACCATCAAAGGGTAACTCCAATTATAATTAAAGCGTACCTCCAATGATATCATACATTTTCATAAATGAACAGTACTGGTGAATATAAGAAACTTTGTACTATATCTTATTAAAGAACTATGTCTCCTGTAGACATAGACTATAACTATATTATATCACACCATGCACCTGATGCTAGGCTCACACTAGTGTTCGGTTTTCCGTTCTTCGGGTTCGCTTGGGGTCCCCGAAAAACGGGAAGCTAACCCGCTTAAAAAGCAGTTACCCGTGGAAACCTGCGGACCCCACAGACTATAATGGGGTCCGCCCGGTTTCCACCTGAAAAATCGGGTTTGGGGACGGAAACCCCAAACGTAGTTCAAGCGCTGGTGTGAACCCAGCCTTAGAAATATCAGCAAAATACAGGGCAAAGCTGATACTAAAGGGTCACTGTCATCTCAACTGACTTTGCATAAATCAATTGTGAAAAGTTAAGATAAGAAACTTTGTAGTGCATCTTACTAAAGAAAAATTGTTTCTTTCTGCATTTACCGTGTTTCTCCAAAAATAAGACCTACCCCGAAAATAAGCCCTAGCTACATTTTCCAGGTTTTTTGGAGTAGGCTTGAAATATAAGCCCTACTCCAAAAATAAGCCCTAGCTAATTTAACCCCTTCCCGACATCCGCCGCGCGATTACAGCGGATGCCGGGTCCTTAAAGATGGCGGCCACTCTGCGGAGACCTGTAGTTAATGCCCGCGATCAGTGTCTACCCTGATCGTGGGCATTGTTCAGCGTGACTTCCCTTCCCTCCCACCAAAGTAGCAAAACCCGGAGTTAATGCCCGCGATCAGAATGGACTCTGACCGCGGGCATTGCTTAGTGTGACCTCCGCGCTTCTTCCCCGGTCCCCACCCCCTATAGCTGCTATACCGGGTCTCCTTGTACACCGGAGACCCGCAGTTAACGCCCGCGATCAGAGTCCACTGATCGCGGGCATTGTTAGGTCTGTCAGTCCGTGACCCCTCCCTCCAAATCGACCCCCCAAAGCAGATAGTAGTATAATGTTGTACCGTGTTAGCCATTGAAAGTAGTGGAAGAGTGAAGAAATCAGGCGATACCTTTTAGAGGCTAACTGAGTATATTTATAAGTAAGCTTTCAGGAGTGCTCGCTCCCTTCATCAGACATGGTGTGATACAAGAACTGAAAATTAACAGATTTTTATACACATGGTTTTCAAAGCATTTTAGAGTCCTTAAAAAAAATTGCAATCTAAGTAGAGAAGTTATTTACAACAGGTCAAAAAAACAGTCTGGAAACTTGTGGTGCCTAACGGAGGGATCAGTAATTCTTGCTGTTATCTGTTTGCTATCAGGAGGTGATTTGTGACCCTCACAGGTCACACATAGTGTGATTTGAAGCTGGCATGAATATTGAGTTCAGTTCATGGTTCATGCATAGTGTGACATGAAGCTGGCATGAATATTAAGTCCAAATTGCAGAGTTTGAAATTTTTGCATAAATTTGTACTCCATTTCTTTCCTTTTCTCCTGTGTCTTAAAATGTCCCATTAAAACCACAACCCGCAAATCTTCAATAGAGTGGTTTTCTCCGGAGAAATGTGCGGCCACTGGGAGATCGGTTCTGCTGTTATTAATGGTGGATCTGTGTGAGTTCATTCGTTGACTGAGTCTCTGCCCTGTTTCCCCCACATAGAGGCCTGTGGTGGGACATTGCACACACATTATGAGATATACCACATTGGAAGACCTGCAGGAAAATGTCCCCCTAATTCTATGCACCTGTTGTGACTGTGGGATAGGTACACTGTCAGCGGTGTGGATGTGCTTGCAGGTCATGCACCTTTTATGTAGGCAAGGTGAGGTTCCATTTTCAGTTGGGGCCTTCAGGGCACTCCGCTTACTTATAAATATACTCAGTTAGCCTCTAAAAGGTATCGCCTGATTTCTTCACTCTTCCCCCAAAGCAGAGTAACTATCCCCGGGGCTGGTCCCCACCGGCCCCGTACCTTTGACGTTGCAGGCCGGCTCCCGCGGGTGAGATAGCGGGAGACGACCTGTTCCTTTGACAGCCAGGAGCGTTATGAAGGCTCCCAGGCCTGTCATAGGAATATTACTATTGAGGCCAGCCTCATTAGTAATATAGATAATCTCCCATAGACTGCAATAGGTTGTATTGCAGTCTATGGGATGATTGCAGGTTCAAGCCTCCTAGGAGGGGTTAATAGTAAAAAAAAAAAAAAAAAAATAGTAAAAAACAAAACAAAATAAAAGTTCAAGCCCCCTCCCACTTTCACTAGAATACATATAAAAATAAAATATTACTGTGAAACACATACACATTAGATATCCCTGTGTCCGAAAACGCCCAGTCTACAAACTTATAAAATTATTTTACCTCTATAGTGAATGCCGTAGCAAAAAAAAAAATGAAAGTGCCGAACTGCTGTTTTTTCGCTGTTTCAACTCTGATAAAAGTTGAAATAAAAAGCGATCAAATGTGTGATTGTTGTTCATGGAAAAAATTAAGACCTACCCCAAAAATAAGCCCTAGCACTTTTTTCAGAGCAAAAAATAATATAAGACCCTGTCTTATTTTCGGAGAAACACGGTATCAGCCACTACTTCTCCTCTCTCCCATTCCTGTCTCTTGTACTGGTCACTGACTATGAATCTACTGGTAAAATCCAGCGGTGGAGCCCAAGAGGAGGGACAGAAGAGTAGTCTGAGCCAATGATAAGACTGGAAGTGGATTTCAGACTCAGGCCCCAAGTACTCCAGGTGGCTAGGATGGAGTCACTGATCACACTATCCTAACACAAGTCTGGCAAATTAGGCCCCGCCCCCAGTGCACTTGCTAAATTATTTGCATATCCATAAAAACATTGATTATCTCTGCATTGCTTCCATGGTACGGTGCGATCATTTCTTTGGGAGGCGTTTTACAACTGACAGACTCCCTTTTTGGGCAGACATTAAATGAATGAGCAGGCTGATGGGATGAAACCTGATAACTATGTAACATGACAACTACCCAAACTTACCGACATAGTTTTCGACATCACTGACGTAGAATGTGGGAGCGGGTACAGAGAGGCCCAGACCATCCTTCTTTGGCACCAGAATTGGTTCTGTAAACCCAGTGTCTTCAAAATATTCCACTGTTAGCTGACTGCCATTCAGTTTGGTGACCACATCCTCGGCACTACAAGAAAACAGTCACACGTTTCAAAGGATATATTACATATATAACTATATGAACTACAATGAAAAGTTGTATCGAGCTGCTGCAGTCTGCAAAGAAAAACACTGTGCCCATTTAATGCCAATAGGGAGCCGGATGTGGCTCAAAACCTCTTTTGACTTCAGTCTATGGGACAGGAAGTAGCTGTCTTGACAGCACTGAAGCTCTTCATAGGCGGGTTTTTTAGTCACCTGGTCACATAGTTTTCTCCCTCGACAATCACAGTGATAAAAACCTTCCTAGTTGTGACCCAAATATCCTGCCCAATAATAAAATCTGCCTTCTCTACCTAACACCGTGCAAACAATAAAAGAGGAGGCAGATGATGGTAGGAACAGACTACACAGGAAAACACATAAGTGTGCACAGGAGCTGTAGACACAAAACGGTAGGATCACTTTTTATCATGAGTAAGGTAGGCCATACACATTAGATACAGCTATCTCTGACAATACTATGGAACGGCAGCTGAATCCATGTGCGACCAATGCTCCATTTAAATGAGGGGCACAAGACCCACGTTTTCATGATCAGTAGGGCTTGCAGCTCCTAGCACTGGAACTATAGAGTGGACAGAGTCTGAAGAAGACGACAGCTCCATAACTGTGTAGTGGCTGCACCGTGCTATTGCAGCTCAGCTCCTAGTCACTTTAATGGGAGCTTATCTGCAGTACCCGCACAGTTTCTATACAGTAGACCAAGTCTCAGTAGCTGGCAGCTGCAAAGAACAGCTGATCGGTGAGGGTGTTGGGTGTTGGACGCCACAGATCTGATATTGATGACTTATTGAAAAGCTAGTAAACCCCTCTCCCCACCTTCCCCTGAGTTAAAAACCACCCCTTTAAGGAACTGCATTATTAGCAATGGGAGCGATTCTAATAATAGAGCAGGGCAGCAGAAAGAACATGAAATTCCATGCTTTCCTTCCAGGTGCGGTGACGGTAGCCTTCTCACGGGGCTGTGGCAATGTGCTGACAGCCATCACAACAGCTCTTTTGAGGTCTCAATTCACAGAATTCAGTAATTCTGCTGATGGAGTCTGCAGAGAGGCAGCTGTAAAATTCACTACATTAAGTGGCTTCACACCAGAACCTTCCACAAGAAAATGCAATGGACTTGTCTCCATCCATCTTTAAAACCACAGCGATAATGTGTGCCCAATGACAAACCCAGCTCTACTACATCTGACTATGATCATTGATATTGCAGTCTACAATCTCCGTATGCAGTTATATATATATATATATATATATATATATATATATATATATATTATATATGGAATCTCCACTCTAATGTACAGACTGACAGCAGTGCTAGGATCAGGCTCCTTTGTTACTTGCAGACTGTGAATTATTGATTCCCTTTATGGATTATATAAATAAAAACCCGTTCTGTCTATTACATCTTTATTGATTCGTATGAAAACATTTATTTAAACAAATTGCTTACATGACGTGAGAAATGAGACATGACAGGAGACGGATGGGAACCGCTACTTGTAAAGAATTATTAATTCCGCACACAGGAGTTTATTAACAATTCATGTATTTTCAGATGAGAAGTGCGGCAGCGCAGTGTAAACAGAGGCTGGAGTCTCACTGCACAGAAAACTTAAAGGGACACTAAACCAGCTGCAGGACCGGGGGTTTAGTGTCCCAAATTGCCCTGTTTTAAATCCGTGCCCACATTTAAAGAAAAAAAAAAAAAAAAAAGCTTTATACTTACCTAGAGAAGAGTCCATTGAGGCTTATCGGACTCATCTCTGGGGCTCCCGGCACCCGCACTGTTCTTCAATGAAGTCAAGGATGTACAACCCGGTATTACTGCTCAAGTGCCAAAGGTATGGGGTATGTACACTGCTAGCGAGGTGTACTCCTCTGGCTTCAGTGAAGATCTGCGTCGGCGTGAGGAGTATAAAGTTTTTTTATTTTAATTGCGGCCACTGATGGCTTTAAACCAGGGTAATGTGGGACTCTAAACCCCCAGTCTATAAGGTCATGTGGGTGGTATAGTGTCCCAAACTGCCCTGACAGATTCCCTTTAAGGCTAAAGCACCATGTTGCGGAAACGCAACTTTTTGTTGTTGCAAATTTGTACTGTGTCTATTGTTCCTGAACCGTGAAATCACGGTGTATTATTCCTGTACCGTGACATCACTGTTGTGTATTATCCCTGTACCGTGACATCACTGTTGTGTATTATCCCTGTACCGTGACATCAGTGTGTATTATCCCTGTACCGTGACATTACTGTGTGTATTATCCCTGTACCGTGACATCACTGTGTGTATTATCCCTGTACCGTGACATCACTGTGTGTATTATCCCTGTACCGTGACATCACTGTGTATTATCCCTGTATAGTGACACTGTGTATTATCCCTGTATAGTGACACTGTGCATTATCCCTGTATAGTGACATTACTGTGTGTATTATCCCTGTACCGTGACATCACTGTGTGTATTATCCCTGTATAGTGACACTGTGTATTATCCCTGTATAGTGACATCACTGTGTGTATTATCCCTGTACCGTGACATCACTGTGTATTATCCCTGTATAGTGACACTGTGTATTATCCCTGTATAGTGACACTGTGCATTATCCCTGTATAGTGACATTACTGTGTGTATTATCCCTGTACCGTGACATCACTGTGTGTATTATCCCTGTATAGTGACACTGTGTATTATCCCTGTATAGTGACATTACTGTGTGTATTATCCCTGTACCGTGACATCACTGTGTATTATCCCTGTATAGTGACACTGTGTATTATCCCTGTATAGTGACACTGTGTATTATCCCTGTATAGTGACATTACTGTGTGTATTATCCCTGTACCGTGACATCACTGTGATTATCCCTGTACCGTGACATCAGTGTGTATTATCCCTGTACCGTGACATCACTGTGTGTATTATCCCTGTACCGTGACATCACGTGTGTATTATCCCTGTATAGTGACACTGTGTATTATCCCTGTATAGTGACACTGTGCATTATCCCTGTATAGTGACATTACTGTGTGTATTATCCCTGTACCGTGACATCACTGTGTGTATTATCCCTGTATAGTGACACTGTGTATTATCCCTGTATAGTGACATTACTGTGTGTATTATCCCTGTACCGTGACATCACTGTGTATTATCCCTGTATAGTGACACTGTGTATTATCCCTGTATAGTGACACTGTGTATTATCCCTGTATAGTGACATTACTGTGTGTATTATCCCTGTATCGTGACATCACTGTGTATTATCCCTGTATAGTTACACTGTGTATTATCCCTGTATAGTGACATCACTGTGTGTATTATCCCTGTACTGTGACATCACTGTGTGTATTATCCCTGTAGTGTAACATCATTGTGTATTACCCCTGTACTGTGACATCACTGTGTGTATTACCCCTGTACCGTGTCATCACTGTGCGTATTATCCATGTACCGTGACATCACTGCGTATTATCCCTGTAGTGTGACATCACCATGTCTATTATAACTGTATTGTACAGCAGTTGGGGGGGATGGGGAGGGGATGTTTTGCTATGGAGAATCATGCTTGTTAAACCTGATTTATTGTATTGTGAAAGACGTCTTTCAAGATGTCTGCTCACAGTCATATAATAGGAACCATTACTGCTTACTCCTGGTATACACAAACTAATCCTGGTCATGTGGAGACCATACCGATGCACAAGTCTGATAATTGTACTGTGACGAGCAGTGCACCTCTGTGATCATCACAAGTCAAGGACAGGGTTTCATCTGTGGATGGAATAAAGGCGTACTTCTGCCCTGACCTTGCATCCTATAAAGCGCCACAGACTGAATCTGCCATTTAACCCGACTATAAAAGGACTAAATGTGGCCAGACATGCGAGGTCCGTCAGCAGAATATTTTCCTCCATTGTCCAATTGATTTTGATGTAATTTGAAATAAATTTCAAACAGCGAGAGAACAAGTAAAAGAATGGCCGAGCTATAACAATAGTGCACCAGATCAATGACCGTCACAGCAAGGGAGGACTTTATATGTGGAAAAATATATATTGGCCTGAAAATCCCAGCAATGAAATCCAGAGTTGTCACCTGACTAAGCCATGGTGTGGCTATACTGAAAAGTCAGTCTGGCTATCCTCACCAGACCAGACACATTAGGACCATCATAATGGTATTTTAGGGGAAATTACAAGCTGGGGCCATCTCCAGGGTGGTTCTTTTGGGTCAGAAAGCCTGTATTACATAGGGATTGTTAAGGAATATGCAAATAAGACGTCCTGGTGGGGGAAAAAAAAAAACTTGCTCTAGCACCACCTGTTGGAAGGTAGCTCCTTATGGATCAATGCCTGCCTTTTCATAAAATCTAATAGCAATAGATAGGCTAGGTTCACATCTGCGTTGGAGTCTCCTTTGGAGACCCCTCCTCAGATTCCACCTAAAATCGGCAGAGAGAAAAGTCCTGCACGGAGGACTTTTCTCTCTGCCGGTTTCAGTATAAAAACAGCAGAAACCCGACGGACACCCAGCACAGCCCTTTATAGTCTATGGGGTCTACAGGTATCCACGGGGTAACTGCTTCTTAAGCAGACAGGCTCTCCGTCTTTTGAGACCCCGTGCGGACCCGAACGACGGAGAGCCTAACGCTAGTGTGAACCTAGTGTTAATAAATCTGCCCCATTTAGTTTCACAGGAATTCAGTCACAGTTTTTTTCCTGAATTAGAGGATCTTTCCTGCTTCTCTCTGACCATGGCTGCCAGCCATTTATGAAGGAGTCGGTGGTCTGGCCTACCAACTCCACAGCCCTGGTACCAGCACCAGTATAGTATAGATTAGAAATTACCAAATCTCACCTGAATGCAGTGACTAAAACCTGCAGAGGAACTAAGGCTAGGTTCACATCTGTATCGGAGTCTCCACTGGAGACTTCATTGCAGAGTTTGCTGAAAGTCGGCGGAGGAAAAAGTCCTGTACGGAGGACTTTTTTTTCCCGCCGCTGTCAGTTTAAAAACAACGGACACCAGGTAGACCCCGTTATAGTCAAGGAGGTCTGCAGGGCTCTGTGTGTAAGCGCTGCTTTAGCGGTCCGCCTCTCCCCCGACGGACCCGAACAACGGAGAAGCAGCGCTAGTGTGAACCTAGCCTAACCTGCCTGTCATATCCGTTTATGCTACAGGCTTACCCTGTGGCTTTTAACCTTTGCAATGCAGTAAAATCACGGGGAATCCCAGTTGTACCATTGCAAAAAAACGACCTCAGGTTCTCCCAGTGTGAACCAAGCACTAACGTAATAAGTGAAAGCTATACTGCAAAGAGGAACTGCCAGCTCTCCGGACAAGTCTGCTTATTTTATTCCCCATGAGGTAATCATTCTGGAGCATCTTCCTTATGACTGCATTGTGTCGTTCCTCTGTTAATCCTCCTAAAAATGTATGAATAATTTGACAGCTGGATGTTACCTGTTGAGGGGATATCCTATACTCATACTGTCCAATCAGTGCCAGAGTCAGACCGTGTAGGGACGTATCCCTTTGACTAAGAGAAAGGTAACACCCCGTATCAATTCATAAATTTCCAAGAGGAATAACTGAAGAACTCAGCGTTACAAGAAAAAACATGCCAGAATGATTATTTATGGGGAATACAAACATTTTACTAACTCAGATATGTCAGGAGAGTTGATAGGACCTATATAAATCTTGTAAACCCATGTTTTCGGGTGAGTCTGATGTCCTCCCAGCACAGGCGCCCTTCTCCTCTGACGCCGGGGCAGCACGCTGCGCCTTCACCATACATGCTCCACTCTGTGTGCTGGCACATTGCACATTTGTGAGCCTTTGTTCACGTGGGCCTTATTTTTTTTGCATAAGTAGGTTTGCTTTACCGTACAAAACAGAGCAAATATAACCGCTGTACACCCAACCCGCAGCAGATAATTACTGTATGCTAACAAGTCCTTGTTGCGCTAATTGATAGGATACTTGGAGAATTTCTTTACCGCACACAAGTCCCAAGATTATTTTTCAGCATATTTCTTTTTTTTTTACCATCTCTCTCCGAGACGCGGCGATGACTGTACGTTGTTTTCACAGCTCCGAGTGTTGTTTACATAGTGATATTTCCAGTATGCATGCATTACTAAGATCTGCCAGCAGGTGGCGACACGGAGAACTTTCCACGCAATGCGTGTTTGTTTACATTTCATACAGTATGGAAGATTTGGTATTCTGACAAAATAAAGAGGGGGGGGGGCCCCCCCGAAATGTTCTGCGATTGCCCCCGTGAAGTCAGGGTATGGCAAAAACAGACGACCTTTCATTGCTACCGGTATAACATTAGCAACGACGCCCTAAAGCGGCAGAGAAAGAATACAAAGGGCAAACGTGTTATTAATAAAAGACAAATCAGAAAATCCTAATAAAACATTCAGCAGTCTAGCATTGTTCTGGCCAGAGCAGACTATTTGGCAGTTTATGTGTTAATGACCCTCAGATATTTATGTCTTAAAAGAAAACTGATAAAAAATAAAATAATAATAATATTATACTATAAAATAATACTAAAAGAATAAAATTAGGTTATAAAGGGATTTTCCAGGAATACAAACACATGGCTACTTTCTTAAAAAAAAAAAACATCGCCACACCTGTCCACATCCATTGTGTGGTATTGCAACTCAGCTCCATTTACGTTAATGAAGTGGAGCTGCAATACCAGGCACAACCTGTGGGCAGATGTGGCGCTGTTTCTGGGGTAGAACAGCCATGATTTTGTAATTCTGGACAACTACTGGACAAAAAAAAAAAAAAAAAAGCCAACTCACTTGTCCCCTGCACTTCAATGCACAGTCTCGGTCCCCTTTCCTTCCTATGCTGGGACTCGACAGGTCAGAAGTGCGGAGGCCGACATGACCGCCAAGACCAATCAGTGGCCTCAGGGGTCGCTGGTAAGAACTGGTGACGTATCTGAGTGACATCACTGGTTCTTCTCCAGCAACCACTGAACCAGCGATTGGTCTCAGCAGTCATTGGAGGGAAAGATGACTAGGACTGCAGAACAGAGTGTCGGCGATAGGTGAGTGTGACCCGCTGCTGCCCATGCTGGGCTCTCTCTATGGGAAGCAGGGGACAGTCCACACCCAGCCTAAATGATACCCCTGCTTCTTACACTGAGGATACAGCAGAAGCTGTACTGTATTCTACCGTGCATGCATGACTCTCTACTACAAGTAGATAATTGCAATATTTCTGTGAGGAAACATTTTTTACAATGTTACCCTAAAAAGCATATTCTGTTTACTTATTGCCATCTATATGGAAGACACAACCCTCTTAAGGCCTGGGGTTACAAGGTGACGTAGTTGTGCTATATAGGACTGCAAAATTAAGCTATGGCAATGTGCCTAAATATAGCTAATGGGGTTGCGTTACTACCTGCAAGGTGCCACAACGCAGTAGCAACTGGTAGCACATCATAAGGTCTTACAGCCAAATGTTGGCAGGTAGTAGTCCTCGGCTACAATACGAGACAGAATCCACGTCAACAAGGGTGGTGCTGATCCTGGAAATAAAACATGAAAAAAAAGTCCTTTTTATCTAATTCTGGACAACTCCTTTAAGTGTTGTTTAAACAATAAGGGGTTAACCATCAAACCATTATGGATGTAAGTGAACACCTTCCTGGAGGTCAATGGTAAGACCATGTGGAGTGGCATGGAGCCACAACTGCACCCATCCACAGTCTGCAATGGCCTCACGATTTTGATGGTATTTACCCCCAAAAAATTGGGCAACCACCGGCCTCTGCTGGTGGACAGTGTTTCGGTCATGTATGGCAATCTAACCTCGGGTTTTATCCTTCACCTCCAGGTGGCGTTCACTTTCATCCATATTTATATCATTCTTAACCTCTTAAAGGGATTGTCCAGGATTACACAACTGATTCTTATACTTTTCTTTCTTGTTTCAAGAACAGCGCCACTCTTGTCTGTGAGTTTGCGTCTAGAATTGCAATCACTCCCAATTGGTCTAGGGCTACACTGTGACTCCTAAATCCCTAACATCCCCTTATTTTCTTTGATAAGAGTGTATTCCTGATGAGCGGCGTGCTCTGCATCTTACTTTTATCATCCCCGGTTCTGGTTGCGATCTGAGCCAAACATTCAAATCAATTCCTTTCCAGTTGGGCAGGCAGATGAGAGCGGAGCAACTTCCCTTTCAGAAGGTCTGCCAGACCCTCCTGCCAGGAAGACATCTGTGGTCAGATGGCGGCTCTTCACAATCCCCATGCTGCTCTCTGAAACTCGCACAGAGAAGCCACTAGTTGAATGAGGGTTTAATCTCATCTCGGAGACAGCTACTCGCGGCTGACAAGACGCTGCCGAATTACAGAGATTAATATAGGCAGGTGTCGGGATGAGGCGCCCGCAGAGCCAGGTTCTCCAGTTCAGGTGCACATATGTAGTCCTACAAACATGGCTACATGTAAGGCTATGTTCACACTGTGATTTGTAGATGCATTCTTAGCCTCTATCAGACAGCAAGGATAGTGCAGCATGTGATACCTTTTCCAAAAAAACAAAAAAAAAACACACAAAAGAACAAAGCTAGTTGAAAGACACAAATGGCACCATATGGGCCAAACATACACACGTGTGTCACCAGGAAAAATCCAGGGATGGAACATGCTGCAGTTAAAAAGAGGAAAAAGACCAGGACTACTAAAATGGAACCGGTTTCCCACAGATCCCAGCGAATCCGGACGATTTACGTTAGAGCTGGACACTGCTATTGTTGTCATCAAAAATATCAAAACCAGTCAGAACGGAACTGAAGCAAAAGTGTGAACAGCGCTTTAAATGGTCACTAACATCTCAACAAACTGCATAAAGCAATAGCACAGGTGGATATAAGAAGCTTTGAAATCTTCCTCCACTTCTCAGGGTCTCTGCTTAATCCATCTTGGTCCCCCAAGACAGACTGACTGCTCTCAAAGTACATATGCCCATGGGAAGAGGGGCTCAGTGAGAAAAGCAGAGACATCAGACATGGTACTGCAGCTAATAGTAGGTTTTCTATCTCCCCCAACCGCTGTATATTAAAATCAATATTGCCCAATGCTTAAATGTTTTTTTTCCAAGACTATGATATTGATCACCTATCCTATATCAATATCACCATCAATATTATACCAGAAAAGTTCGACACCCAGGACCGCCCACAGAGATTGCAGCACTTGGATAAGCTACGTTGATGTCATGTCCGTTAGTCACATGGCCATGCTGCAGTCCAGTCCCATTCTAATGAATAGGGCTGAGCTGCAATACCAAGCACAGCCACTAGGCAATGTTCGAAGCTGTATTTGGTAAGTAGTGAAGAGGCTGCGGCTTGCCCAAACCCTGCAGTCGCTTCAATCAGCTTATAAATGGGGGTTCGGGGTGTCGGACCTCCAGTGATCAAACATCGATGACATTTCCCATGGACGGATATCAATATCATAGCCTGGAAAAAGAAAACCTTTAAACGTGGCTGTTTGAGAGTTAAACAAATTATATATTTTTTTTTTTAAATGTCACCTACTGCTATACGTGACCACCGCAGCAGCCATCATTGGTTGCAGCCTTGATTTCTACGATGACTACTTTGCTTATGGGCAACAAAAACAGACGACTATATTGTAAGTAGTACAAAAACTAAAAACTAAAAATGTAGTTTTCCTGGATGGAGCGTTACCTATCCCAGAAGGCCGTGCAGCTGGCAGGCATCCTGTATAAAAATATTTTATTTATTATTTTACTTCTGTTCTAGAAAACTCCAGCAGTTTTCCTTCATAAATAACCCATATTAATAAGTCCACTGCCGTCTCCTTAAAGGGACACTAAATACAGAAAATGCACAAAAAAAAAAAAAAATGGTAAAAAAATCCCGTCCTTCCTCCACTTATCCTCTTCTTTCCATGGTCAGGCAGGGACACTACATATATGAGAAGATAACCCGACCACAATAAGGACAAACCCTGGCTGGGTTTCTGACAAGTCCCAGACCATAGAAAGTTCCTGCATTCATGATCATAGCCACTGGCAACCGATCAAGACAAAAGATTGTTTATACTAAGATGGTTATATTAGCAAAAATGTTTAACTTTTAATTGTCTACAAATTTAAAAATAGTTATGTTCATGAGAAAACACCTTTAAGGCTAAGGCCGCACCTAGCGAGATGCAGACGAGTCCTCTGTGGACTTTCTGCCCCTATTATACCTATGTGGAAAATGCCAGCGTTTCTGCAGGTATAATTGACACGCTACAATTTTCAAAAACGCGGGTGTTTTTGAAAACGCAGCTTTTCCACCGCAGATTTTTTTCTGCAATGTGTGGATGGGATTAGCCAAAATCCCATCCACTTTGCAGGTACTGTAAAACGCTGGTATTTGCAATGGGGACCCCGGCCTAAGAGGAGTTGTCCGGGACTGTTAATTTACTTACTAGTCCTGGATTATTGCAGCTGATGGACCCTGGGGGTTCCAGCCCCGTCACAACCCCCTGTTGCTCTCAACCTGCGGACCCCATAGACTATAATGGGGTCAATGTAGTTTCTGCTCAATTTCTGTACGTAGCAAGCGGAGAGAAAAGTGCTGCAAGCAGCACTATCCTCTCCGCATGTTTCGTGCGGAAACCGAGAGGAAACCGCACGGACCCCATTATAGTCTATGGCGTCCGCAGGTTTCCTTAGGTAAACCGCTTTTCTATGTGTATAGGTTTCCGTTCAGGGGGTCCCCGAATGGAAACCGAACGCAGATGTGAACCGGCCCTAAGTCTACAGCGGAAGATGGGTCAGATGCACAAGATATTAACCCCATGTTTGCTGTGTGATTTCTACAAGACAGTTTCGGGATCAGGTAGAAAATGCTGCAGAGCAATTCTATTTCTTGCTTACTTCTAGCATTCATTTCTAGGTTTAGCGCTCCTTATATAGAGACCTGCCATAAAATGGATGAAGTTAACATAACTGATGAGGGTCCTATAGTCGATATTTACCCGGACAGTAAGGACCTCACGTTTCGGTTATCGCACTTGTCTCATGGGAAATTTTTTTTAAATAATCGAGTAGACAAGTGTGAAATGAGTTATTTTCTATTTTACCTGTCGATGTGAATTTTACACCATTTTCAGCCCCAGTTCAGATTTCACACCTTGTATGGAAATACTTTGCTGCAGATGAGAAGATATGAGCGAGGCACAGCTGCATCTTCTCCGCTGCAGACGCCTTTTAGCAATCTTTGCCTTTTTTTTTTTGTGGATAAGGAATCCACCAAAATCTAGTAGTGCCTTTATGAAACTAGTGCATTTGGAAAATATTGTACCAAAAAATAAAGGGTTAGTGGGATAGGTACAAGTAGCATGCAACAAAAAGGGGCACTGCAGCAAAAAGTTAAAAAAAAAATGGACATTCAATACAAGATTTTTATTCATTTTTTATTCTTAATTATTATGTATTTATTTTGTATATTTGGCACTTTTCTATATTAAAAAATATAACTTTTTTTCCCCTCTAATCTAAGATGACCCGTTAAAAAATCACTAAAATTTCCTACTGATTTGATCAATTTTAAGTTGGTGAAGGGGGTGGGACTTATAAAAGAGGCAGGGCTAAATAAATCTTTGTATACTACTCTACACAGGACAGATCCCCCTATGGCCAGTTCTCTTACAATTAGAACAGGATAGTCAGGTCAATCAAATGAATGGGGATGAGCTGCAATATCAAGCACAGCCACTAAACAATGTACAGCGCTGTGCTTGGTAAGTAGTGAAGAGGCCTCAGAAATTAATATCATACTCCTGGACAATCCCTTTAAATATCTGATAAGATTATTATGTGCAGACTGTAATAGTGTCACGGCACTCCATCCTATAATAATCTTGGCGCACGGAAACGGTCTTACCCCAGCAATTGTAGTAATGAAAATTTAGGCACTCAGTAATGGTGGTTTTGCCTTGAAGAGAGCTAAGAAAGACAGGTAAGGAGATGTGGAGTGTGAGGAGTAATGTGTCTTCACATGGCGGGATTGTATGCACACACTCCAAATCTCCGCACTTGTCTTGCTTGGCTCTCTCCAAGGTAATCCAAGCAGCCATGTTTTCAAAGTCCTGCACAACACGTTTAACCAATTCCGGACCGTCCATTCTTAACTCAAGGAGGTACCTGTACCCGCCAAAAAAGAAAACGTACTGTTAAAATGTACTTTTAAGATGCCCACCAAAGGTCAATTATGACGTTATGGGGGGGCAGAATGTAAAAAAAAAAATTAAAATAAATAAAAAAAAGAAGAAAAAAAATTCAAAGTAGAATAATAATAATAATAATAATAATAATAATAATAATAATAATTATAATTAAAAAAAAAAAGTTAAGACCACAAAAACCACCCCCACATTACAGGTTCTAGCCCCTTCCCCAGTGACACTACATTACATAAAAATGACCATAACGGAGAGGGCAAACTATTTTAAAAAGCTTTTTAGTAGCACTTAAATAAAAATAACACAAAAACAAAGCCCTATGTGTCACCAAAAAAAAGACACAAAAATAATTTCAATAACCTGAGCGAAAAAAAATGTTTTAGCCCTCAAAACCGCATGTACGGAAAAACCTTAAAATGTGTCTGGCTTTGAACCAGGGAAAATAGCCCGGTACTGAAGTGGTTAAGCTGTGCTTCTATTCCGTCAGACATATACTGTATATCGCTGAAGGAAGGTTCCACTTGCCACTGCGTAGCCATACATACATCACTTATAGCCACCACGGCCTGCTACACTCTCCTATACTGTAACATGCACATGCCAGAAGGGGCACTCTTCTAGCCTGCGTTGGGCGAATGGGCGCCCATAGCTACCCGGTAATGAAAAAATGAGTAATATTTATGGCAACACTCAGAATCCATACAAACAACACAAACGTTATATAACCTTTACACAGAATGGCATTAAACGTCACCAGTTCGCCGATCACACTTAATGCTTTTGGAGATTTTCCGTGTTTCCTCTTCAGTCCAGACATGAAGGAGTTACAGAGTTATTCTGCCTTTCCTTGGATTTGGTATATTAGATGGATGTAAATCATGAGGCGGCCCTAGAGAGCGATCATTCTGCTTTCATTCTACGTTTCTAAGTTAATTATATTTATTGTGTATATTCAGGAGTCGTGCTCGCGTTGTGATGGTGAACGCTAAGTCATACATGCAGCTGACATGTTCCCCAGGCGGCCACGCTGACGCTCAGGAGCGCCTTTCACGCTGCTCCTCATTACCCAACCTCATGCCAAACAAGTGAACATCAGTGAGATCGTCCTGAATCCTGCCATGTCCCGGAACGCAACACATCTGTGATATTTTCTGCCCGACTTGCCCTCTCTAGTGCTCATCTCTGACAACACAGTTTGGCATAGGAAGAGACAGTGACAGTCAAGTGACTGCTTGCAGGGTGCACACAAGAGAGCTCTTCTAAATGGGGAAGAGTGTGTTGGATCATAGGGGCACAACATGGGAATAGAGGGCACAACTGGATAGTTCCACTTTTGTAGGGGTATTGTGGTTGCCACATTTGCATTGGTACTGTGGGTGGTACATCTGTAGAAGTATTATGGATGGCACATCTGTAGGGGTATTATGGATGGCACAATTGTACTGTATTATGAATGACATTTGTATGGGTTTTGTGGATGGCACACTTGTGTAGGTATTATTGCAGATGGCAAATATGTAGGGGTATTGAGGATGTCACATCTCTATGGGTATTATGGTTGGCACATCTGTAGGGGTATTGAGGGATGGTACATCTGTAGGGGTATTATGATTGGTACATCTGTAGGGGTATTATGGTTGGCACATCTGTAGGGGTATTATAGAAAGTACTTCTGTAGGGTTACTGAGGATGGCACATCTGTAAGGGTATTATGGTTGGCACATCTTTGGGGTATTATGGATGGCACAATTGTACTGTATTATGAATGACATTTGTATGGGTTTTGTGGATGGCACACTTGTGTAGGTATTATTGCAGATGGCAAATATGTAGGGGTATTGAGGATGTCACATCTCTATGGGTATTATGGTTGGCACATCTGTAGGGGTATTGAGGAATGGTACATCTGTAGGGGTATTATGGTTGGTACATCTGTAGGGGTACTATGGTTGGCACATCTGTAGGGGTATTATAGAAAGTACTTCTGTAGGGTTACTGAGGATAGCACATCTGTAAGGGTATTATGGTTGGCACATCTGTGGGTGTATTATAGATAGTACTTTTTTTTTTTTTTTATATATGGAACGCTTCATGAATTTGCGTGTTATCCTTGCGCAGGGGCCATGCTAATCTTCTCTGCATCGTTCCAATTTTAGTATATGTGCGCCGGGGCGGGGACTATAGATATACTTCTGTAGGGAAACTGAGGATGGCACATCTGTAGGGGTATTATAGAAAGTACTTCTGTAGGGAAACTGAGGATGGCACATCTGTAGGGGTATTATAGATAGTACTTCTGTAGGGTTACTGAGGATGGCACATCTGTAGGGGTATTATAGATAGTACTTCTGTAGGGTTACTGAGGATGGCACATCTATAGGGGTATTGAGGATGGTACATCTCTATGGGTATTATGGTTGGCACATTTGTAGGGGTACTATGGTTGGCTCATCTGTAGGGATATTATAGAAAGTACTTCTGTAGGGTTACTGAGGATGGCACATCTGTAGGGGTATTGAGGATGGCACATTTGTATTGTTTTGGCTGTAGATGGCACATCTGTAGGGGTATTATAGATAGTACTTCTGTAGGGTTACTGAGCATGGCACATCTGTAGGGGTATTGAGGATGGCACATTTGTATTGTTTTGGCTGTAGATGGCACATCTGTAGGGGTATTATGATTGGCACATCTGTGGTTGTATTATATATAGTACTTCTGTAGGGTTACTGAGGATGGCACATCTGTAGGGGTATTGTGGATGGCACATTTGTATTGGTTTTTCTGTAGATGGCACATTTATAGATGTATTGCTGTGGAGGGCACACTGGGGACTTTTCTGGCCATAATGTTTCTTTGTGCCCTATTATAATAGTTACTAATCTGTGGTTGGAATTATTCTATGGAGACAACTATGAGGCTGGGTAGTTTTATGTGGTGGGCATAATGGCATGAGATACGTATAGTGATGGGCCTAATCTAAATTTTAGACCATAGGGAAGTAAGAAGAAATCTGCTGAAGATCCACTACAAAGTATAAATCGAGACAGAAGATCCCCTACGTGTGAATATACAGTAAGAAAAGAAAAGTAGAGAATAGTAGCTGGGTTACACCAGCGTGTACTATGGGCACCAGTGTCAGGACAGAGGCGTACTTATCTGGATTATCATCTGGAAATTATAACCAGGATTGCGTTTTTGCGGTGCTGCTAGGACACGTAAAATCCATCAGTTTTCTTCTATAATTTTTTTCCCCACAAATACTCTACATGTTAAATATATTAAATCAGAGTGAAAAATGAATTTCAATCTTTAATGCCATTATGCTTAGCAAATGCAAATCTGGTATCGCTTTGACTGCTAACATCTAAATGTATTAGGAATAATGATGGTTTGATCCGGTTCTTGGAATGTTGCAGCACAGGCAACTGAACGACTGATCTGTCTTTGTTTTTCATGATCAAAAAACCCTCTTAAAGTGCTCTTTCACATCAGCTAAGAAAGTAAGGAGTCAATTACAAGATAGATTAACAAGGTTAGTCCCATCTGATGTAGTGATATTGCTAGTATCCATCCTTGGAACCGCAACCGATGAGAATAAAGGGGGTGATTTGCTGGGACCCTATAACTGCTTTTCCTTGCATGGTGGCACTCCTGGCTACCAGGCTGTGCATGGTACTGTAGCTGGCGTTTTAGATCTGTGCTGCAGCAACCCTGCACAGCAGTTGCCCTAGGAGCCGCTGTGCAGGGAAAGACTGATTCAGCACTGTGGCAGCTTTATAGCTGTTCCCCGCACAACAGAGCCAAGAACACCCAATGTGAAGATGAACTGCAGAACAGCAGAACCAAGAACACCCAATGTGAAGAGGAA
This sequence comes from Leptodactylus fallax, assembly GCA_947044405.1. NCBI lineage: Eukaryota > Metazoa > Chordata > Amphibia > Anura > Leptodactylidae > Leptodactylus > Leptodactylus fallax. The sequence continues at coordinate 2,608,693 of CAMRHE010000017.1, forward strand.
CTGCAGAACAGCGGAGCCAAGAACACCCAATGTGAAGAGGAACTGCAGAACAGCAAACCAAGAACACCCAGTGTGAAGAGGAACTGCAGCACAGCGGAGCCAAGAACACCCAATGTGAAGAGGAACTGCAGAACAGCAAACCAAGAACACCCAGTGTGAAGAGGAACTGCAGCACAGCGGAGCCAAGAACACTTGATGTGAAGAGGAACTGCAGAACAGCAAACCAAGAACACCCAATATGAAGAGAAACTGCAGCACAGCGGAGCCAAGAACACCCGATGTGAAGAGGAACTGCAGAACAGCGAAGCCAAGAACACTTGATGTGAAGAAGAACTGCAGAACAGCAAACCAAGAACACCCAATATGAAGAGGAACTGCAGCACAGCGGAGCCAAGAACACCCAATGTGAAGAGGAACTGCAGAACAGCAAACCAAGGACACCCAGTGTGAAGAGGAACTGCAGAACAGCAAACCAAGAACACCCAAAGTGAAGAGGAATTGCAGAACAGCCGAGCCAAGAACACCCGATGTGAAGAGGAACTGCAGAACAGCAAACCAAGGACACCCAGTGTGAAGAGGAACTGAAGCACAGCGGAGCCAAGAACACCCGATGTGAAGAGGAACTGCAGAACGAAGCCAAAACACTTGTTTAAAAAAACAGAAAAAACAAAACACCCAAAAAAAAAAATACAGCGGAGCCAAGAACACCCAATGTGAAGAGGAACTGCTGAACAGCAAACAGGACACCCAGGGAAGAGGAACGAAGCCCGCGGAGCCAAGAACACCCGATGTGAAGAGTTACCAGAACAGCAGTAGCGGGGCCAAGAACACAAGTAGTGGAGAGAAATTGCAGCACAGCCCTATACAAGCTAAAGGATTATTCCCGTTTTAGCAAATCACTGCTGAGATGGGAATAATTACTCCAAAAGCCTGAACCCAAAAGTGGGATTATGGGAACAGCCGAGCTGTGCTGCTCTACGCCTACGAGTTTTTAACTCCCATTCAGGTATATGACAATCTTCTTGTAGGGTCAAATTACCAGTGATGTGACCCTCTTGGGAAAATATGAGACATTAATTATAACGCAAAGCCAATGGAGAAATAAGAGTTGTCAGATGTGTTGCTTGGGATGCGGATGGAATCAGTAGCACTGAAGGCATCAATAACATTCAATGGTGACATTAAATCCTATACAAAGTTACACGTTGCAGAGAAGGACTTCCAACTTTATGAAATAGGAAATCCTGCTCCGTAACGTGTAATCTTTCATTGGAATAACATTACATTTAGGTAAGAAGTAAAAAGTATTACTTTCCTGACTCTATTATAGACTAGTTGCCCAAATGTTTTAGATTTTTCTGTTGCAAGTCGGTTTATCGGCAGGAAAAATTGTATGATTAAGTATCCACATGAGATTTCTTTACTAAATCAATCCCTTGAAGTCTTCTTCCAGTTCATCATATAAGTGTGATTTCTAGTTTGCCAGATCTCAGCCAGGAGAGTGGTTGTTCTAGGATATATATTTAGAGATCTTTACCTTGGGAAGGTTCGACTCCGGAGTTCTTTAATGAAGACTTGACTGCCATTCTGAACTGGTTTGACATCTGTAGCCTGTCCCGTATCATGTTTGTGCCAATTTCTTTTCTTTTTCACTAGGTAAAAAGAGTAAGAGAAAAAAATATTATATTTTTTCCTAAATTTAGTGAAGAATAGAAATATTGATGAAAGATAAGTCCTGAAGACATGAAGTCTCTGTGTTGGTTGACCATGATCCTACATTGAGGTGCAAGACAGGTTTACATATATATGTATACATAAAGAAAGAAAGAGAGCAGAAACTCAGGAAAACAAACACAGACAGGTGACAGCCAACTATGTACAGAATTAGGAGAGACTCTACGGCAACAAAACAGTAGGATATATATATATATATATATATATATATATATATATATATATACACACACACACACACACACACACAGATATTATAGATCATATACTATATTACACAGAAACAGATAGATAGATAGATAGATAGATAGATAGATAGATAGATAGATAGATACTCAAACTAATGATGTGAGCATTAATTTTCCATTACTATTCTACTAAACACCAACAGACTAGTTATGACACTGCTTATACATGAATTTATAAAAAGAGAGCAGACACCAGGTAGCAAGAAGAGCCAGCACAGCCAAGTGCAGTAGGGGATTTATAACAGAATCAACAACACAGCCAGCCATGTACAGGAGCTGCAAAGACTCTACAGCAACAAAACAGTAGATGAGATTATATAAATCATCAGATATTTAGATCAGATATTATATATGAGATAGATAGCTAGTTACTCAAACTACTAATTAGAACATTAATTTCTCAGTAATATTCTATAAAACACCAGTAGAATGGAGAGTACCCATCGGATGCACAATGCATGGACCGGCATTGCTACAGCTTCTCTGCCTTATCCATACACAATGACCACCAAATGAAAATTACATCTCCCAATGATCGCCCTGATCCATTATCCAAACAGCTCGAAAATGAAGCAATCTGGGAAACACAATAAATATTGGCGAATAATATATGGTATAAAGTGTAACGGTATAAAGAATAAATCTAGAGCCAGGACACACAAATACATTGTCATTCGAGAAGCTGCATCTCCTGAAATCAATATAATAGCCAATTATACCTGGGTGATATTTATTTTATAGATGAAAACACTCAGCCATCGCGAGTCATTACAGGCATCTAGCTTGATAAACTGCGCCGTTTTCTATTAAAGATACGAAGATCAATGTGGAAGGTGACATCCTATTTTCTGTTTTGTGCTGAATTTTACATATTATAATCCAATCCAAGATAATTGCCTTCTCCCAAATCAAGTCACAGAAATTTAGAGGAAGCATTAAAATTATAGCCAGAGTCATTAAATATAAAGTACAAAGTCAAAAGAGGCCAAATGCTCAAATTCTACTTAACCGTGAGTTTTCCGAGTGTATATGCGCGTGTGTATGAAGTCGGGTTCTCTGCTGATGCTGCTGCAGCAGGGACAGACTGTTATAAAGAGACAAGGCCCAACAGGGGCAGAAAGTCCGCAGAGGAAAATTCTGCGGAAAAAAATGCGTTTCCGCCCCAGTTTTTTCCGCACTGTTTTTTGGCTGTGGTTCGCTTTGTGGGGCCCTTAGCCATACCTGTAGAAGAGGAGCAGGGCAGCCAGGGCTGAGGAATTGGAGTCAGCACCAATTTTGGATGGAGTTGATGAAAAGTTCTGGATTTCAATGTCATAATTAATTAATTTTAATTATATTAAAGGATTATTGATATAGTATAATTATTTAGATGTATAGTTTGTTACATATTTACTTTCATAGTCTTTTAGTGAATTAGAGGATCTTTACTGCTTCTGTCTGATCATGGCTGTCAGTCGGAGGGGTTGGTGTGGCCTACCGACTTCACAGCCCCGAGGGCAGCACTGGGGAAATCACATTTTCTGCTAATTCTGCTGCAGCAGCTGCAGCACCAGACAGAGACTGTCATAAAGAGACATCACAGAAAATATAGTCTTCTTTCTTCCATCCTGGAGCACTACTGTATCGCTCAAGATCATAGATAACAAAAAATTGCTATATATTAATTTCCCTTATGTGCATTAAGATGTGTTTTCTCTATCTGTACACGCGCTAATAGCATGCAGCATTGACTACATAGAATATTAATTGCATAGAGATAACCATTTGATATGCCTAAAGTGATACAACCGCAGGGATGACGGATCCCTCTTATCGCTCCGCTACCAAACTGACCACAACAACATCAAAATAAGACATGCATTCATTTTCTGTGCGGCCGGTCCGGGCACCAGATTCGGCTGCTGTCTCTCTGGACAGGCAGGGGCTGCGTTACAGTGATTCATAGCTCTTGTGACTGTCAGTTTCTTCAGGCAGCTAACAAGTAATTTAGTCGTGGAGTACGCACACTACTACACAAAACAGAAGCTAGCAGAAACCTACTGAGATATATGGCAATCAGGCAAAAATACGAAAAAAAAAAAAAGGTCCCATGGAGTAGGACTGAAACGTTGCGGTGCTGGGGAAATAAATTTCGCACCTGCTTTATACATCTGGAGTGCTGCCTCTATTTTTTGGATTTCTTATGAAGTGGATTTTTGAGTCAGAGGCCCTGGAAGAAACTTACACCCTCATATACTACAACACCGCAGCTATCTTTTTGATTTTTTACATTATACATATATAAAACGTGACCATTCACTGGCTGTAGTGGTGACATGGGGACTCCCACCGATCGCACGAATGGGGACGCTGCTGTACTAAGGCTATGTTTGGAAGTCCCACTGAAATGAATGGAGCCGAAGCGTGCCTGTCCGACCAATGCTCTAAAACATCCCTGTTCTTGTGACCTATGGAGAATCCAGTGGTCAGACCACCAATGATTTGCAACTTATCCTGCATATGTAATAAGTTGCAGAAAAGGGAAAATCCTTTAAAGGTGCGGCCTACTTGGTTGGTGGAGTCTAAGACTACATGCAATGAGCTAGATTTATTAATCTTAATAGATAGCTTAAACTTTGACCAGGAAATCTAGAGATCTGCCAAATTTATCACAGTGGATTATGCTTGATGAAAAATTTGGCACATGTTTGGACACTTTTGTCTAGATCAGGGGTAGGCAACCTTCAGCACTCCAGCTGTTGTAAAACTACAACTCCCAGCATACATACTTGCTCTGCTGGTCTTGGAACTCCCATGGAAGTGATTGGAGCATGTTGGGAGTTGTAGTTTCACAGCAGCTGGAGTGCCGAAGGTTGCTGACCCCTGGTCTAGATCTTCACCTCCTTTTGGTTGGCTTACTTTGTCCCAGAATTTAATGACAAAATTTTGGAGCAATTTTGGTTGATGTTATCACATCTCAAGCCATCCTTCTTTCCTATACGCCACACAACTTTTAGGATAAGCCCCAATCCCTTTGCTGGCTGAGATACAAAATGTGTTTAAGGCCGGGGCCCCACGTTGCGAAAAACACAGCGATTTGGCCGCGGTGTTCTACAGTATCTGCAAAGTGGATGGGATTCTGGCTAATCCCTTCCACACATTGCAAAAAAAAATATCCACAGTGGAAATGCATTGCGAAACCGTTGCGTTTTTGTAAATCACAGCATGTCAATTATACCTACGGAAACGCTGGCATTCTCCGTATAGGTATAATAGGTGCAGAAAGTCCTCAGAGGAAAACTCTGCCGGATTTCTGTGAAAAGCGCTCCGGCTATGGCTCACAACGTGGGACCTTAGCCTAAAACAATTAAAAAAAAAAAAACATGGTGCAAGACATATAAGCCCAGTTATAGAACAAATTTGACTTGTACATTTGCCCCAATGTGCATGTACATGACCCTAAGATTAAAAAACCAATATGGACTAAGCAGCAATTTTTGCTCCCCTTTTTATTGCTCCGCTAAAACAGAAACACAATGCTGTAGAATCTGACTACAAACAGGATCTGGTTTGTAGTCTGTAACCATGGAGACACATAGATCTGCATACGAACTGGAGCCTTTTTTTTTAAATTTAAATCAAGATTATTTACAAAGTATATTCTGTAGCCATAAGGCTTGATTGCAAATGTATATATAATGGTTTACAGTAACTAAGCAATGTAGTAAAAAAAAAAAGAGGCCCGGCTGTGACATAAATCATGTACCCAGCTGAGCTGCTTGACTCCTCGCCTCAGGAAAGAGCTTCTTTTTAGTGCAAAGTGTCATTCCACCAAGAGATAAAAATCACACTGCGAGCTAAAATTGTGCAAAATGATCTGAACAGCATTTTGTGCTGCCCAAAGTAGTTAAAATTACAGCTACACAGCAGTAAGAGGGAATGAAGCGCACCCATAAAACGATATTTGCAGATAATTTCTTTCATTATCACTTTTAATGCCATGTTTATTCACATATAATGGATGAAAACACATTATAGGGCCATTCCCATCATATCCATTTAAGACATCAATAGGATATGCCATAGAGGCTTGATCGCTACAGATCCCACCTACCTACTGCAGTCTATGGTCATCGCTGCCTCCATAAATCAATAAACTGGGGTCACAGCACCCTCTTCTTATCACAGGTGATTGTCCCGAGGGCAGAGCAGGCCCCTATTGTGCAATTATATTATATTCTGTAATATAATGGATAGTTTCTAGCTCACATTCAGGACTCTTATCTGTACCACCAGACCTACGAGCAGCTACAAAGAGAGCCTCTTGCTCTGGAGGACCCAGCATCCATGGACATCCCATTGATTTCAGCCATGCTTAAAGGGAAAGTGCCATATATATATATTTTTTTAATATAATCAAAACCATATACTAATACATATTCTTTTTCGTGATTGCACATTTTTTTATTCTATTTTCTGTACATGATTATGTGGATGATCATACTGCTTGAGCTGCTGTTATCATATGCTTTACAGCAGCCGCATGGATCACTGGATCGTGCAGAACAGATAGGTTTACCTACTGTTATGGGAGAATGCTGTGGGCATGCTCTGTGACCTGTGCAAAGGTCACTATGCAGGGAGGTAGAGGAGGAGGTGGTGAGCTGTATCCATCATCTATTCTGAATGATCAATTATATGTTATCCAAATAGAAGTGATCTCTACAGAACAGGAAGTGACAGCCTATTATGAAGCGCAATTGCCATAGTGAAAAGTGCAAGATGTCAAGATATTTTTTTAGAGAAATATTGGGGAAGATTTAGGAAGACTGTCGCCCATATCCCCTGCATTGGCGGAGTTATGTCTGGATTTGCGTATACAAAAAAATTGAATGTTTTTAATCCTTATGAATGTCCTTTTGTCATCCGTGTGTACTCAGTGTCTGTTTTTTACATCTGTATATGATCCGTTTTTGTCATCGGCACTTGCTTCATCTGACTTCACTTGTTTTTCCCAGGGCTGCTTAGCAATGGATGCGTGAAAAAGGGATAGTGCACAGATGGCGTCCTTCTGCTGTTTTTTCATGCACCCAAAGATTTAAATGGCCGCAGAAACAAACCAGAATATGGCATGTAGTGAGTTTCTCGAAAATGGACACATGGTCTGTTGATAAAAACAGATACATAAATAATCCCATTAACGGTAGATTCACACTAGTGTCTCCTCTCCACTATTCGGGGCTGTCAGGGGCCCGGAACAATGGAGAGGCAGACCGCTAAAACAGCGGTTACACGCGGAGCACTGCAGACCCCATTAACTATAATGAAGGGTGTCCGTCGTTTTTAAACTGAAACCAGCAGAGGAAAAATCCTCCATGCTGGACTTTTTCCTGCACTGATTTTCAGCGGACACTGTGATGGGAGTCTCTAACAGAGATTGCAGCACAGATGTGAACGTAGACTTATTTGTTACACCCGAATCATTGTATTGTGAAACGTCTGTATCAGTTACATCATTCAAGATGTCTGCTCACAGTCATACAATGGGAACCATTATTGCTTACTCCTGGTAGACACAAACTAATCCTGGACAAGTTGATGCACAACTTATTGCAAGACACAACTGTGATAACTGTACTGTGACGAGCAGTTCACCTCTGTGATCATCACAAGACCAGGACAGAGTTTCATCTGTGGATGGAACAAAGGCATACTTACTGTACACATGGAGCCCTACAGACCCCATTGACTATAATGGGGTCCGTCAACCAGCAGAGGAAAAATTCCTCTGTGGACTTTTTCCTCCACCAATTTTCGACAGACACTGTGACAGAGTCTCTAAGAGAGACTCCAGCGCAGTGAACGTAGCCTGACCTGTATGGGTCCATGAGTTTCCCATTAACAAAAATGCAGGTAAAGGATTACTAGGACGGATATGCTAGTACTGGAACTAGCCCACGAGCAGATCACCATATCTACCACCAGGAAATAACACTTCTGTACTTCTATGACCAAAGGCACCTTCTAGAAGACGGAACCAGAATGTGAAGAAATGTGATTGATCCTCCACCACCCCCTGCAGAACCCTGACCATCTCTTTACATAGCCAAGATCAGTCCCTACATCCATGTACTGACACCTCTGTAGGCTTCTATGCATCTTTTATACAGGGCTGTGGAGTTAGAGTTGGGGCCAGTTTTGGGTGCAGTCTTATCGACTCCAGTTTCAAAATAAAATGATCAATTATTTTTAATGATATTATAGAATTATTAATATTGTATAATTAATTAGATCTATAGTTTGCTACATATTTACTTCCAATCACTGGCCTTTTAATGATTTAGAGGAGCTTTACTGCTTCCGAATGACCATGGCTGTCCGGCATTATGAAGGAGTCCGAGCAGGGGTCGGAGTCAGGCTGTGGATCCATAGAGGAATCCTACGAATTCTGCAGCCCTGTATATATCATATCAGGTTCATGCAGAATGAGGAACATCCTTATAAGGGTCTGTTCACACATGTCACAGTGGTCCAGTAACACAAATTTAGGTGTGAAAATCACACCGAAATCCATGTCAAACCCCATGACGATCTGCAGACCATGCCTTTAAATGTGGTTTCCATGACCCTGTTCACATGTTACTGACAATGTCTGCAGATTCTGCCAGCCGATAACTATAGTCAATGGGGACATCCTCGTTCGGATCTGCAGTATATCAAACTGGCAGAGATTCAGGCGTCAACCTCAGATTGCAATATACAAATCTGAACTGTATGAAGAAATCCTAAAAGTAAAACAAAAACAGACTGCATGAAATATAACCACAAGCAGCCTAGTTCCTCAATACAAGACTTCCGGTAAGGTCTACGTATATAGATCACAGTAGGATAGCAGGTAGAGGGAAGAGATGGCTCTCTGGCGCAAAATAAATAGATTATCCTCAGTCAATAAGTCACAAAAGGCTTCAAAACAATGAGCAATATCAGTCAAAAATCTGCTCAAAGTATCAATAAAAATATTATTTTACTACATAACAGAAGACATAACATCCTCTTTATTTACACAAGAGAGAAGCCGTGTATAGATATACAAGAGAACACGACAATACAAAAAACATGAAGAGGACAACAGATCAAATGAAAACAAGGATACGAGAAAGAATCACAGATTAAACAATACATAAGGAGAAAGCGGCAGACAAGAAACACAATGGGAACCGACAATGCACTTCAAGTGGAGGTTTTATGGGGTCTTCAGACAATACCGTCAGACAAAACAAACCTATACGGGAGCATGACAAAGAAGAGCCGCGTAAAAATACAAGACAAAGCAACTGCTTCAATATCAAGCCATCTGAATGTTAAATTTGGGACTGTACATGGTACCTATGGCTTATTATTTCTACCTGACCTCCCCTGGCAGCTCATGTGTCACCTTTTGTACATGGTAAAATTATCTTTTACGTTCAACAAAAGAGCTATAGTAGACAGGTAGTAACCCACGCTCAAGAGAAAATCAGCCCTGGCATAAGGATTTAGCTCCCTGTCCTTTATGTATTCGGCAGAAGGGTACCAGGTCAAAGAAACCTTCACCCACCAATAACATCCCGACCTCAGTATGAGAGAGTCCGGGACTGCGTGTCATATACTGTGATCTGTAATACGGGGGCACCTCAGGGTACGGTTCTCGCCCCTTTCCTCTTCACACTGCACACTGCAGATTTTAGGTGCAACTCATCCAGCTGCTACCTACAGAAGTATTCTGACGACTCTGCAATAGTGGGCCTCATCACAGACGATGATGACAGGGAGTACAGAGAACTGAACCGGGTTTTTGTGGACTGGTGCCACCGAAACAACCTGAAGATTAACGCGGGGAAGACCAAGGAGATGGTGGTGGACTTCCGTAAATGCAGATGCCCTCCAAATCCAGTGGACATCCTGGGGACGGGCATCGAGATTGTGAACACCTATAAGTACCTGGGTTTGCTCCTTAATAATAAGCTGGACTGGGCAGATCATATGGAGGCCCTGTACAGGAAGGGCCACAGCAGGCTCTACCTGCTTAGGAAGCTGAGAGCCTTTGGAATCCGGGGGGCACTTCTTAGGGCCTTTATCAACTCTGTAGTGGCATCAGCCATCTTCTTTGGAGTGGCCTGCTGGGGGAGCAGTATATCAACCAGGGATAGGAATAGACTCGACAAGCTGATTAGAAGGGCCAGCTCTGTCCTGGGGAGCCCACTGGACCCAGTGCAGGTGGTGGGTGACAGAAGGATACTGTCCGTGGTGAGCTCCATGCAGGAGAATAAGTCCCATCCCATACATCAGGCCATGATAGCGCTGGGCAGTACTGTCAGTGACCGACTGCTCCACCCTAGGTGTGAGAAGGAGCGCTATCGGAAGTCTTTCCTCCCCGCTGCGGTTAGGCTGTACAACCAACACCGACCTAAGCGGAGATCATTACACACAGAGAACTGAAATATCTTTAAGTTGTGGTATCCTTTCTACTACTTTTTTACCTGTACCTTTCTATCTGTACCTACTATCACTGTAATGCCTCTACCTTGGACCTTCTGTATATATTGTTTTTTGTGGTTGTATTATCTATGCTGCTGTAACACACTGAATTTCCCCATGGTGGGACTATTAAAGGATTATTTTTTCTTATCTTATCTTACATCCAATCACATACCTCCCAACCATCCTGGATTCAGCAGGACAGTTCCATATTTCGAGCTGTCCCGAGCAGAAAGAGGTTTGTTCTAACTTCAAGTTATCTGCAACCAGGAGCTGCAGATAGGTGGGGTACACTGATGAAGCCGGGAGACTTTCCTCTCCCAGCTGGACCAGAAAGCCCATGTCTATCCTGCTGATAGCTGGGAAGCAATGTAGTGACGCCATTACATCATGTCTACTGTTCACTGAAGTAGTCGGTGGCAGAAATTAGAGAGGACTGTAGGAGAACGAGGCAAGGGGAGTATTAGGTTTTCTTAGGGACCACAAGGAGGGGGGCATTATAATGTGGAGACCACATGGAGGGGGATACTACACTGTGTGGGGGCCATAAGAACATTGTATGATACCACGTTGGGGTTAGTAAATGGTTGCTATACTTTGTGCTGGACATGGGTGGGAATGGAAAGGGCCATGGTTTAAGTTACACAAATTTTGTCCCGCTTACAGTCCTCTGTAAGGTTAGAGCTATGTAATAATCAGGGTGACAGGGGGCAGATCTATCATGTTCAGCTGCTCAACATGGTGACTTTCCCACCAATACAGCATAACTAAACTTTTGGACAGCTTTTGATTTTCTGGCAGTATTTGCGTAATTAATACATTGTATAATATACTTTGTTAACACTTTTTGTCTCCTTTCTGCATGTCTTTATTGTTCCCCTTGCTTCTGTATTGAGAGCTGTTCCTGCCTCTCACTGAATGTTGAATGTGTATGGAGTAGGGGACTGTGTAAGAGGTAGAGAAAATGAGGGTATGGGAGGGTCACTGCAAACAGTTATATTTCGGGCATTATAAAACATAGAATCTTGCTTTTGGTGTCATATGAAAGAGGAGAATCTACCTTTTATAATGTCAAAGGCATAGCCGTTAGAAGTGACCCTCTCCCACCTTCATTTTCTCTTCACTTCACACAGCCCGTACTCCATACACAATGAGAAGCAGGGGAAAGAGTGAAAAAAATGCAGGATTTCACAGAAAGAAGCCAAAACTTGTTATTCAAGTATATTACAAAATCAGCCAGAAAATCAAAAGTTGTCCAAAAGTTTAGTTACACTTTAAATGGGACTGAGCTGCAAACAGGCCAGGTGACTGATGAATATGACATCATACGCCCCGTGAAGAGGAAACAGCACTCCCCAGAGCACCACTGCTACGTCAATTAGCTGATCTGTGTAGATCCCAGGCATTGGACCGCCACTGATCTAATATTGGTGATCTATCCTATGGACACATCATCAATATTTGTGAAAACCCCTAAAAGTGAATTGCAATATTCTACTTAAACATGTGAAAACTACTAGACTGAGATGTGACTGCAGAATAACATTAGTCATTTCTGTACGCCTGTCTGTAATCCTCTGTATGACAGGGGTGAACAGACCAACAATCGCACACAAGTATATGAGGATCATGTCTGCCGCTACACAAGATGAGACAGACGGTGTCCTTGGACTGTAGGAGAATTTGATGGATTTTCATTTCAGGTATAAAAGGGGAAGAATAAGAAAAGAAAGCAATCTGAACAATGTTAAGGATACATATAATCTAGTGAGACGTACGACAATAATGTTAGCGAGAGGCTCTCCATCGCTGTAGCCGACCTTGCAGACACTTGAAATTATAAGAATTGGTTGACTATAACAATAGACCCACCACACGTCCGGAGGACAATTTTTTTTTTTCTCTGCAGACATTTCAAGTGGTGGTGTATACTTCTTTCAATGAAATATACCAATTATGGTGCCAGCCATGACAATCCAAGGTCAAAACGCGCAGGCACGAAATGCGAAGGAGATTATAGGACTTTCAAGACGTAGGGCTTTCTAAAAGTTGAATTAATAGTGGAACAATTTATTTTATTTGCTGCAAAATCAAAAAATCGCAGACCACTTGGAAGTCTCTGCCTGCGCTGCACAGTACAAACTCCAGCAAGTCAGGCCGCAGTATGTAGTAGCAGAGCTCCAAGTTTTACTAAGACTCTGTTTATATCTGTATTGTGATTTCTATCATAAACTGACACCGCGGTACTGGCTCATGTCCGTCACATGACGGGCACAGGTGGCTACATATAAGAGGGTCTGTGGGGCTTCTATGGTGTCCTTTATTTTGATAAGAAAAGCAAGAACAATGGACTGAGCATGCAACACAATTCATTCTCTATGGGAGTGCAGGAGATAGCCTGTCACACCATCAAGATGGGAAAACCGGATCCCTGTTCTCGAAATTGGTGGGGGTACTATCAGTCGGACCAAACCATTTATGAAGTTATTCCCTACCTTATCGATAGGGAATACCTTCAGAAGTTGTTACAACCCCTTTAAAGTACATACTGCGAATGGAAAGGTAAATTGGTGACGGTTCACTTCAATTGGAGTCCCAGAGATAGCTGAGTGCTATACTTCAGCTATCTCCAGAGCTCTCATCAGCCCCTTTAACACCACAAGCGCCAATGAAGATTGTTTCATCCCATAATCCTACAATGACATAAAGCAAAACGCAGACAAGTCTCACACCTAGTATAGTCAAGCTCATAAACTGTTTAGCCTGCAAATGTCTTCTTGCAAGTACTTATTACTTATCGTTAAAGGGATTTTCCAGGATTTTATATTGCTAACCAATCAGCTGATTGAAGGGACTGCAGCCCTTTAGCCTCCTCGCTGTATAACAGGCACAGCACCGTACACTGTGCAGTGGCTGTGCCTGGTACTGCAGCTCGATCTCATTCACTAAAATGGGACTGAGCTGCATAAGAACCATACGATTAGTGGACATGACATCACAGAAGAAGCTGTAGGGCTTGTTCATGCACTGAGGCCCCAATCAACTGATCTGCATGGGTTCCAAGAGATGGACCCCCACCGATTTGATATTGATGGTCACTTCTATGGATAGGACATCAATATAAAAATCTTGGAAAACCCCCTTAAATATTACTAGACATAAATGGGATGGCCTACAAAAAATGAGACCTGTGTGACTGGGGCCCCATTAACCCAGCATGTATCAAAAGAAAGTGCTGATCTGGGGGTCTTTCCACTTAATTCCATGAGCGGTGACCATCTCTGAATGACATGTTATACATTTTGCAGCTTTCTCCTACTTTAGACAGACAGAAGAGGCGCAGAGTACTCACATGTAGACTTCCCGTGGGTCTTTTCACAATTTGGACAGTGGTAGATATCAATATCAGGAGCTTCATCTTCCTCCACACCAACACAGCTGTAAAACAACAAAGCACAGAGTGAATCTCCGGACTTGTGTCATCATTATCTTCCAGAGCTCACGTCAATCTCTGCCCCTCCGTAAGGTGAATGAAAGTCAAATGACATTTTGCCGCAGGCCCCTTATCTTCAATATGAGACTTCACACCCTGCTCTCAGCATCCTAGTATTTTGTATGGATCCTTAGACTAGAAAGTTCTCACTTTTCTGCAAATGACACCAGGAAATAAGAGTCCTATGCAAGTCTAATCTACTAGAACTACCGGCACGGATAAGTCCACATGGGATGCAACTTGATTTTATTGCAGGTTCGCCACATTTTTCGATCTACGTACAGCAAAGGGTAAAATCTGCAATATAAACTGACATACTGTGAATTCGATAAAATTCACCGTGCTACAACTTTATAATCTGCAGGGTATCTGTCCTGTGTGGACAGACCCTAAAGCAGGGGTCCCCAAACTACGGCCCGCGGGCCGCATCCGGCCCCCGGAGGCCATTTACCCGGCCCGCGTTGCAATTTCCTTGTGTTATTTCAATTGTGAGCGCACAGGCGGCGCTTACAATTGAAATAACCCGCCGAGCGCTACACGGGAAGTCTCGTTCCTGTGTAGACGCTCGGGGCTCGGCATCCCCATCCGGCCCGCGTCGCAATTTCCTTTTGTTATTTCAATTGTGAGGGCACAGGTGCTTACAATTGAAATAACCCACCGAGCGCTACACGGGAAGTCTCGTTCTTGTGTAGACGCTCGGCGTCCGGACCTAGAATGATCACGTCATGACGCACGACGTGCTCATCTAGGCCTTACAGCCGAAGACAGAGGAGCCGGGACCACAGCGCGGGAGCGGCTGCAGTGCTAGGTAAAGTATATATTTTCACTTTTTTTTTTTACTGGGCATGGAGGGGGATCAGAGAGCTGGATCTATATGGAGGATTGATGGGACCTATATGGGGGATTGATGGGACCTATATGGGGGAGAGACCTGGCCCATATGGGGGAGAGAGCTGGCCCTATATGAGGGAGACTGCATGGGACCTATATGGGGGGGCATGGGACCTATATGGGGGAAAGAGCTGGCCCTATATGAGGGAGACTGCATGGGACCTATATGGGGGAGACAGCGCGGGACCTATATGGGGGAGACTGCATGGGACCTATATGGGGGAGACTGCATGGGACCTATATGAGGGAAAGAGCTGGACCTATATGGGGGAGAGAGCTGGACTTATATGGGGGCAGAGTGCTGGACCTATTTGCAAATATGGAACCGGACATTGACCATCTCATTAGCCAAAAGCAGGCCCATACTTCACATTGAAATAATGGTGAGTTTGTTGACTTAAATTTACTATTTCTTTATTTTGAATGTTGTATTTGTTCCCTTTTTGTTTTACTTTAAAATGAGATACGTGTAGTGTGCATAGGGATTTTCATAGTTTTTCTTATAGTCCGGCCCTCCAACGGTCTGAGGGACAGTGAACTGGCCCCCTGTGTAAAAAGTTTGGGGACCCCTGCCCTAAAGGCTAAGTTCATACAGCAGATTTTGCAGCGGGGCCTGCCATGCACAATCCGTCATGGAAATCCTTCTGTCAGCAGCAGTGAGATTTCCTACTCCCATTCACTTCAATAGGAGCTATGCGGCAGAATCCTCCCCAAGATCGGGCAGGATGCAGATTTTTCCGGTAGCTGATATTTTTCAGCTAGGAGAAAATTAAGCATATTGATATGAATGGAAAGCATAACTTTTACTGCAGATCTCGCCATGTGAACCTAGTCTAAGGGAACATCAACACAGCCTGTAAAAATCTAGTGAAAATTCTGCAATCTTATCCAGTTTGTTGCCACTGTAGTATATTGCAGAATCTTCCCCTCCATGCTATGGGTGCCTGCTCACGTTACAGACTATACTGTATAATTGTGTGATCATTGGGGGCCACATGTAGTGGCCGCACCCGTGAGGATGTGCCCTATTTGTCTTCCGAGGACAAGTCCTGGAAAAGGTATGACGTCCGCTGTCCATATATACTGCTGAGGGATATAGACTGCACTCGCCATGGCGGACTTGCGGCGTTCATGTATTACATGCACAGCCATTCATCTGTAAAGCTGGCGGCCTGTTGATTTTTCAGGAGATCATACATACTTTATGCTTTCTTCTGCTGCCTGTAACATACAGATTAGCTGCAGGCACAGTACAGGTAATGTGTTCCCCCTCTTAGAGATCCTGGGCACGTTTGTGCATCTGTTCCCACGGTGCTTCCAGGAGTGTGTTAATCAGAGATCAGCGCAGTAAATGAACTCACAAAGAGGACTTAATAGACATGGTAACACAACGCCGGGAGGCATGCAAACAAAATCAGATTTTCTACCAACCATATATAGAAGATTTGTGTCCTCATTAAATATATGGAAAGTAGGCACAACACACGCAGATATGTAATAATCTCATCTACTGCTCGGAGGACCCCGGCTCTGAATCCCTGCCTAACTCCTCTTTGATATATTACACCATAGATGTAGAAGAATGGCGTGGGATTACTGCAATATTACACCCAACATCGATGGAAAGGCGGTGAGGGCCTCGCTCCGCTCCACGACAAGCCACAATAACATTACATGCTAAAGGTAGTGATGACGTGCCGGCCCATCAGAGTCCACAACCGTATTAATATTGTATTGCATAAATATATTGCACAATGTTGTCAGACTCCATTTGGCAGTCGTCCTGTGCCCGCAGGGCTTATGATATAATTTTACATTTGAAGAGCACAAACACCTACACAGCCTAATATTTAGGAGGATAAATAATCTGCCAATATATTTCTGAATGGAATAAATACAAAAAGTTGATGGCCAAGACGCTAATCATCCATGTAACTACCTGCGATTCATTTATACGGGTTGTCCGGCCCCAAATCGAATTTTCATGCGGAAGACATATCTACAGGAAATGTCAGTTTGTCATCTGTGGGGTCCGACAACCGGTATCAGAAGTGCTAAATATTTCACCATACATGGCACAATCGACCAAATACACAATATATAGGTCTCCATGAGACACTCTTAGGGAAGGTTCACATCAGTACTTGTCCTTCCGTTGGTCATAGAGAACCGGAGCGCTGTTTTAGAGGAAGGCTGCGATGTATCCCACTGTATACACATATTCAATGCTTCCCATTGAAAAAAAATAGGTTTGTAGCTTTCGAAGAAATAATGTAGTCCACTGTGCTATTCCATATGCAAAAAATATACCAGACCAGCTGAAGAAAAAAAAAAAAAGGTGCCTCAGCAATTTAGTTCCCAGCTGTGTCTGGTTCCTGCGAGGATGTGTTGGTTCTGCGTTCTGCTGCGTACCTGTGTTTGACCCTGGCTTGTTACTCAAATTTTTTCCCCTGCTACCTGACCTGTATTCTACTGATTCTCTGTACAGGTCCCCGGCTTGTTACCTGACCTATGAACCACTGCTGACTGTCCTGACCTGTTGTCCACATCTTCATTTCTATACCAACTCCGCCAGTCCTGAACTTGGCCTGTACCTAGACTTCACCGCTGCCTGTTCCCTCTGGGCTATGCATTGGTGTTCACAATCCACCACAATCAGCTGTCAGTATCACCAGGACTATTCCTAGACGTATCGACCCTGTCCCTGTATACGGTTAAAGGGTTAAAACTGGGAGACCACTTACACTACACCTCCCCCCAAGATTAGCCAAAAGTCAAGCAATCCAGTGACACAGTGGGTCCACGTCTGCTACTCCTTTTCTTTGCAGGGTTTTACACCTATTTTATTCTCATTCCATTCTCAGTCTAATGTGCATTTAGTCAATAAAGAGGGTCCATAAAAGTCTATAAAGAAAGAGTCGAGCTGCCAGGGAAGGGAAGTGATTTTTAACCAACGCAAAGTCCTGTCGTCTAGACGGCAAAGTCCAGTTGTGTTCCCGGAGATAAAAAAAGAACTTCTTACAAATCAAAGAACACAAAGACAAGAGCTGGAGAACAGATCAGAGCTGAAATGAGAGCTGGCAAATTGTCAGAGCCAATTAGGCTTCCAGTATCACTTGTCTCATCAAGCTCCGAGCCTCGAGATACCGACTTCCGCTCTCCCTCAACTTGCCTCTTCCTCAGGTCTACCAAGGTCAACATCACAAACGTACATGAGATCTTCCTGTTGTGTGATGCGATTACTTAGCCCGTCAAGACCACCAAGTCATCGATGAGCAAACATCACACAAAGAATTGGACATGCTGCAGATGGAAATGTACAATCATCTTCAGGATCAATACTTTGCCAGAGACACATCTGACTGTGAAAGATCTGATGAATACTCAAAACATACAAAAAGATATTGAGCATTGATCTGCCACTACCACCTGGTCGGCCCTTACGGTGGAGCCCCACTGTGCCTTCAATAGAAAACCGAAATGTGCAAGGCTCTGTCTTCTCTACACAATGCCGCTCTAATTCTCCTAAGAGGGAAGGAACCCAGGACTGACCTCCTTGTAGAAAATCACAAAAATACAATACACCTCTGACATAAAAGAAGCGAGACATCATGTCAGATCCAGCCTCAGATATTAACCATTAGCGGGAGGATGTGGAACTGAAAAGGTAATCTCTGGTCAAAAGTGTATTGGGGTCATGTATTGGGGTTATGTACAGTACGACTGTTATATTTTATTAACATCTGGCCGAAAATTGTCATTCACTGCTCCAACTGCATCGAATAGAAAAGCGTGCACTTCGAACAACATATTTATTAAAGGGGAATTCCTATCTTACAAAATGATGGCTTATTGCTGGAATATACCATCACTATATGTTCAGTAAGGATTTAACCCCTAGGAAGCCCACCGGTTTTGAAAATGAAGGGGTCACAGAGATGATTTAGCGCTGCCGCCTCTTCACTGTTATTGCTGGGAACTGTAGCATTACTGTAGTTCCTTGCACTGCCAGGTGGTCAGGAGTGGCGCTGTGCAGAGAGAACTTAGAATGGCATATGTCGCATACATCACAAAATCCATCCACTCCCATTCACTACAGAAGAGTGTATTTTCGGCCTCCATCTGGCTGGTATACTATGATAAATTGTTGCTGGATAGAAAAGCATATTTGACTATGCCATACCAAGGCACCCCATAAGTAATGTATGGGCATCAAAGCCACCCATTGGAAGAATACGCCCCGAAATTGTATGCAATGTACACCCCAGAGTGAATGTACCCCAAGGAACAAAACGCCAGTAACAATGGGGCGGATTTACTAAACTACATGCACCAAAATTTGGGCTTAAAGGGGTTGTCCAGGATATATATTTTTTAATATAGCTCTGGTCTCTGTGTTAGACAGGTCTATCTAGTTTCAGCCACAGTGGTAAATCTGGGTCCTGATGTCAGTAAAACTGGGCACAGCTTTCAAGTTACACCAAGTTCAACTCCACTTGGTGTAACCTGACAAGCCGCCATGGTTCAGCATTGGTGTGTCATGTTAGGCAGTATACAGCATGCTATAATTCTATTCTACACTGCTGTTTAAGTAAATGTGCCCTATAAAATAATATGGGGTCAGTCTGGCAACTGTATTGCTGTAATGATGGAAAATACGAGCCTAATCCATGACATAGTAGGATAATAATATAAATGTACAGAGCGGCGGTGACTTCTGGTTTGCATTTATACAGGAATTCAATAGATTTAGGAAGTCATTTGTAAGAAATATTGGCTAATAAACCGCATAAGAAATGCAGAAATATGCACCCAGTAAATAGGTATTAGGATGATGCCGCCGGGCATGCACACAGAACAGAACCTGGCGTTAATAATAGACCCAAAATAGCAGCAGTCCTGTGAAGGAGCTGTTCCTCAGCTATCCCGGTCTCCCATCCTGTTACAGATACTGAGAAACAACCCATTGCAAAGTCCACATTGAGTGTCACCCACTCTATTCATCATAGAAATGTGCCTTGTTGCTATTGCCCTGCTTGAATGTCAGTTCTCACTGAAAATCTGGCATTCTATTCATGAAGCCGTGGAATCGGGATGAATACTGTTATAGGTTCTGTCCAAAAAGAAGAGTGTCTAAACTAATAACCAATTTTTTGCAGTGTCCTTAGGATCAGAGCAAATTCCTCTTGAACTTTATGTTTAATGTATACACAGGAAAACTCACCTGGCATACCTGATAAACATATTCAAGGACCAGGGGGTGAGACAAGTAACTATGGGGCCCCAGCCCCACTCTAACATGACCACCATAAGCAACAAACTCAGATCTTGAAAAGTGTATGATTATTTTGGTTTTCTTCACAGACAGGGATAATATATACACAGTGATGTCACAGTACAGGGATAATGTACACAGGAATGTCACAGTACAGGGATAATGCACCCAGTGATGTCACAGTACAGGGATAATGCACCCAGTGATGTCACAGTACAGGGAGAATGCACCCAGTGATGTCACGGTACAGGGATAATGCACCCAGTGATGTCACAGTACAGGGATAATACACCCAGTGATGTCACAGTACAGAGATAATACACACAGTGATGTCACAGTACAGCGATAACAAACACAGTGATGTCACAGTACAGGGATAATAAACACAGTGATGTCACAGTATAGGGATAATGTACACAGGGATGTCACAGTACAGGGATAATATACTCAGTGATGTGACAGTACAGGGATAATGTACACAGTAATGTCACAGTACAGGGATAATGTACATAGTGATGCCACAGTACAGGGATAATAAACACAGTGATGCCACAGTACAGGGATAATATACACAGTGATGTCACAGTACAGGGATAATGTACACAGTGATGTCACAGTACAGAGATAATGCAAACCGTAATGTCACAGTACAGGGATAACAAACAAAGTGATGTCACAGTAAAGGGATAGTACACCCAGTGATGTCACAGTACAGGGATAATATACACAGTGATGTCACAGTACAGGATTAATGCACACAGTAATGCCACAGTATTGAGATGTAGCACACAGTGATAATACAGTACAACGATGATGCCCACTATTGCATTATAGCACAGGGACAATGCACACACACATACAGGTCATGGTGTACACTATGACATCACAGCATATAAAGAAAGTAAATATAATGATGTCACATGCAAGATTGTGATGTTCCAGTAAAGTAATAGGGTCACATTCAGTTTTCCACTTCCCTTCCATCATCCATAGTTCTCACTAATTGCCCCCTTGGTGGAAATGGCCCATCTTAGTTGTTGCGCCTGCACCAGGTGCTATGACTGCTGCCCTACTAGTTATGCCCATGCATAGGGTTTCATTCGCCTGACAGAGGCCAAAAGAGTGTCTTTTTTTGGCCTCCATCGGGCCGGTATGTATCAGCAAACCTTTGGTTCAACTATATAGGAAAGTACAGCAAATTCCACTTTCCTAAACAGCAGGTGTGATGATTCTGCTTAAGTGTGGCTATAACTCAGATGTATTTTGATCTCTGGGTATAGGATCTCCCTTCTTGCTTGCACTCATTCATACTGTGCGCAGCTATAAGCCTAGGTGCATATTGGCAGTAGTGGCCAGGCTGGAACAATAGGGCTCCATTGTATTCCTATACAGCCCTGGCTGATCAAACAATAGTGCATTGTTCAAGCCTGGGCTGTTGATCAGATATGGCTGATAACAGTGTATCAATTCACTTTGTCTCAGCTCTATACAAAAGATCTGGACTTGATTAAATTAACTCATCAGATGTACTGTCGCCGGTGACCTCATTCTGGGAGGTGGCATAAAGGGTATAAAAGATGAGGTAAGAGGTCTGTGGGAGGAGATTACACTATAGAGATGATGCTACAGAGTTGTTACAGACAGACCATGAGGAGATTTTTGTGATGAGACTATTGGACTAATGCTGAGAGACTGTGAAGAGCATGCAGGCGGGATTATTGTACTGTGATGCCACATGCTAGGAGTTAATGCCACATGCCAAGAAGCCTCCACTGGTGATTCACACATGCCATGTGTGAGTGTTGGACCACATCAAGGACGTGTGGTAAAGTAATTATTTCACCTTTAATCCCTTTTATTTGATTTGTACTGTATCTTGTAACTAGTAACTGTTAATGCTTGCATATATCTGCATATCTGTTCTGAACTGTATATGTTAGATTTTAATACCGACCCATTTAGGGGTTAATAAATATATAAAATTTAGAAGGCTTGTCTTGTATTTATCTTCTGAACCCGGCACTCACTGGCGGTGAGTGTGGTTTTTATATGGAAGAGGACTCAGGGCGTGGCCAAAGCGGTGTTGGCGCACGGAGGATCTTTCACAGCAGGCCATTGATAAAATGCAACCTATGCCACTCTATGCATTGTATCGGAGGTATATATTGAGTATACTGTTTGCCCAGACCTTAGTTGTGTTCCTGTGACTCTTCCTAGAATCTCAGTACGATAATCTTACTAGAATATCTGACATTTTTATCAATCCCATAAAACTGAGTGGTGGGGTTTCATGTCACATTTCCAACATCACATTCATTTGCCGTAGGATTCCTCGCTGTTCTGAGACACCTTCTGTGTAAGAAGTAATATGCACTTATCTTGTGAAGACGTAAGAAGCAAAAACTGATCAAATAATAATACCGCACAACCAGTTGGAAGTAAAACACTAAGAATAACTTGCAAAACAAAGCAACGTTGCAAGTGATGTTGTGTTTAAACACCTGCTGGGACTGTTTGCTAGAGGGAAGCGTGCAGCGCTGCAGGACGGGGTGTTTCATGTGCGCACACGCGGCCTGTCTCATAGCACAAAGGCAATGTAAATACAGATAAATAAAAAGGACACTCAGCTATATGGCGGCACAGTTATTCGCCTCAATTCCCCAGCTAGTGCTCTGCTGCAAGAGTTACATTATCAGCTAATTCTATTGCGTTATTTACAGCTCACGCTGCCCTGTACGGAGAGCGAAGAAAGCCTAGAGGAGAGGTTAGCAAGATTTTAGTAAGACATCTCTCTGGAAACCTAAAAATAAATAAATAAATACAAATGCAAAAATGACAAAAATGACATTAAAAATAGAGGATGAAAAAAATTGTATTTCACTGCTCCATTTTTCTGGAGATTTTTTTTAGTAAATACTTATATTTCCCATAATATAACAACTCTGGAGCATCTGTGGCGTTGTGTTGTGCTGTTCCTCTGTTACTCCTCCTAGAAATTTGTGAATAAGGCCTCATGCACCATGGATTCATGTGCATGCCCCATTACGTTCCAATGATTATAGAGCAGATCCTAGCCTAGTCTGTGGCTTCAGAATGTAGCAGAACAGAACCCCACGTTGAAGTCAAAGCGGGATGGACGGTACTTGGTCATCTGAGTGTCATCTGCTATAAAATTGACCCTTTCGGCCTTAACACTTGCTTATATGCAAATAGCCTAAACTGAGTGTTACCATTTCCCGTCTCAAAGGATAGTGTCAGCACTCATTGGAGGGACACATCCACAACTGTCAATTTTCTTCATGAATTTCTAGGAGGAATAACAGAGGAACAGTGCCTACCATACACATACAGGCTAGGAATAAGACAGCTTTGATACACCCCAAACACATCAGATGGTTGATGGGTCCAGCCAAAATTGAGGATATTAGTCAACAGGCACCTAATGTGTATGGCTAACTTAAAAAGTCCCGACAGAGAAAAGTAATTCTCAATGTTTTTGGGTACAGGCTGCGGCCACAGACTTGGAGTGCCAAAGGAAACGATCTCCATACGTCTATTTTTAATAAGGAGGAAACTGACTCCATACCAAAAAAAAAAGAAAGAAAGAAAAAAGTGCAGAACTTAAGAATAATGTAAGGCTAGGTTTACATCTACATTGGAGACTCCGTAGGAGACGCTGCTGAAAATCAGTGGAGAGTAAAGTCCTGCAAGGAGATCTATAGTCTATGGGGTGCGCAGGTAACCGTTGTTTTAGCGGTTGACCGTGGGCTAGGTCAGTGTGCTATCTGGGTTTTTCCCTGATAGTACATTGACCCATTTATTTCAGTCCAGGCCGCAAAACTCAGGACAGGTCCTATTCTTGTCCAGTTTTGTGGCCGCACCCTCTATTCATTGAATGAATGGGGCCGCAGAAGCATGGCAGCATGGGCCGTGTGCCATCCGTGCCGTTCAATCGCAGCCATTAACCAGCACACGCTCGTGTGCAATTAGCCTTAAACACCCTTTGATTCAGGTGACCATAACCTATCTATCTGTGGGGCTGGGTTGATATGCTGGTTCTGGTGACAGACTCTATTTAAAGGGGAACTAAGTAAAAACAAGTCATCTTGCAACCACTGGATAGGGGATAACGGCTAGATCAAATGGTCAATAACTTGTCATAAACCTTAGCCGCATTTCATAGAAGATGTGATTCTGAACCAACATGTAATGCACTTTGGTTTAAAAAGTTGCGGCTTTTAGCCTGAAAAACCTCGCAACAGCTCCTGCCACTAGGTGTCTCTCTTCTAGTTAATTTATAGTTGAGTGCTTTGTTACCAGGGAAGTCCATCCCTAGCAGAAAGAGGGAAAAACAGTGAGGTGAGGGGCGAGGGGTTTTAGCTCTTCACACAGTGGAGGGGCTGATTCTCCTCTCAGTCTTACACACGTCTGTAAACTGCAAGGATTCTGCACATTTTACAGCTTACAATGTATGAAAAGAGTTTTCTAAGTACTTGTATGTACTTCTGGCTACTCGTGTGGTTACAGATGGGATATTATCCACAGACAGCAAGTAGCTTTCCTGACTATGCTGTTATCCTGTGTCATGTCTAGATGGTAGGTACTAGAATGTAGGGGGTATCTGCATAAATCTGCCCTATATTCGCAGTTCAGTGTTCCTGGATCTCTTATATGATGGTCACTTGGGCCATTTGTTTGCTATTGTACAGTTACTCCTGGAAGAATTACATGTAAACAAACCAAACTAGTTATAATGGATAGGGGATGGGGAGAGGAGGGGGGCAGACTGCTCCTTATTGTACACACCCGTGCCTCAGAGACAAATTTAAAATGTGCTGCAGTCAAAATAGGGATATTAGCAGAAGAAAAACTGATAGGACACCATGTACGTAGGCTTATACAGTCATAGAACAGACTGTCCAGAAAGACCCTGATCACATTTATACTTTTCATGAAAACTCAGGTACCCTTTAAGGGATGGCTTATATATCCTGCACCAAAGTAGAAGTATTTGCAACATGTCACCAATAAATACATGCCACCAGTGCTCCTGCATCACAGCAGCTGACTATGCAGGTCTCCACAGAAAGGCACTAACTCTACATAGTCACCAGCTGGTGCCTGGTTCACGGCAGACACGCATATTTGTGAGGGCACCAACAAGCAACCAATGATTCAGAACCCCCCTTTAATTACATGTTGCCCTATGGAAAGCTAAAAGTGCTGCTAATATTAACATTATTATTTCTTCCTTCTACCAAAATATGTAAAACATATTGAAGCAAGACACTGCTCGCAGTATTCCCTCTCCAAGACTCTGGCAGAGATTCGCCCTGATCCTGAGAATCATTAGTAAGGAGAGCAGAGAAGCATGAACATGTTAGGCAGAGCTCTGCGCGTCCTGCTGGTGCCCTCCATCTGCCCATAATGTACAAATTGGAAAAACACCGCTCTTTATTGGAAATCTTAGATAAATATGTATATACCCCATGAACAGTCAGCCAGGTCGGGGGCATAAAACTGAAGGAAACATTAAAGGATCTGCAGTTGTCTGGAAATCAGCCAAATACTCATCTTTTGTCATTCCGCATACCCTTAAAGTGACAAATGCTAAAATAAAAGGATACAAACCATATTGACTCTGTGAGCATTCACCCCCACCCCTATTACTGCACCAATCCAATCCAATGATGTGGTTTTAATATGAACGTCTGATAGTGGAAGCTTTGTCTGAACAAGGCCAAATATGTAAAACCCCTAGGTAAAAGGGTAATTCACTTCTTACAACAGGGGAATAAAGGTGTCCTGCTAGATATCAACTAACTGAACTAGATATCAAGTGTTCAATTCCCCTGCAGCACCCCCGCAGGAGAACTAAGGAATTACATGGTGCCCATTTATATCAATGAACTGTCTGTATGAGGGCTGGGTCCTCCAGGCGAAAAGTGCATTCAGTGCAGAGAGTCTGGAGCACATATAGAGGCCGCCTCCTGGGCACTGTGAGCCCTGAGTCCTAGGAGTCCTGTGCCAGGAGCATTACAACCTGGATTTACCAGCCATGCAAAAAACAAGACCTGTCACCTACTTAGCTCGGAGGAAAAATGAATCCTACGCTCCATCCAACCCCCATCCATCCAACAAAATATCACGGCACACAGCAAAGATTTTACTTCAATTTTAGATTAGATTTTAAGAAACAAAGGAAAATACCCAGGCAAGATCCAGATAAACAGACATGGGTTAGGAATAGTTTGGCAAACAACAGGCAGCGCGCACATCACTCCATATACTTCAATGGGAATGTCAGAGATAGCCGAATGACAGTGCTAGGCTTTAGGCCCGGTTCACATCTGCGTTCAGGTTTCCGTTCAGAGAGTCCGCTTGCAAGCAGCATTTTCCTCTCCGCATGTTTCGTGCGGAAAACGAGCGGAAAACACATGGACCCCATTATAGTCTATGGGGTCCACGGGTTTCTCAGGTAAACCGCTTTTTTATGCGTATAGGTTTCCGTTTGGGGGATCCCCAAGTGGACTCCCTGAATGGAAACCCGAACGCAGATGTGAACCCGCCCTTAGTCCTAAGGATAGGGCATAACACATGGAGGTGGACCCCACTGACTATAATGGGGTCCGTCAGGTGTCCGCCATTTAGAAACTGAAAGCAGCAGAGAAAAAAAGTTCTCCTTGCAGGACTTTTTTCTCAGCTGATTTTCAGCTATCTCTACGACAGAGTCTCAGACACAGATGTGATCCCAGCCTTGGTCAGGTTGGGTCCTGTAAATCCGACCAATATACTGACCGAGTTTCCCGGCTCAAACTTGACTGTGTAAAGCGACCCTTATTCATAGACTGACTGACAGACTGTTTTAGCTTTTTGACCCCACGCATTTGGGAGACTGCAAGAAATAAAACTAAATCTACAAAACCGTATGGTCACATGGGCGGGTAATAATCTTGTTCCAGAATCACATTCCCATAAGATGTCCCATTATAATGAGTAAAATCAGATTATTATTGCGCTTTAGGACCAGA
This sequence comes from Leptodactylus fallax, assembly GCA_947044405.1. Classification (NCBI taxonomy): domain Eukaryota; kingdom Metazoa; phylum Chordata; class Amphibia; order Anura; family Leptodactylidae; genus Leptodactylus; species Leptodactylus fallax. Next base: position 2,635,861 of record CAMRHE010000017.1, read on the forward strand.
CAGGCCGCAATGCCGGGTATTAAATGTTTTTCATTAGCCCAGATTTCTCGTGTATGTTACTCTATACAGTCATCTAGAAATGTGACAGCGCTTTGTCTGCAGCCGATCTTCACGCTGTCTGTGCTGAGAATCAGAAACGTGACGTTGTGATGAGTCACATTCACAGCTCCAGATGACCACAATGTCACGTGCCCCGTGCTAAGTGCTCTAACCCACTATGAGGAGATAAGAGGCTCTCCGCACCGGTGCACAGGACATTTACGTCTACCAGGCGCCCACCTGATCCACTGCTCATTACATTCTGATCTTTTTGGTTTGCTGGAGATTATAGTACGCTGCTTTGGTAACCGATATGTTCCATAAAGGAGATTATTTCCATCCTATGTGATACATTCTGCGCCGTTTCCTGGTATTGCAATGGTGCCCAATGTGATGCACTGCAGTCCTATCGGTGTTTGCTGTGGAATATCCCTGCCTAGCAACCAATCGCTTAATGTTCGTTCCCCACTGACAGCCATTACTTATTTATGCTACTTAAGCCCCTTAAAGACACAGTGCACAATTTTCAAGAATATTTCCCTAATTGTATTGATATTATTGGGCCCTCATATCGGAGAATTACCTATTTATGATGACAGAGAAACATCGTAAAACCGAATTGTCTGATAAATCTTCCATCGCACAGATCGATTGTGAATGGAACTAAAGATCATCATGGCAGCCATAAACATAAAAACAATCCCTCAAATAATCAACCAATAATAAGTACCGAGATTGGTGATAACAGTGGCGCGGTTTATGGGGGGAAACAATAAAGCAGACCCTTTTCTTCTAATCCTGGACAACTCCTTCAAATATGTCAAGGACAAGGCTGGACTAAAGTGCTGTAGCTAAAATATTCTACGATCCGAATAGGTTTGTTTTTTTTTTCCAGCTTTTCTAGGATTTTTCGCAGACTTGAACAGACAATCCAAAAAGTTCTATAAGAAATTCTGCTCCGTCTGTTTGCATGCGGTATCTTTATAAGGTGTTGATGTTGGGGGTTTTTAGCAGGTTGCTCAGCTTCTACCCATAGCCCCAATACATGGAGCTAGTACAGGTATGCCAAGGGGCGAATGTGCGTGTTGCCTGTACTAATCATAACAGGCAGTCATTATACAGCCCTATATAATATGTTGGACCCCACTATAAGGCATTATACTGAAGGTGCAGGTACAAGAAAAAAAAAAAACACAAACCAATAAATCAAAGTCATCTTAAGATCGAAAACCCCTTTCACCTTGATAGCCATGAATCAGAAAAATCTATGAATGACATTAGTAAAGCTCCATTACGTCTTATCTAACATTTTAATCAACGTCAACTTCATTTCAAAGAAAACCGCGGTGTTTCCAGACTTCTCATCTATTCCGTGTTTTACATATACCCCAGCCAGATTATTAACCATATAGGGGTTATTTTAGGGAAAATTCCGACTTGGCAGTTTTGCTGCAAAAATTTCTGTAATGGAATGGGCTTGTTTGGGCGGCAAGCGGCTGGATTTCTGCAAGCTCCATTCAAGTGAATCAGCAAGATCGAGCAGCGAGCGTCCTGCTACAGATCTGGGGGGGAGAGAAGAATTGGGCTGATGGATTTTGTGCAGAAGGGAGATAATCCGGCACCAGAGGTGTCTGACAACAGCGTCACCCCTCTCTCCAGTCATACATACCGGGAGAAGTTTATCAGGCCTTGTATGCTAGTTTTTCGATGTACAAGGTAAGAAAAAGTCAAAATATTTTGCGCAAGTCGAAGTCGAAATTGTAATTTTTACACTGCCCTTGCCACTTTCCTGAAAGAGAAGAGGGTCATTGGTGGAGCCAAGGGTCCCGGCAGATTTATGATGGTTTCTGCCAGAAAACTGACGTACAACAATGCCTGACTCTACGCGAGCTATGAACTGGAGTAGATTTCAGCGCAGGCGCATGGCCTACTAGGGGGCGCACCTGATTTATGACAAGTCATGTGCCTGATCATAAATGAGACATGCCCTACAACGGCGCAAGGATTATCAAGACCGGTGTACTAATTGGCGGGGGAATTGCCTTTGCCCCAAAGCAGGCATGTTCGGCCAGACTGAGCAGGTTCATGAATAAGAAGAATTTGGAACAAATAGCTAAGTGTATGGCTAGCTTGGCCCACCATTATAATGACGGACCATCCTCCATCCATTCAGAACACGCGCATGTCAACTTTTATATGCATTGCAATCTCAGACTTCATGCACACAACATAGTGTGCTATCCAAGTGCTTATTCATCGGAACGGACATATGGGCCTGGAAGACCAGGAGACAGTCGGCTAGACTTGGATAGCACACTCGGTCTTGTCCATGAAGCCATAACCATAGGACATATTATAAATAAGGACTAATAGGTAACTTGTGAATCAACCCATTGACCCCCAAAGGTTCCAAAGTCAATGGGGTTGCCTTCTGTTGGACTTTTGAGGCTCTTCCTATAGAGAAATAGAGATAACATTCATATTGTACAATCCTTCTCCACCTAGGAACCCGCCATACCCTGTAACATCCCCAAGTGTAATTCATCATGATGCAACGCAGACTGGACGTGAAGTTGGCATCATAAATCAATACCGCCATAAGTCTAATTACTGCAACAAAGCAACAGGAAAACTCACATTCATTGACAATGTCATTTATATAGTGATGGAGGAGACGGCCCTCGGTGTAAAGGGATTCTCAAGCTTCAATTTAATCCCACTTTGTAACTCTTAATAATGAGCCTTTCTATGGCCTGAAATGAAATATTAATCCCATATTTTATTAATGAAAATGAATCAATGTGAATCGGAACAGGGAAACGCTGAGGGATTCTGCGGCTCTGACTGGTTGTAAGTTTAATGATGTAAATTATAAGAGCTGTGTCACATTTTATGATAGGCTTTAAATGGTTACTGTGTGGTTGTAAACACGGCAGCGGATTTGCTATGAAAGTGCTATTTATGGCAAATTAGGGCATTAGATTGTGAATACACGCAATGTCTGGTATCTCAACCCGGAGGGGGGTAGATATACACCAAGCGCAGGAGATGGCGATCGATAAAGGCTTACTGAAAAATAAGCAAAATATCATGGCCGACCAGAACGTCTGTAGAGATTGCTCATAACTTTCATGTATTATTAGGACAAATTCCAAAAACTCGCATTATAGTAACATAGACATATTCATACGGTTCACCCACAAGGCAATCTGGGTAAACTGTCCAAAAAAAAAAAATCCCACATCTTTCTATGCTTCTTGTACTCCATACAGACTATGGTAATGGTGAAAATGATGACTGATCTATAGTTATAATCTGAGCACACAGAAAGGTCTGGAAAAGGTAAGGGTGGCCATGACCAAGTCAAAAGTGATCGTACAACGACCAAGGAACTAGATGCAATGGTCCTATTCTCACTTATCGGACCCGTGCATGAGACTCATCGAGCACCATATGGTTAAATCACCAACTGGACTACCCAATGTGCAACCTGCAACTCTCCATGCTAAATATAAGACCAGAAGGGAGAAGACAATTATAGGGATTCGTAATGTACAATTACAGGGAATAAAGGACCAGATTATTTTCTGAGAAGCCCAAAGACCCAAAACTGATACAAGACATTATAAAGGAACAATAGTGCAGATCCAATCATCAAAAAACTCCATGTGTCTCACTTAAATGGTCACTAATTTTTCAGACAACGTAGTGTCATGTGGTTCTGGACCAAAATGTAATGGACTTTATTTAAAAATGTTGCTGTTTTCTGTCTGAAAAACCTCTCTAAAGTTCCTACCACTAGGTGTCTCCCTTCCAGCTAATTGGCAGTTCACTCCCTGTTACTAGGGAAGTTCTGTCCTTAATCTTCAAAATTAAGATGTGCTAACAGAGACTGGTGGGAGGAAGGTCTGGTTTTCTTCACTCAGTGAATGTAGAGGGGAGGGGCTGGTCCCTCCTCACATGCTGTACAGTTCTGCACACAGCAGGCATTCAGAGGATTCTGCAGCTTCTACAATGTAAGGAAAGTTTACGATGTACTTCTACATACTTGTGACTAGCTGTCTGTGTTGTTGATGGAGGCATATTAGCCATAGACATTAAGCAGCTCTCCTGTTTAGCTTCATCATAACCTGGATTTGCAGTCCAGTGTCCCTGGATTTACTACATTATAGTCAATTAAGCTTTTCTTAGCCACTTGTTTGCTTTTTTGAAGTTACTTCTGTAGAATTATGTAAAGGTAGTAGTAATAATGGATGGAGGGGGCAGACTGCTCTGCACTGTACATGCCCCCACCTTGACAGAAAAATGCAAAATGTGCTGCAGCCATAATGGGGTTAATAGCAACAGGAAAAAAGATAGGCAACCATTTATGAAGGCTTATACAGCTGTACAGATATTTTAACTCTGGATAAAAATTCAGGCATCCTTTAACAGGGGGTATGGATCAGCAAAAAAGGGGAACACCTATTAAGCAACAATGTTCACCAAATTTGGTGCATAATTCTGGACAATAAATAGGTAGTATGAATTCAGACATACTATAGATGTGCCAAATTTATTATTCAGCAAAAATGATAGATCTGAAACATCTTTACACTGGTCAGTCTACCACTGGCCAAACACATAAGTCAGCACATGCACACTCGGCCAAGCAGTGTATGTGTACTGAATGGGGAGAGAGGAGGAAGCCAAAGCTGCATCTTTAGCGTCACCTATTGGACAGCTACCCTATAAGTCAATGTTTGAGCCTTGCAATGTGACTAAGGATGTAAACCAAACTTGCAGCCTACAATAATATGGTCCAACATATTCCTGGGGCTGTTTGCCAGTGTTAGAGAGAGAGTGATATAGAGATTCCTCTTCTACTCACTGTGTGCAGTGTATGGCAGCTAGTCTCAACATGCTCAGGGAGAAATGCAAACTATAGATATAGCATGCAGATAGGAAAACTGCTAAATAATACAGAATATCAGTCATATAATGACCAGATATAGTGATACTGCTCATGTGCACACACAGCAGCTGATCCTGAGATGACAGGTACGCTTGAAGCATGGGAGGAACACTTAATAATAATGAAAGATTTTCACCAAAACTGATTTTTTTTTTTTTTGAGCTTTCAGCAGAGTGCAATGTAAAATGACTTTGCCAAGCACTCTGCACATTTCCGTCAGGTTCCAATCCTACAGTCCCATAAACCATCTGTAGCGCTGCACTATAAACAGCAGAGAGTAGAGATACGCCGCTCACAGGACAGATTAATGGAGTATATATGCAAAAAAAAAACTCCATAAATTTCCTTTGCGCACTCTCCTCCTAGAGCGAAGCCTAAACTGAACCGTATTCAGACTGCGTTCACCCGCTGTAGTCTTTAGCGTGAAGCATCTCTAAAAAGCCTCATAACTGTCGGCAGGATTAGATTTACGCACAGCGAAGGCCGTAGAAATTTTTCTTTTACTATGATTCATTTGTTTAATTGAGAGAGTGAAGTAAATGTTTAATACACATTCCCAGAGAAATTACTAAATTATAATCCTTGTTCACACTGCTATGAAAAATGCAAAGCAGTAACCATTAGACAGCAGGTTCCCGGCACTGTATATACTCACCGATATAAAGTGTTTTCAGAACGCAGGTCAGAAAATGAAGTCATCGCCTCGCGTGAAGCGACCGCACTCTTCTGAATGGTAAATAGTATTGCGTTCTACCTACCTATACATTACTCCTGGTAATACAAGACACAGAACAATAGCTCTTAATAAACCCGCGGCGCTCTCATTGCACGCCTCATGGCTACATGGCAGTCAGCGCTGGCCGCAGCAGCGAAAGGGAAGCATTGTGTTATTACAAGGCTCTGTTCACACTACCGTTATTACATCCATTGTTGTCATCTGTCATAGGATGAGAGAAATGGGCATTAATGACTGGGTGTGCAGGCCAAGGCTGCTCCGATGGGGGGTCCGATGCTCCGTTCCGATGATTATAGAGCAGGTGCTATCCTGCTCTGTGACATCAGAACAGAAATGAACCCTCCATTGAAGTTAATGGGGGACAGAAGGCACTCTGATGTCATCCAAGTGCATTCCACTATAAAATCAGCCTATTGGTCATGTGTATGTTGCCTACTGGACACAGAAGGATGCCCCTCACTTTCTTCTGTTACGTTTACTTTTATAATGGAAGAAACAGTCCATCACACAAGACATTCTCATTCGTCAGAGAAGTAAAAAACGTGATGGAAGAAGGCACTCAGTTTTCCAGATCTTCAGCTTCATACACATTGAGGGCTATGGTCACAGTCATTACGGAATTATATTCATAAATTGGGAGGATGAGGATGGACAGAGCTGTAGGTCCTCTCCAGTAGAACATGTAGACCAGTAGATCAGCTGTTTTGGCGCCGTTTCCGACACCCATACAATACACAACACACGGCCTGAAGCAGGTAACTCTGGTTCCACTGACTTCAATGGTAACTGAGCTGCAGTACCAGCGCCCAGCCACTATACAGGAACCGGAGTTATCTGCTTCAGGCCGTGTGTTGTGTATAGTATGGGCATTGTAAACAGCGCCAAAACAGCTGATCCGTGCAGGTGCCAGCTGTCAGCCTCTTCCCCCTGATCAGATATTAATGGCCTGTTTAAAAATCTAAAACCTGGACAACCCCTTTAATCTAACGTGTAAGGCCACCTTAGGATGTCATGTCCACTTATGCCCATTCTGTAGAGAGTATTGTACCTGACACAACTATCTGCCATGTTGCTTTAACCTAAAACCAACCCAAGACTATTGTACAGATGACAGATCTTCCTACTGACATATCCTGTACATTACAGCCTATTCTATGGATACCTGAACCCGGTAAATTTTTACCACATAGAACAAACACCCCACGTGTACGATAAATTGTAATAAAAATGAATTATTCAGAAGCCTCTGCACTAATAGGCGATATACTCCAATAGCTTTGTTAGAAAATGTCGCTTAATAGCCTGAAATAAACGCCATACCACGTCCATGAAATTAAAGACAACAGGTATCGCGGTCCTGAGGAGATTCCTCCCTCCATAACTCCTACCTGTCACTTATTAATAACAACATATCACCCCGTTCTCAGAGAAAAACTATGGTGGCGCTTGCGATTTTCTAATTACTTCCAGCAAGGGATATCTATAAATCTATACACCTTACATCTGTGGACAAAGACAATCGCCAAACATCACCACACGGGGAATACGCAAGGAGTCATTTATCACGTCGCCACAGGCAGCAAAACACATAAACATTTGCTCGCTCTCGGACAACGTCTTTTTCAGCAGAGGATACCCTCAGGATGTTAGAGGGCACTGGTAAGGTCCTCGATAACAACTTTTGGACAGCAGTTATCATGACAACTCCTGCCAATAACAGGAACCATTTATACAGGGATATTTATGCCCAAAACCGGCGCCAAACAGCAAGATAACAAGTCAAGGTGCACTCCTTAAAAGGGTCTTTTACACAAGGGCCCGATAGCCAGAACATTTCATAACAACAAATTTCGCAGGAACTTTACACGATTTTGGTGCATTTCACATCTCCCCTTAAAGGGAGTCTGTCATCAGGGTGAAGCATATGAAACCATCAGCACAGACAGATAGGTCAGGCTCTCCTGAATGAAACTCCTTTTACCTCATGAAAGTTCATGCCTCCATTGCCGAAATATTCATTTATTGAATAAATTCATATCTCAGCAATGGAGGCACGAATTTCCATGGGGAAAAAGGCGATACATTCAGGTGAGTCTGACCTATCAAACTGTGTTACTGGTATTATCCTTCACCCTCATGACAGACTCTCTTTATAATGTTTTCTCATACATTACATTTATGGCGTATCCACAGGATACACCACAAATATTTGATAAATGTGGATCCCGCCTGTAAAACGAACTACCCTCACCTCCGTGCCCCGGCTCTTACCTGACCACAAACTCACTAAGAAGACTGTACTCAAGGGTCGGGCTTATGAAAATGAACTACGCCATTTCCGTAACCCCCATAGAAGTGAATGTGAGTTATGGAAACAACATAGCTCGCTGTTGTACTCGGTAACTTACATTCACTTCTATGGAGTTATGGAAACAGCGTAGCCCAGAAAGCTTCTTTGCTTTTGTAAGTCTGTTCCCAGACTTCGCAGTGAGGTTGCCATCAGGCAAGAACCAGGGCACGGAGACTGGGCGAAGGTTCATTTTAGAGACAGTTGCAGGTCCCAGAGTTGGGATCCACAACTATTAGATATTTATAACATATGCTTTGGATACGCCATAAATGTCATTCGTGGGTAAACCGCATTAACCACATTTCCTTTATATCGGTGGTGATAGGCAGAAAAAAAAAAAGTAGAACAACATAAATTTAACCCATGCATTATACTACATAGATTTAGAGCAATTTCTGATAAAGAACTAACATTTTGCTTAGTAAATCTCCCCAGTGTATCATTTCTCCCCAGAGGGTTCCTTTAAAATCACATTATCTGCTTTATCCCATGAGAATCCACAAATATCCGAGAGAAAGAGGGGATGATTTGTGAGGTGGAAAGTCCCAGCAGGACCCCAATATATCATATACAGTGCAGCTAGGACATGATAATAATACATTGTGATGCTGCATATCATTGCGCATATAGACAAGGGGGGTGATAAATAAACCAGAGCAGAAAATGTAGCCACGTCCTACCCAGTAATAACTCATATAGATTTTTTTTTTTTTAACAAATATGTTATACCGGAAAACCTCAGTGTGTAATATGGCAATATCATCTCGAATTGTCAGTGCTTGGGTAGCGTCTGTATATATGCTGTCTATTTATACACATGCACAATATTTGAGGCCCTATATTTCAGCATTTGAGGGCGCTAAGTATTGTCCTATATTTATCATATTGTATATTTAATCTATACCAACGGTATATTCACACAGTGCAATTGGGGACAGTTAGGGTATGTTCACATGGTGTATTTTGCAGGCAGAAAAAATCAGCTTCAGGAATTAGGAAATGGTTTTTTGACACGACGCGGTGAATGACGTGTTTTTTGAGGCGTTTTTTTTTTTTTTTTGCTCCAGCACACTGTATGGACCTGGAAACTTCTCTTTAAAAACTGTGTCAAAAAACCGCATCGCGTTTTTTCCGCCTCCCATTGACTTCAATGGGTTTTTCTAGGCGGAATCCACGTGAAGATAGGTCATGTCGCTTTTTTTCCGCTAGCGGAAAAAAGCTAGAGGAAAAAAAAACTGCTACTGACTCCCATTGAAATGAATGGGAGGCGTTTTTTCAGGTGGATTTTGAGGTATGAACACAGCCTTAAAACTGCATCAGAAAAAATTGCATGCAGTTTTAGTGCGGTTTTTAATTTTACAAGCTGTATACATGGTATACAGCTAGAAGATGCTCTGCTCCTACCCTAGTGAATGGGAGCAGAGCTGCAGTTCCCTGGCACATCACATAATCACAGTGTGACCTCTTTTTTTCTAGCATGGGTTGCTGTGCAAACAGGAAGTCTCTCTCTGCTGCCTGCAGATACTATTGAGAATTACCACACGACCTCAAATTTATGAAGGTTCTTCTGCCAAAATACCTCCCTACACCTCTTCTGACTTTTACATAATTTGCTCCCTATATCCCCCCTCCACATACTGCACATAGTTCCCCCTCTCTCACAGTCAGATCACCATGTCCCCAGTGTTACCAATAGCAGTTGGTAACGTCATCCTCACAGTCTAAAATTCTGGATTGTCCATTTTAGTATTAGCTCTGAAGTGTTTTGCAGAAACAAGAAATAGACATGAGTACAGGTACTGGACATGGGTACGGATACTAGACATGGGTACAGGGACTGGCCATGGGTATGGCTACTAGACATGGGTACGGGTACTGGAGATGGGTACAGGTATTAGACATGTGTATCGCGAATAGACATGGGTGACACCATCAGCAATGGCAAATTTTGAATCTACTTCAATGACTACATTGAACAGCTTATAGAGACACCAGAGAGCCCCTTTAAGCTTAGTAACGATAACATGTAAAGAAAAGGAAAATAAAAGTTAGTAAGAATCAGCGTTCCTATGCCCAGCTCTGTATATAATATCAAGCTGTGAAGTTAACAGAAATTTCCAGAAAAGTTTAACCAAGCCGGCCAGCATTAAACAGCGGAGAACGAGCTTTCAGATCATTCAAGACTAAAATTGCTGAGCAGTGTTCTCCTCATTGTGGGGAGTGCGGAGCGTGAAATTACACTTCATGAAATGAAGAACAATGTGCGAGGAACGGAGTTTTTTCTCACCTGCCGGGAAAATACTGCAGGTTTCAGACAGGCCGTAATATTAAGAAATAGACATTGACATCCCGCGCCACCAAATGCGCAAAGGCACTGCATACAGTCACCATCCTCCCCGAGATATCTCCTCATCCTCTATGACTTGTCTCTCGGTTCAACCTCAATGGAATGGAAAGCCGAGGAACTCATGGCTAACGTTGTGTGGACTACAGTCAGCCGAGCTAGACCAGCAGGCGTAGTTAGCAGATTGCTAATACTTATCATTAGGATGAGATGGTGGGCAGTCAGGTCTACCCCGACCGGCGGAGAATCCATCACCTACAGGGTTTTAGAAAAAGAGCACCGAAGTATAACAAAAATCCATAGACAAAGCAATTCTCATTGTATACAGTACATTAGGTTGGATTTCTTTCTTTTGCACAATATGTTACACAGAAAAATGTAAATGGGGTAGACTAAGCCTACAAAGCCACAATCTAATAGGTAGAAGGTAAGTCCTTCCTTTATATCCTTCTGAATCCACTTCTGGTTATGCCTCAAAAATTGAATCAAAAAGTTATTTTTTTCCCAAAAGGCTTCAATAGGGATTTACTGGGCTAAAAATGTTGATGACCTATCCTGAGGGTACATCACCAATATCAGATCAGCGAGGGTCTGACACCCAGCATCCCAAGCAACTGATACACAGAGAATGGAGCAGGAAGCAGACAGCTCCGTTCTGTCTGTAGTGGCCAGAAAAGGTTACTGCAGATCAACTCCCATTCATTTTATACATTTTTAGCCCCAGAGTTTCTCTGGGAGTCAAATTTTGATAACCTATCCTAAGTCATCAATATCTGATCAGTGGAGGTCCGATACCAGGGACTCCCACAGAACAGCTGCTCAAAGCGGCAGTGTCACTCATGTAAGTTTTGCTTCCGCTTCACAGGCCGCTGATGTCACATTCATTAATCAGGTGCCTTGTGTGTCGCTCAGTCCCTTTCAAGCGGATGGGGCTGAGCTTAAATACCGAGCACAGCCCCTACGCAATGTATGGCACTGTGCCTAGTATTCAGTGAAGAGGTTTCAGCACTCACCCAAATGCTGACTATATAAATGAATATATAGGGAAAGACAAGGAATGAGGGAAACAGGAAGGTTTTAGGCTGGAACACCCATTTAATGTCAGATCTGAATATTACTACTATAGTATTTCCAGACCTTGAGCCTGTTTGGGGTTCCTAAAAAAAAAAACACCAGCAGGTAGATCTGTCACTTCTAGAGACGGACATATATATCCTGATAAAGATGCCTGTCAAAGCAGTCAACAAATCCAGACCAGAATTTAGCACTGGGTAAGGATTACAGACTGCTTCACCGGCTGCGTCATCTACAAGCTTTTCTGAAGTAGGGGGTTCCCTGGGAAGGAGAACATTTCTTCCATGGTATTGGGGCTGGGAATCCCTACGCTATAGGCTACGTTCGCACTACTGATATTACAGCCATTGGTTTTATCCATCATATGATGGATGAGAGCAACGGACACTGAATAACAATAGTGTGAACCTACAATAACACTTCCTGGCACTAAAAATGTAGCGATAGTCTGAGACATCAGGCAGGCTAGGGGAACACCTGATTTCCAGAAGGAGAAGGATCGATGAGCTGGATTTCAGCATGCCCAATCCTTTTGTTTTTCGGGATACATGTAGACAGTGGCTTTACCCATTCGGAACACATGCACACTTGACCGACCAGCTATCTGAAGTGTATGGCCAGCTAAACACATCAGTAGTTACGCAGTTTTTTTTTTATTCCAAAAATAAGTAAGAATAAATAGAACAATCTGACATATCCATCAATGTGTAAGCATTGACTAAGGGTCTCCAAACATATAATATACCTTCATCTAAGGCATATTACCTACAAATGGCCTGACCGTGAGCACGGCAAATCCCAAGACAATGAAGGTATACTCTCCTATAATAGATGGTCTGTCACTGGGGATAACACTGCGCTGTCAATGATTATAGATAATACAATCACAGCGCTCGCTACCACAGCACTTTACTTTCCAGCCCCATATATTCATAACACTACCTGAGACATCTAATGTCATAATGTCATCTTGAAGAGCTATTCCAGGAGGTCCCCATAGACCGCAGGCCCCGATACAGGATGACTTACTGATGGCAATCACATCTCGTCCTAAACAAAATGGAAACTGGAATCGAAATACACCATTCATAGTGTCACATGAATTCTGGTCTTCTCATCTGTCCAACAAATTCCATGCACTGCATTAATGTTCATGATTTATTATAATTTATATAGCACCAACATACAGTACAGACCAAAAGTTTGGACACACCTTCTCATTCCAAGAGCTTTCTGTATTTTCACGACTATAAAAATTGTAGATTCACACTGAAGGCATCAAAACTATGAATTAACACATGTGGAATTATATACTTAACAAATAAGTGTGAAACAACTGAAAATATGTCTTATATTCTAGGTTCTTCAAAGTAGCCACCTTTTGCTTTGATTACTGCTTTGCACACTCTTGGCATTCTCTTGATGAGCTTCAAGAGGTAGTCACCTGAAATGGTTTTCACTTCACAGGTGTGCCCTGTCAGGTTTAATAAGTGGGATTTCTTGCCTTATAAATGGTGTTGGGACCATCAGTTGTGTTGTTCAGAAGTCAGGTGGATACACAGCTGATAGTCCTACTGAATGGAGTGTTAGAATTTGTATTATGGCAAGAAAAAAACAGCTAAGTAAAGAAAAACGAGTGGCCATCAGTACTTTAAGAAATGAAGGTGAGTCAGTCCGAAAAATTGGGAAAACTTTGAAAGTGTCCCCAAGGGCAGTGGCCAAAACCATCAAGCGCTACAAAGAAACTGGCTCACATGAGGACCGCCCCAGGAAAGGAAGACCAAGAGTCACCTCTGCTGCGGAGGATAAGTTCATCCGAGTCACCAGCCTCAGAAATGGCAGGTTAACAGCAGCTCAGATTAGAGACCAGGTCAATGCCACACAGAGTTCTAGCAGCAGACACATCTCTACAACAACTGTTAAGAGGAGACTGTGTGCAGCAGGCCTTCATGGTAAAATAGCTGCTAGGAAACCACTGCTAAGGACAGGCAACAAGCAGAAGAGACTTGTTTGGGCTAAAGAACACAAGGAATGGACATTAGACCTGAGGAAATCTGTGCTTTGGTCTGATGAGTCCAAATTTGAGATCTTTGGTTCCAACCACCGTGTCTTTGTGCGACGCAGAAAAGGTGAACGAATGGACTCTACATGCCTGGTTCCCACCGTGAAGCATGGAGGAGGAGGTGTGATGGTGTGAGGGTGCTTTGCTGGTGACACTGTTGGGGATTTATTCAAAATTGAAGGAATACTGAACCAGCATGGTTACCACAGCATCTTGCAGCGGCATGCTATTCCATCCGGTTTGCGTTTAGTTGGACCATCATTTATTTTTCAACAGGACAATGATCCCAAACACACCTCCAGACTGTGTAAGGGCTATTTGACCAAGAAGGAGAGTGATGGGGTGCTACGCCAGATGACCTGGCCTCCACAGTCACCAGACCTGAACCCAATCGAGATGGTTTGGGGTGAGCTGGACCGCAGAGTGAAGGCAAAAGGGCCAACAAGTGCTAAGCATCTCTGGGAACTCCTTCAAGACTGTTGGAAGACCATTTCAGGTGACTACCTCTTGAAGCTCATCAAGAGAATGCCAAGAGTGTGCAAAGCAGTAATCAAAGCAAAAGGTGGCTACTTTGAAGAACCTAGAATATAAGACATATTTTCAGTTGTTTCACATTTTTTTGTTAAGTATATAATTCCACATGTGTTAATTCATAGTTTTGATGCCTTCAGTGTGAATCTATAATTTTTATAGTCATGAAAATACAGAAAACTCTTGGAATGAGAAGGTGTTCCAAACTTTTGGTCTGTACTGTATTCCGCAGTGCTGTACAGAAATCGACATGACTTGGTCCCTGTCCCTACCAAGATTCACACTCTAAATTCCAAATTAACCTATTGGTATGTTCCTGAAATGTGGGAGGAGCCAGCGAAAACCCACGTGAACACGGAGAGAACATACAAACTCCTTGCAGACAATGTCATAGGTCAGATTTGTATCCAGGACCCCAGTACAGTGCAAGCCACTGAGCCACCCAGTCCCTGTGACACATCACCCGAGGTAGTATATATTACTATATGACATGCCCAGCCACATGGCCTGCTACATGGCCATATACTCATATTCGCAACTCATTTGTGGCTTGTCCGCCAGCTGTAAAAAGGGTTTTCAGCTTTGGACAATCCATTTTTGTTAAAAATAGTCGCCCAAGATAAGTTGATCATAAGGTACCCTGGTGCTAAAGTCCCTAGCAATCAGCTAAAATCTGTAGGGGAGATATGGCAACTATTAAATTTTCCTACAGAGCCCCTGGAGGAGAAGTTAGGTATTACACCGGTCTCGTTTAAATAATTGGGCTGATCAGGCATTGTGAGGTCAAGTAGGGTCCTCCAGAGTAAGGCTTCATACACATTACTGAGTGTGCAAGTTGAGGGGGTCCAATTTTTTAGCAGATTGCACTTGAATAACATCTGATTATTGATTTTAACGGGGGTGGGGGGGCGAAGGTCTTTTGGGGGTTTCTGATGCCTTCCGATTTCACGGATAGGAATGCTTTACAATTATCGGATGGAGCATCAGAAGCCCCATTAGACAGCACACTCGTGCTCCATGGGACCTAAGGGAGACTTATTGTAGCTGCTCTCTGGAGTCCTAAAACCCCTAAATTATCTAATATGGTCTTTTACAATGTGTATCTGTATTATTACTATTTTTAGTGCACCATTAATTCCATGGTGCTTTATATTTGAGGGTTACAATACTAACAGTAACCTACAGTGGGATAGAGGGCCCTGCCCGCAAGAGCTTACAATCTATGAGGGAAGGGGGATAGAGACAGTCTCCTATAACCTAGGGAAGGGAGTGCAATGAAATGTATATGTGGAAGTAAATGATCTGAATAATACAAAATACGCACAAACAATAAAAAATAGTCATGCTGTATCTAATGTATATCCCGGATACACAATATGTAATATGCACATCCTATGTTTTGAGGTCTTTCTGCAGCACAGATATAAATATTGTAATCCCTGCCCTGTATAATCCGCCGGCCTCATTGATATCTCACATCTCGGTGGAAATGAAAATAGTTTCTAAAGCAGATCTGTCACTATGTAAGATCACTAATACATTCACAATATGTATTCGGCGGAGGGGGCGGGCGGCGGTAATAACATACGTGAACAGGCATAGATTTCCACTCCCCCAAAAGTTAATAGCCTGTCAATTCAATCAA
This sequence comes from Leptodactylus fallax, assembly GCA_947044405.1. Taxonomy (NCBI): domain Eukaryota; kingdom Metazoa; phylum Chordata; class Amphibia; order Anura; family Leptodactylidae; genus Leptodactylus; species Leptodactylus fallax. The sequence goes on from CAMRHE010000017.1 coordinate 2,651,596, forward strand.
AAGCGGGTCAGCAGAGGCAGATGGCGACGGTAAAACTGTAATATACATGATAAATGAATCTATGTATTAAAGAGCTATTCCGGGAGGCCGCATAGATGGCAGCTAGAGATGAAGCAATGCTTACTTATGATAATCATTCACGTCCTATGGGAGAGAGAAATACGGTACCATACACACCGGATCAGGAATAGAACGCCACAACGATTGCAAATCCAACACCTCACAACTCAAATATTGGAATAAGTCATCCTTCTTGTTAAGGTAAGGCCAACCTGCACACTTGGCAAGCAAAGCCCAGTGTTGACAAAGGTCAGTCCCTAAAACCCTGCTACAGATGGTCTGCTGTGACTGTGATGGTCACCTTCTCATTCTGAGCCCACAAAGAATACTAAACCTTAAAATGAATGATAAGGCTTTGCTTAAAGGGTTATTTCCATCCTGGCAAATCGCTGCTGAGATGGACATAACTGCTCCTAAGTCAGGAACCCTAGAACGAGATTTTCAGGAACAGTCTTGCAGAGGAGCTCTGTGCTCTTTCCATATATCTCAAAGGGGTGAATGTCGAAACAGCAAACCAGAGCGAGCTATGAGGTTCCTGTAACTTTGTGAGCTACAAACACAACGTAGCTTATTGTGCTATGCGGTTTCCTAAACTCTCATTTACTCTATGGGAGCTAAGGAAATAGCATGGTACAGCCATCCCTGCCATGACCATGTTTGGCCAAGATGAGAATACCCCTTTAAGATGGACAGACACATTAGAGATACATCTGCAAAACTCACCGATTTTGACAGCCAATTTGCAGGGTTAGGCAACCTTTGGTGCTCCAGCTGTTGTGTAACTACAGATCCCAGCATGCCCACTTGCTCTGCTCGAGCTACCCATAGATGTCAATGGAGTATGCGGGGAGTTGGAGTTCCACAGCAGCTGGAGTGAATGACGAAACTTACTTTTTTGTTTTATGGTTCACATTGGAAGCCATGATTTTTTTATATTTCTAGAAATTATTTCAGGGACTTGTGATCCTATTTCTTAATTTAGACTGCAAAATTTATCTTCAGTTCCAGATAGAGAGAAGTATGCATGCTCCATCCAATTCCTCCTGGGTGCAGTCCTGCAGCTGGAGGGGAATGAAGGCCATAGGACCCCATTGTGGCCATCAATAATGTTACCAGTAGTCAGACTCCCTCCGATCTCATAGTTATCACCTAGTCAGTGGACGGGCGACAACTTCTAATAACCGGAGTACCCATTTAATCTTTAATAACTAAACTTTTGGACAACATTCTGGCAATATTTGTGTCATTAATATGTTTTGTAATGGACTTTATTAATAAATTCTGCCTCCTTTCTGTGAAATCCTGCATTTTTCCACTCTTTTCTTGCTTCTTTACTTAGAGCTGTCCCTGCTTTTCATTGTGTATGGAGTACGGGCTGTGTGACGGGAAAGAAAATGAGGGTGGGGGAGGGTCACTTTAAGCGGCTAAATCTCAGGCATTATAAATCATAGAAACTTGCTTTTGGTGTCATATTAAAGAGGAGATTTCAAGATTCTACCTGTATAATTTCCCGAGATATCACTGGTTGAAAACACAGTCAGGACTGCGAGATTTATATGCCACTGTCAGTGGTCGTACTCAGTGATACCTTCATATGAAAGATAAGAATCTCTTCTTTCATATGACACCAAAAGCAAGTTTCTACGTTTTATAATGCCCGAGATAGAGCCTTCTGAAGTGACCCTTCCCCACCCTCACATTCTCTTCCCTTCACACAGGCCGTACACCATACACAATGAGAAGCAGGGACTGCTCTCAATAAAGAAGCAAGGAAAAGAGTGAAATTCTGCAGGATTTCACATAAAGGAGCCAAAATGTGTTAATAAAGTATATTACAACATGTATTAACGACACAAAAGCTGCCAGAAAATCAAAAGTTGTCCGAAAGTTTAGTTACACTTCAATCACATCAATACGATCATATGTCATGATTATGGATATCTGCATGACAACAAAACTCGCAGTAATAATCACACCGGTCCTCCAGAAACACCTATTCATCAAGTTATCATTGACACATTTGAGGCCTGAGTGAAAATCTATAAGACTGCGAGTCCTCAAATTATGCTAATGGTCTGGCTCGTGCCCAACCTCTCCGGAATGAGCGAGTGATGGAATATTTGCAGCTGGCGTATACAAGGAGATGTGGTTCACAAGGTGACAGCTTTCTCCTCTACCTGGAATTGAACATGCATCATAATTACATCTGTCAGCATCTCTCAGGCCTGGAAACGCGTGTGCTCGCTGCTACAACCAACACATCAACCTGCATCAGAGGGATTGTTATTGCTAAATTGGTACAAATAAACTGCAGGAATACTGGTGACAGATGCCCTCAGCCCTGAAGCCAGAGATATTTTTTGACTGTCGCCATGTTCTTTACTTTGCTGGAGGGATTCTTGTTTCAGTCGTTCCTTATATAATTGCAATGTCTCCTTGGTGGCGTCTGTTCTGGGGCACCGAAGGTCTGCGACAAACTACTAGTTACTGGTGACTATGCTAAAGCGCCCAACACTAAATTGGCATTCTACGTATCACTTACTATTCAGATGATGGAAATAAAAGGAACTGAGGATATAAAAAAAAAAAAACAACAACCGTGCATTAAAAGCAAAGATGAAATTACATATTCTGCACTGGCTGCTGCTGTACTGCCCCCAATGTTTACACTGCTGGGCAGCCCAATGAGGTCATTCTGCTCCTATTATGCCACAGAACTGTGTTGGTAGATCACAACACACAGCCTCGGCCATGCAGATTGTATTCCTGTCTATGGTATGATTTGCAGTTTTACAATGCCGATTGTGGTGTAAAATGTGCAGTACCAGACTAAACATTAAGGCTACATTCATGTTTGCGTCATAGCAATGTCCGCCTGAAATCGGTGGACAAATAAATACTGCATGTATGACACCTGATGGATTCCATTATTGTCAATGGAGTCCATTGGGCTCCATAGGAAACCACCATTTTAGCAGTCTGTCTGTCCGTTGTCCTGGTCCTCCAACCGACCAAAACAACAGAGAGTTGTCGCAAATGTGAACTTAGATGGATCTGTCCAATGATGGACAACAACAGTCCAAGAGTTCTGTTGACTATAATGGGCCAGTGGGGTATCCACTGTTTTCTCTGTCATTTTACTGCTTGCGGAATTTTTTTTTCCTCACAATTTTAGAGTGATTCTGTGTCAGAGACTCTGAACGGATCTTCTGTGAACGTATTCTGTGAACTTGCAGCATGAAAAACAGTTTTTTTCTCTAATGGACCGCATGATATGTCAAATATGTCTGCAGTCTAAGGCTGGGTTCACACCAGCGCTTGTACTACGTTCGGGGATTCCGTCCTTTTCGGGTGAAAACCCTGCGGACCCCATTATAGTTGTATCTGGCACACGGAGCAAGACAGATAAATGTATTGGGTAAAACATTTAGCTAGCAATTAGCTTCAGCTACAAGTCTGAAAATGGTCCTTGAGGTGGGAATACCCCTTTAACTTGAATCTACAGGATCCTGCTTCGACTTGATCAGTGGGGTCACCACTGGTCAGAAGGTGAGTGGGATGTGGTGCTCACGAGAGTGCTGAGTTCCTGGAATTATTTACACAGGAACAGTGGATCATCCATATGACGGAGCACTAGACAAGCGTATGAGCCTATGTAAACAATGAAGGGAACACGAGGTTTATGTGGGCACTCAACCCCTTCGCTTTGCTCATTGGTGTCTTGGAGGTCGGAGCCACACCAATAAAACATTGATGGCGTATCCTGTAGATAGGCCAACATCATGTTAATATCCAAGAGAACAGTGTAGGAAATGGATACTAAACACTCCACAAGAACGAGTCAGGGCACTGGACCAGCTTTTGGTCGGCAAATAATGGAAATTATGACTCTTTACATATAAGGTTTCCCCACCCATGCCAAACCAGCAAAGTCCCTTGACTTTACATTAAAAGGATTAGAAAACCTCTCAAAGCGGAAAAAATCCCTTCTATATAAATACACCACAGGGATCTCATGAAGCTCAAGGAGAAGGTGAAAAATATTTTCTTTTTCTCTTTTTTGATGTGATACTTGTCAGTGGAGAGCAGATTGTAGACTTCATAGCGGCTCCCAGGAGACTCCATATCTAACAGCCTAACAACTGGGCGAGAGAGATAGTGAACACTGAAGACTGAAACCTGGACATATCAAACTTTAAGGCGCTTCTAAACCGGTCGTATACGGCACAGCTTGTGGAGGATTCAGGTGCGGTCTTATCATCCGGAGTAACAACTCAAAATTTTATCCAATGGCAGAAGTGGAAAATATCAATGGAAATTCTAACACGCTAGAAAAACCATTTGGGGCTGATATTGGTTTCCATTATTGTTTCTCCACTATGGGCAGAAAAATTGGGATAGGGCCGCTTTCACACAAATGATTTGTTTAGATAGCTATAAAAAAACGGACATTGTACATCCTAGTATATTTCAGCTTCTGGTCCCTGTGTCATCTGTTTATTGGGGGTTTTTTACCTTCTTTATTTTTAGCATCACATAGCAATGAATCTGTGAAAAACGGATGAAACACAGACAGCACATGGATGACGCCAATGTGCTGTTTATTTTTTTCACAGACCCATAAATTTGTATACCAGAGATGAGTAGGGAAAAAAAAAGTACATGAGGACCCTGTAGAAAAACCCTATACCTATCTTTGTGTTTGGTTACCACCTTGAAACCCAGATTGATGACCAGTTGTTGACCCATTAAAGCGGTTATGACATAGAACAGAGGATAAAATATCTGATCGGTAAGGGTGTGATCGCTGAGACCCCCATTGATCCTGAGAGCAGGGAGCATTTTACCCTCATTGTGAATGCAGGTAGACTGAATGTAGATGTGTCCATGCTGGATGGGACTACAAGGGGAACGCCAAAGATAGCCAAAGTGCAGCACTTAGCATGTACAATGGGGGTAAAACACCCCGTTTTCAGCATTAGTGGTGCCCTCAGTGATCCTCTATGGATAGAGGATAAGTTTGCTTCGTAGCATAACGCTTTTAATGGTTTCTGCTTTGAAGAACATTTTTGTGAGACATTTCCACAACAAAATTAAACAGATCTCACGATTTCTAGATCCTAGGATCCTAGTGATCATCTGTAATCCGTGAGGAAAACTTGCAGAAAGTGTTCAATTTTCCTGCAGCACCACAGGGTAAATGGAGTATTATATGGTGTCCACCTAAATCAAAGGACTGTCTACATAATCCATGGACATATTGGGTCCTCCAAAGCAATGGACACCCTTTTTAGCTGTCAGCTCCTGCTAAAAGATGAGGGTCCTGCTAAGATGGGAATAACTGCTCCCAAGTACTGACCCCTAGAGAGGGATTTACAGGACGGTTTAGCAGTGCCGCGCTACGCTGTTCCCGTAAATCCCATGGAGGAGAAAGGGAACTTGGAAACAACATAGCACATTTAGCTATGGTATTTCAGTAACTGTGACGCTACAGTAACAGTGTAGTTTGGCTGTGCTATGCTGTTTCAGTAGTTCCCATTCTCCTCTAAGGGAGTTATAGGAACAGGGTAGAGCAGATCTGCTCCACAATTCCCAAAAGTATTGCCCTAAGAGTCTGCTGAGATGGGAAGAACCCTTTAAACCCAACACTTGTGTGGCTACAGAAGATCTTTTGCTGAAGACCATTGATAGAAATATAAGCTCCAGGGAGGAAGGGGAAAGTAAAGTCTTCGAGAATCTCATCAGCTTTACAATAAGTAACATCTGTTGGACTCATAAGAAGCGAGCTGGCTCTAAACAAGACGCTGAAATGTTTCTATCCAACCACAGAATAGGAGAGGTTACAAAGCGCAATTCTTAGCAGCCAAAGTAAATACATATACAAAGTCCATTCTTCTTCTAGAGCCCACAGCGCCACTACCACCCACCTTGACCGCTCTGCAGCATCTTAAGTGTTAATATACAGATCATCTTGTCCCAACATCTCATTCAAGTATTAGTCTAAACAACCTTCCAGTTCTGTTTTCCTTAAGATAAAAGATGCCAAGCGGCTGCTATAAGCCTATTCTCCTATTCCGCAGCCATGTTCCCAAAATAATGCCGAATAACGGAGGAAAGTTTTATAATCTCATTTCAAATCCATTGAAAAAAACCTCCACAATAAGGTTCTGAGATTTCTTCTGAAGCACTTCATATCTTAAAGGGGATATCAGGAAATAGAAGAAAGAGTCTGCTTACTTTTTTTTTTTTTTTTTTTTTTTTTAGGAAGAGTGCCACTCTTGTTTTTGGGCAGTTTCTGGTATTGCATCTTAAAGGAAACCAGTCAGGATATTTATGCTGCCCGAAACACAACAGCACGAATTCTCTAAGTTGACACTGAGTTTTTTGTAGGCAATTTTTTGTTGCGTATTTTCCCGTGTCTTTTTTTTTTCTCCAGCACACTATATGGGCCTGAACAATCCGCTTCTAAAAAACGCTAGCAGTATTTGATGCAATTTTGCAAAAAACGCGCCAAAAACCAAGTCTGTCTAGCTGGGGAAAAAAAAACAGCTATAATAAAAAAAAATCTGCTACGGACTTCCAAAGAAATGAATGGAAGAAGATTTTTGAGGTGGATTCTGCTTGCAAAATACTCCGTGTGTATGTTTAGAGGACTTTTTCCCCTACTGGTTTTAGTTTAAAAGCGACGGACACCCGACGCAACCCATTATAGACAATGGGGTTGGCTGGACTCTATGTGTAAGCGCTGTTTTATCGGCCCGCCTCTCCCCTGATGGACCCGAACAACAGAGATGCAACGCTAGTGTGAACCTAGCCTTACTCTGAAATACTGCAGTGCTTCAGAGAAAACATAGTTTAAGCATAAGACGGGAATGGGAAGAAGTGTTTCCCCCCCGGGCAGCCCTTGGCTGGCTCAGTATGACTGACAGGAGTCAATCAAGCTAAACCAGGAGGGGAGAAGCCTAAGGCTAAGGCCACATGTAGCGAAATGCGGCTAAAAAACACTGCAGGAAAAAATGCTGCATAAACACAGCGGGAAGAGAACCCTGCAAAAACACTTATGTATTTCACTGCCTTTCCACTATATTTTTATTTTTTTGCCTCCCCATAAGTCTATGGCGAAAAATGCTGGGTTTCCACTGGTAAAATTAGGGTATGTTCACTGTGTTTTTTGCATGCTGAAAAAAAAATCTGCTTCAGAATCTGCTTTTTCGATGCTTTTTTTTTTTTTTTTTTTTTTACATAATGCAGTTTGCGGGCTAATCCCATCCACACATTGCAGAAAAATATCCGCAGCGGACGTTTTTGTAAATTGCAAAATATCAATTACACCTATGGAAACACTGGTGGTTTCCATATGGGTATAATGGAAGCAGAAAGTGCGCAGAGTTTTCTGTGAAAACCACTGCGGAAAAAAAGCTGATGCGATTCCTTTTTGGATGCTGTCCATTGCGTGGAGCCTTAGCCTGAAAATGCCGCTTTCCCGCAACGTGTGAAATAAATAAATAAAATCTCATTCAGTTTGCCAGGACTGTAAAACACAGTGGGCAGATTTATTAAGACTGGTGAATCGTACGCCAGTCTTAATAAACAGCCTGACTGGCACAGGGAAAGAGATTTATGAACAGCCTCTTCATAAATCAGCATCACAATATCATCCCTGTATGCCAGAACACTGGCGTAGGTGAAATGATGAAATTCACCTCCCCCCCAATGTTTTTTTTTCTGCTGTATTTCCAAAACAACAAAACTGCATTTTTGTAAAAAATTCCCCATGGCCGGCTCGCCATCAACCTATGTTTTACCTGCAGCGCTGCAGGATACAGAGTAAAACATATTTGTTTGTCAAGGTAAAGTCTATTGGGATTTCACGCTGTCTGTGGTTCAAACAAAAGGAATCTTCTGACTTCCTATTCCTTTTAAATAGGGATGAGCTGCTATACCAGACATAGCCCAAGGGAAAGGATGGCGCTATTCCTGAACAAATATTCCAAAATACTGCAGCATCAACTACAGTAACTCTGCATTTATTGACATAGGAAAGACAACCCCAATGCAAACGCAACATCTGACTGAATACAATAACCTAAGGCAAAATGGGAAAAATATTACATAGACTAAAGTCTAACTTTTTTTTTATTTTTCGTACCCAAGAACAAAGTTGATAAATACAAAATCCAACCTATAAAGCTCGCAGAATGATCCAGAGGAAGGGGGAAAAAAACTCACGAGGCTTATTCCAATTGGCCCATTAGGGGGAAAAAATTCCTTCACAATGCTAAATATGGCAATTGGAAGTCCCTGGATCAACATCCTATCCTAAAAATGTCCTGTGGCAGAGAGCTCTATAGTCTCACGGCTCGCTCTGCCTATGACCAAGGGAAAACCTTTTTTCCTCTAGACATAGGAACCAGTTGTCATGGTTACAGGCCTTGGTGTAAGGTCATTAGAAAAATCTCTGTATTGTCCAAAAAAGCCCAAAAAAATATCCCAAGTTAGACTAAGTTCACATCTGCGCCAGAGTCTCCACCGTAGAAACCGCCAAAAATTGGGAGAGGAAAGTCCTGTACAGAGGACTTTTCTTTCCACCGGTTTCAGTATGAAAAAAGTGGACACCCGGCGTACCCCATTATAGTTAATACAATGGAGAGCCCAGCGCAGGTGTGAACCTTGCTTCAGGTTAGGTTCACACTAGCGCTCGGTCTCCGTTCGGAGATTCCATCCCCCATTCCACTTGAAAAATGCGGAGAGAAAAGTCCTGCAAGCGGAAACCCAGTAGATCCCATTATAGTCTATGGGGTCCGCGGATTTTCATGGGTAACCGCTTTTTAAGCAGATTGGGGACCCGAAAAACGGAAATCCTATCGTACCCGAATAATGGAAACCCGAATGCTAGTGTGAACCTAGCGTTAGGAGCCAGCAGCGAATTTCTGACAGTCTTTTCCCATCCTTTCTAGGATTTCTCCAGCTCTGACTTGAGAACATATACTTCAAGGAAAAAGTCCTGATTTTAAATGGAATTGTTCTTCGAAAAAGTGGATACAAGCCCAATCCCCACCCAAAAAAACCCACCTTAGATACATCTTCTCTAAGCATCTTACGAGGAGCCATCTGAAGCCCATTGTTTTTCTGTCCTTAAATCCAATTGCGTCGATTTGATTCAATTACCCGGTGGATAAATGACTTGTAAGTAATGGCTTTCCATCCCGGTGCATTAAGGTGACGCAAGGAGTGGATCAGGAACGTGTCACTTAATACTTCATGAGATCCTTGTAGGAAACAAGCCGTAGATACAATTAACATGAGGTCTAATGAAACCACTTTCACTTCACATTAGTGCACGGATGAATCCTGGTTACCAGAACAAAAGAAATCGCTGAAAAGGCCTCCACGTGTGACGGGAAAACAAGCCGCGGTGGAAAGAAGGAAGAAGGGCACAATACATGAGATTTCTACAGGAGAGCTATGCTGGAACTATTGGTGCTGCTACTGTATGTTCAATGCAAAATTTTCATGCGGATTGAGATCAGAGTCCCATTGTCAGATACACGAATCCATGTTGCTGAATTTTTTTCTGTGCGGATTATAAATTGTGCTATATATTGGGCTCTGTGCAGACTGTGATCAAATCTTTTATTGGAGATATACGGTATGTCAGGAGGATTTTAAGGGAATGCATCACTATCACTTCTTATTTATTTATTAAAACTATACAGTGAAATACAGTATATCTGTACATGATTATGGGGGCGGCCATCTTTGCTGAGCTTCTCCTCTGCTCTGTTAACAGCATTTAGTGATACGCTTTACAGCCGTCTCATAGCCACAGGCAGGTCTAGACATTCTCTGTGCAGGGAGGGGAATAGATAAGCTGTGACATCATCTATTGTCAGTAGTGGATGTAATAATGGCTCAGTGGTGTTATCTTCTGATATCTTCATGGTGTGATATGGTTGTAGAGTTATTAGCTGTCTATTGGACCCCATGCACACGACCGAGTGTGCATCCGATGTTGGACTGAGATTGTAGCCAAATGCAGTTCATGCAGCGTTATGCATTCATGTCTATGGAGGCTTCCAATCCAGAACAGATTAAAAACACCCATTGCATCACAAAATGCACACAGACGTTGCTCCGAGTGTCATCTTACTACATTCGGCTGCAAACTCAGCCTTACATGAGATGCACATTCGATTGTGTGCATGGGGTCTAATAGACAGCTAATAACTCTACAACCATATCACACATCTATCACACTAGGGAATACAGGCCAGACAACCAGAAACATAATCATGTGTCAACAATCCCAATGCCTAGGCTAGACCTGCGTCTCATAAAGGAGCATTGACACTACACATATGCCACTTGTATCTTCATAGCTTTATCGTACCTGTCAGCTATAGTGTAGTGAGTGCTGAGTGTAACAGATAATGGAGTTTTGCGTGCAGGAGTGGAAAAGACGCGTTTTCACCACAATGTTATGTAACTTCACACAGGATACTATACTGTATAATGGGGTCCTTTAAGACTTGCTCTCAGTTTGCTGTATTAACGCACATATAAAGGCAAGTCTGTGATATCATTGTCCCTACACGTCTGTATCCTCTCACTTTATTACACTTGGCTCGTATTTTATGTTTTAACATTTCAAGAACCTGAAGTAGAACACTTGTAGCTACTTAGAGAGTTGCACCCATCTTAAACTCTATTTTACAGATTTAAGTAAATCTACACATAATGCTGAGTAACACCACAAACTCTTCACCGCACTTATCTAGTACAGATTGGGAGTTGCATCATCTTGTTCTCCAAACCCATCTAAAGCTGCATTCACCACTCTGCGCTTCGTCCACTGGAAACCAACTATGTCAAAACCAGGAGTCTAAGAAATACAGTAAATACCCAAACAGCCCGTTTTACTGCCCCTACAGTGGCATCACCTGCTAACCAAAGGATGACTGCCATAATGACACTGGGGCTAGTGGAAGCCGATGTCACTATGTAGGCCGGCCTGCTCCTTAAGAATGATATTAGGACTGCACATACCCTTTTACATAATACCTTGTAATAACTGGAAAATACCCCACTAAATAGTTATACTATAATTGTGCACTGTCCTTAATAATGAAGGAACTGTAAAATATTAAACACAAACTTCTGCTATCTTCCAGAAACAGCGCCACTATTATCCATGGGCTGTGTCTGGTATTACAGCATTCACTAAAACTCAATACCAAGCTCCGCTGAAACACCCGAGAGGCGCTGATTCAGGCAGACAGCAGGCATATTTTTACAAACTCATAAAACTCCTTTTTAACAAACTTTGCAGAAATGAATAGTACAGGGGTATATAATAACTTTGTAATATATCATATTAGAGAAAAGTGTCCCTTTCTGCTCTTATCATGCTGCTTTCCTGTGGTAAACAGAGTTTGACTGAAAATTCTGCTATATCCCTCTGGAGACAGACTACAAGTCATATGAGTCAGCTTAAATATGTTTATAGACATCTATGGAGAGAGGAATGAGAGGAGTGAGCAGGAAGTGGAGGAGATAACAGAAGAAAGATAGGCTTGGTCTGATGCTGGAGCTATATAGGAGCTTTCTATCACAACCAAAACACCAGTACAGATCAGTACTTCTCTATATCCCCCACTTTTTTTCTTCCTCCTTCCAACACAGATGAAGTATGACTTGGAAGGCCCCTCTTCCTTCCTTCTCCCCCTGTTCTTTGTCCTACTCCTTCCTTCTGAGCTGAACATTGCTATTCTTCCAATATTCTCTAGAAAATGGAGAGGTAGCTGTGGGACGGGTTATGTTCCTCAATTAATCCCAACCTGTGTTCCACGGGAACCCCTTTTGAACTGTTCTATCCAAATCTATAATTTATGACTTGCAGGACACTTGTCCCAGCTCTGTATTTCTATCTTTTCTTTTTTTTTTTCTTTAAAATTCTTTATTTAAAGAAGTTGGGTCTTCTCTTTGGCCACTCCCTACTTAACAGAATGGTCCTTTGCCAAAAAAAAACCTGATCACGAAAGGTTCCCCTGCTGAGACTGAACGCATGCAGCTATCTGTTGGGAAACCTGACATGAAGTGTTTACTTTTCCTGCAGCGCCACCACAGGAAAAATAAAGTATTACACAGCGTCCATTCATAAGACTGGATTGTCTGTGTAATGCAGAACAGGACAGATCCTCGTTGGTAGCTGCTGACCACTGTGGCCAAGAAACGGCGATCCTGGGGAGTATATAAAAATGGGTTCAGTGTGTTAGCCGTGTTTTTCATGGCTAGTGCACTGATCCATTCATTTCTATGAGCCAGGGGCAAAACTCAGGACAAGTCCTAATCCTGTCTGTTTTGTGGCCCGTGATCACTGACAGGAATGGTAGCGTGGAGGTACAGATAGCACACGGATGTCCTCTACGTTCTGTCCCTGTCATATAGTCACGGCCTGGCAACACGCACATGGTCCTGTTCATGTAGCCTTAGGGTGGTGTCAAAAACAGCAGCCATTGGCCACCATGTTTTGAACAGTTTTAGCCGCGTGTGACCCTTAAGGGCGACGTCAATATTTCCATTTCTATTCACACAATGTATTATCAAAAGGACACGTGTCCTCCTGTGAAAGCTCATTGTCCACGTACGTAATGGTGAGAGGATGTCATTTAGTAGAGATTTCCATGAGAATCCGTGAAGAAGACACTTCATTATCGTCTGTATATATCCCTGCTTGTTGACGCTACCACACAATACATTGAGCGGCCATACAATAAAACTAGACTTCAAAGGCCTGACAGAGCCGGAGTTCACACAAGTATCAGTGCGACGCTGAATATCCGGGACCCGTGAACGCAGGAATATAAATGTGTGTGCAATCCTGTGTGTATAATACAATCTAGGATGAACATGTTCAGAACAAAGGATTCTGTATAATTTAGCACCAAGAGGGATTTATCTCTTAGTTTGTTAACTAATATACATCAATTATTCAACCAATTTAACCAGCGGGAACATCATCAACATGGAAGCGCGCTTCTCTGCGGCGTCACCTGTGTGATAATATAAAAGCTACGAGGGCACTTGTGCTTCTAGGTGTAGGTATATAGGAAACCTTCCCCCATCTTCCCACTCACTTCTGTATACTACATACTGTACACCTATCATTATGTAATGCAAGAGAAGACAGGGCTGCTAGCTGCCACAATGGCTGCGCATACTGCGAAGGTGCGAGATTTGATGGTGTTCTAGTTACGGTTAAAATATTCTGATTATTGGATCAGACCTTTACCTTCTCCATGTAACAAGGCTCACTTAAAGGGGTTGTCTGAGTGAGTCAGAAAGAAAGAAAATGAGGCTACTTTATTGTGTAAACAGCGCCATACGCAACGACAGGTTGTGTGTGGTATTGCAGCTCATCCCTATTCACTACGGTGGCGCAGCTGCAATACCACACACAACCCATAGACAGGTATAGTGCGGTTTCTGAAAGAAAGCTGCCATGTTTTCTGAGGTGTTATTCACATGGATGACAAAAATGACCGTTTTTGTAAAAGCTGTCAGACAACAGACACATTGATTAACGGGGTTATCCAACGAAGTGGGAACGGAAGGCCCATCCCTGACCGTAGCCAGGCTGAATGTGGGTAAGAATGGCGATGGACGACTCTCCCATTCATTTCAATGGGAGCGTTGGAGACAGTCGAAGTAAAGCACTCACCGTACCCATCACCAGTCGCAGCCACATTCAGCCTGGCTTTGGTCAGGCTGAATGTGCAGTGGGGAGAAGAGGTCCTCCCATTTTTGTTTTGTGGGATAACCCCTTTAAAGTGGGGCTATTCACATGTCCAATTTTTGTCCCCGAGTAGATTCCAGTCTATGAGGGATCTGTGAAAAAGGCTGCCCAATGGACGCAAAACAGCCACAAAAAACAGCCCGTTGTCTCAGTTTTTCATGCCTATTTTTTACAATATTCATGTGAATGTAGCCTTATCCTAGTTTAATTTTCCACAGAGAAGTCAGTATTAGGTGAGGAGACCTAAAAATCGGCACTTGTTGGAGACTCCGCCCCATATGACGTGCATGGGGGACGGTGGGGAACGTTGGTGCACGACATCACCGATGCTGTGGCATTTCGCAGAAATAAGATGGAGCATGGCTTCAAAACTACTGTGACTTCTAGAGACATTTCACCATTACTATAACAATTTTGGAGCATCTTTTCTAATAATTCTGTGTTATGACATTACTCTGTTATTCCTCCTGGAAATGTATGAATACATTGACAACTGGGAGTTACTAGCACCATAAAAATAGTACATAAGTGAGAAACCCTGTTATAGATTTCTCAATGGGGCTCAAGAGCATGTAAGAGGCATTCCCACCTTAATATTAGATAACCAGATACGCAATATACTGTAAGTCTAATAGATTCGGGTCCCTACTCTCGGACCCACATTTTCTGACCCCTGTCCTGTCTTGTATGGTGGCTGCATCCATGCCAAGAATGAATGCAGATGTGTCCAAATCTCTCATCATTTACTACCATAGGAGATATGGAAACAGCCAAGCGAGTCTACTTGACTGCTTTCGGATTCTCAAAGTAAATAGAGAAGTGCGAACGCATACGTCACCTCTTCTGTCATTCTCTGCCTGGAAGGCAGAACTATAGACTCATTCGGGCCCCTGTTCTGGAGGTTTATACGGCATCCCATGGCTATGTCATAAATGTCTATATTGGGCATGCCCCTTTAAGTTCCGCCTCAGCTCCTAAACACTATGGAAAACGATAAAAAAACTAAAAGTCACCTGCTTGTGTGTCGCGCTTCTGAGAACCATGTAGAATGATGTAACTCAGGAGCCCGGGGCCCGCTGTTTGTTTAAGACTAGGATAGTTTGTTCTTCAGACATACTGAATTATGACAACGTGTATATTGTCGCAGTAAATCACCGCTCGTAACATTTGGTTTCTATTCGGATTCAATTACGTTTCCTCGGCTCTTCGCCCATGAAATCATTTCGCTTTATGGATCGCAGTGCTAGTCTTTCCAAACACTTAGAAAACAAATTAGGTTTACAAACAAAATTTCCAAAGAGCCACAACACAGGAATACGGATCCCCTATTAGGTTGTCGGCTTCTATTAGAACCTCAGATTTGTCAGCTATAAATATCAAAGGATGAATGTTCGCGCTCTCATGGGAGGTTTCACGTCTGATGGCGCTAATAGGCCTGAATGGAAACAATAAAACTCTGCAGAAGAGAACGGACAACTTAAAAAAAAAACTAACAAGCACCAGTAATAGAAGAATCTCGCATTCTCTTTATGGGGTTATTTTATCACAGAACGCCTCATCCATCTACCACGTTCCGGCTCATCATCATTCCACCTCAAAATCTGTCTGCAAAAAACTCTGTGAACTTACCCCCAACAAGCCATATGGACAGGCTTTGTTCTGATACTTTCCCTTTTAAAGGAGTTATCCGCCAACATGCCTTAAGCAATTGGGATTTAGGGTCCCAAACCTCTGTTTCCTATCGCTGAAATCCCTAGTAGTCAAAGGTTGAAATTTCCTTTGACTCTGTCCGAGATGAATCGCCAATCTGGAGTATTCGGATCGAACTGGACTCGTGACAAATTGGTTTGCCCATCTCTAGTAGCAAACCTTATGCTACCATTTGTGTTTCCTGTGTTACTATAGGGCCCTGTCCCCTGTATAAGCGCAGTGGTGTAGGGGCGGTGGACGCACGTGGTTTTGATATCAGATGATGCAGTCAGAATGCTATTAATATTTATCCCACTGATGAAAAAACACAGCCCCATTCAAGTGAAAGGGGCTGAGCTGCAATACCAAGCACCGCCCCTATACAATGTACAGCACTGTGCTTGATATTTGGTGAAGAGGCCGCAGTGTGAAGATGAGCGCTTCATCCTTCAAAAACAGCTGATCTGTAAGGATGGTAGAAGTCAGATAGGTCATCAATATGCAAATCCTGGAAAACTTCTTTAGGCAAAAGCCCCACGTGGTGTAAACACCGCGATTCGCCTGCGGCGGAAGCGGCGCGGAAAAAAATCGTGGCGTTTTACAGTCAGAGCAAAGTGGATGGGATTCTAGTGAATCCCATGCCCACTTTTGTGGGAAAAACCGCGCCGCGGACACACGGCGATTTCCAAAACCGGCACAGTTTTGGAAATCGCAGCTGGTCAATTATACCTACGGAAACGCCGGCGGTTTCCTCAAAGGTATAATTGAAACAGAAAGTCCACAGAGGAAACCTCTGCAAACTTTCTATCTAAAGCTCTGCGGGAAGAACCGTGATGCGATCCCAGCGCAGTTTCTCCCGCAGCGCTTTTTTTTGCTGCGGGAGGCCACGTAGGGCCTTAGCCTTAACAACAAATAATGGGTCTTTTTCCCCTTTTAGGACAAATACATGTGCTTAAGTGATGTGGATTTCCATAGACACATGGTTACTAACACAAGTTTACGACAAAAATTTGCTGAATTTTTAGGTCATGTTCACATTAGTCTCTTGGATTCTGTTGCTAAAGCACTCAGAATGCTTTTGTCCACAGGCTGGGTGTGGTATTGCATCTTAGCCCCCTCCATGCGTATAGCTATAGTATGCAGTGGTAGCAGTCGCTACTGAGCCCCTGACCCTGAGGGGGCCCCAAAGGTCCCTTTGCCACATTAAATATACTAAATAGCACAAGGTAAGTCGGGAGCTCATATCAGATTTTGCATTGTGGCCCATGAGCATCAAGCTATACCTATGGCCCCATATAAAGATGAGCTGCAATACCAATACTCGCAAGACTTTTTTTCTCTGCCTCTTTTAAACGAAATGGGGGACAGAGTCCCCGAACGCTAGTGTGAACCGACCCTTAGTGTCAGTTATGATAGGGTCTGTTAAAAAAAAAAAAAAAAAACAGGTGCCTATCAGAACGGACATCCAATGGTAGTGTGAACGCCCCCTTATTCTCTCAGCCCCATTACTACTGCCCCAAATAAACAAGTGCCAATATTTTGTAATGAAAAAAGGACGCAGCATATTTACATAGCGATTATATCCAAAATCTGCCCCCATTCTTGATGACACATTGTATACCTAAGCCCCAGTACACCGGACCTTCTTAGGAGGGGTAATTATAATGGGTGTATTGAGCCGCCCTTGCAGTGTTGCAGTGGAAGCCCTGTACTTATACACATATCATCTGGCGTGTTTATCGCCTATAAATCTAGCTTTATTCCCCTCCCATAGAAAACTTCTTTTCTGATACATTTAGCACAAGGAAATCCAGCGTTTATCTGTAAAGCGGGATAAGTAATGAGACGCTGTGAATTGATTTTCTCCCCAGATTTTGCTGCCGATGCAGGAGATCTCTCCTTTCATTCACAGACAATCCAATTTAAATCCATCTGTTTGGAGAGATACTTTATTCTTCAAGCATCAAAGTGCTAAACTCGTGGCACATCTGCTGTCATCGGAGCTGCCGAGCCTGACCCAGACCCTGTCACCGCGCAGCCACCGGAATTCAACTGATGGCAAACAAGTGACAATGGCTGCAGAAGGCAATGTGATGCCGGCCATCCAGCCGCTAACTGTTTGCCGCCAGGACTAACATGACGAGAACACATAAATCTATGACTTGTAGTAGATCCTCCAGCACGACACAGCAGGAGCAGACGCCTTACATAATGGTATCACGCGGTCTAATAAATTGCTTTCTACCATGTCACTGTGATGGTTCAGGAAAGCCAAATAACACCTGTATCACATATAAAAATCCCATTATACAGCTGTATACGGGAAATTTTTCATCACTGGATCCAGATACTGCATTTCACCCAATGTCAGATATTAAAGTGCTCTAAGGGGTTGGTATCCAGATCTTCAAAGAATCTAAAAGACACACAGTACAGACCAAAAGTTTGTACACACCTTCTCATTCCAAGAGTTTTCTGTATTTTCATGACTATAAAAATTGTAGATTCACACTGAAGGCATCAAAACTATGAATTAACACATGTGGAATTATATACTTAACAAATAAGTGTGAAACAACTGAAAATATGTCTTATATTCTAGGTTCTTCAAAGTAGCCACCTTTTGCTTTGATTACTGCTTTGCACACTCTTGGCATTCTCTTGATGAGCTTCAAGAGGTAGTCACCTGAAATGGTTTTCACTTAACAGGTGTGCCCTGTCAGGTTTAATAAGTGGGATTTCTTGCCTTATAAATGGGGTTGGGACCATCAGTTGTGTTGTTCAGAAGTCAGGTGGATACACAGCTGATAGTCCTACTGAATGGAGTGCTAGAATTTGTATTATGGCAAGAAAAAAGCAGCTAAGTAAGGAAAAACGAGTGGCCATCATTACTTTAAGAAATGAAGGGCAGTCAGTTTGAAAAATTGAGAAAACTTTGAAAGTGTCCCCAAGTGCAGTGGCCAAAACCATCAAGCGCTACAAAGAAACTGGCTCACATGAGGACCGCCCCAGGAAAGGAAGACCAAGAGTCACCTCTGCTGCGGAGGATAAGTTCATCCGAGTCACCAGCCTCAGAAATCGCAGGTTAACAGCAGCTCAGATTAGAGACCAGGTCAATGCCACACAGAGTTCTAGCAGCAGACACATCTCTACAACAACTGTTAAGAGGAGACTGTGTGCAGCAGGCCTTCATGGTAAAATAGCTGCTAGGAAACCACTGCTAAGGACAGGCAACAAGCAGAAGAGACTTGTTTGGACTAAAGAACACAAGGAATGGACATTAGACCTGTGGAAATCTGTGCTTTGGTCTGATGAGTCCAAATTTGAGATCTTTGGTTCCAACCACCGTGTCTTTGTGTGACGCAGAAAAGGTGAACGAATGGACTCTACATGCCTGGTTCCCACCGTGAAGCATGGAGGAGGAGGTGTGATGGTGTGGGGGTGCTTTGCTGGGGACACTGTTGGGGATTTATTCAAAATGGAAGGAATACTGAACCAGCATGGTTACCACAGCATCTTGCAGCAGCATGCTATTCCATCCGGTTTGCGTTTAGTTGGACCATCATTTATTTTTCAACAGGACAATGACCCCAAACACACCTCCAGACTATGTAAGGGCTATTTGACCAAGAAGGAGAGTGATGGGGTGCTACGCCAGATGACCTGGCCTCCACAGTCACCAGACCTTAACCCAATCGAGATGGTTTGGGGTGAGCTGGACCGCAGAGTGAAGGCAAAAGGGCCAACAAGTGCTAAGCATCTCTGGGAACTCCTTCAAGACTGTTGGAAGACCATTTCAGGTGACTACCTCTTGAAGCTCATCAAGAGAATGCCAAGAGTTTGCAAAGCAGTAATCAAAGCAAAAGGTGGCTACTTTGAAGAACCTAGAATATAAGACATATTTTCAGTTGTTTCACACTTTTTTGTTAAGTATATAATTCCACACGTGTTAATTCATAGTTTTGATGCCTTCAGTGTGAATCTACAATTTTTATAGTCATGAAAATACAGAAAACTCTTGGAATGAGAAGGTGTGTCCAAACTTTTGGTCTGTACTGTATAAATCTGCATATTCTCCAATTCCTCCTAGTTAATCTAAGTGTCAGTCTTCACTGTAGCTAGCATTGTCTTCAAGAATTAAGATGATGACCCGTCCTGTAGTACAGTGAGCTCAAACAAGCTAAATCACATGGAATTGTATAAAAGTCATCAGTAAATGTGTTGGCAACGTATAGAGTCCTCCTGGAACAACTAATCCTATTCAAGAACAGCATAGGAGTTCATTGTTTTTGGAAAAAAAAAAATCATGGTTCTCCAACTAGCATGAGGGGGGGGGGGGTAAGCTCACCATGTGGCTAGGTATGTTGAAAGCTTACCATGTGGTTAGGTATGTTGTAAGCTCACCATGTGGCTAGGTATGTTGTAAGCTTACCAAGTTACTTGAGTTGAGGTAAATCTGCCAAGTAACCTGGGCTAAGATAAGCCTGCCAAATGAACTCAGTTGGGGTAAACTTGCCAAGTGACCTGGGCTAAAGTAAGCTCGCCAACTGACTTGAGTTGAAGTGAGTTCACAATATAGGCCGAAGTAAGCTTGCCAAGTGACCTGGACTGAGGTTAGCTCAGACAGTAGCCTGAGATAGGATAAACTTGCATAGAGGCTGGGGCTGGGGTAAGCTCACATAGAGACCAGGACTGGAGTAAGCTGACACGGTGGCCTAGACTGGGGTAAACTGACACAGTGGCCTAGGCTAGGGTAAGCTCACATAGAGACTGGGGCTGGGGCAAGCTCAAATATAGAGGTCGGGGCAGTGGTAAACTGACAGAGAGGCCTGGGCTGGGGTAAGCTCCCATAGAGGCCTGAGCAGGGGTAAGTTCACAAAGTGACCTGAGATAGGATAAACTTGCATAGAGGCCGGGGCTGGGGTAAGCTCACATAGAGGCCAGAGTTAGGGTAATCTCTCACATAGAGACCAGGACTGGGGTAAACTGACACAATGGACTAGGCTGCAGTAAACTCACATAGAGGCAGAGGCTGGAGTAAACTCACCGAGACTAGGGCAGGGGTAAGCGGACACAGTGGCCTAGGCTGGGGTAAACTCACATAGAGGCCGGGGCTGGAGTAAACTCACCGAGGCTAGGACTGAGGTAAGCTCACATAGAGGCCAGGGCAGGGGTAAGTGGACACAGTGGCCTGGGCTGAAGTAAGATAACTGTAGGTCAAGACAAGACATAGCGCACCACTAATTCCTGGCCCCTATGGAGACCGTCATATCTGTCCTCACCAAAGGAAGACGTCATTTCCTTCATCTTACAGAAACCATCACCAGACGTGAATGCCAGAACATCCATTGCAGTGGATTCCTTATTCCAGTCCAATGTCAGATTACTGCAGGAGGTCATTCGTAGCTGCAGGCTAAACTTCATCCCAGCATCGCCATGGTACCTGGTACTGTAAGATCACAGGATATAGCGCTATGAACATCTCCTTCCTAGCACAGACATCCAATCGTCTGAAGTCACTTAATACCTAAACTAAAAAAATGAATGAACCATGTAAAACCCCAACAAGTCTGCAGAGCGCCCCCCTGCTGTAATCTCCAGAGCGCTGCAAGGAAAATACACAGCTAATTGCCTCGATACATAAATTCTGACATTGTATCATTTTTTCTACATTGTATCTTGTTTTTTTTTTTTTTTAATTTGATTTTGATAGCACTTTAGTTCTAACAGTCTGGAGATGAATAGCATGGAGTGAATGTATAATCTCCTCTAGATGGGCAGCTCTGGGCACTTCTATGGAAATAACAATGAGGGAGAGAGAAAACAAAGGGGTTTTCTGTCTGAATAAAGAATATTATCTGTATCCTGGAGCCTGCACAATCGGCGCTCCCCTCCATACTGAGCAGACATTAGCGTTAACACTGTGTACCGCCGCTATCCTGCATGCATCTGCATAATAACAGCAATGTCATCTCTGATACTGTAACCTTTACAAGAGCGGTCGCTGCATCGTAGGAGAGATCACAAGCTCACCAGATGAAGGGACGCAACTAATACATCATCCGGATCATGTGCAGACAGCTCAACTTCTGGAGGAAATCTTATCAGAAAACCTTGACTGAAACAAAGCGGAGGGAATTTATGAATAAAACGTCTTGACATCAGGATGACTACATAATGGAGCTGTGAACCTGAGTCAGGCCACATAGGTGCAGGTTCCAGAAGTCTTGTGCCATCTCAAAAACAGAGGTTGGGGACCCTAGGGGACTCCTAACCCTTGGCCGCAGAGAATAGATGACCATGCATGTGTGTCTCTCCACTGATCTCTATGAACGCAGAGTCAGGGGCCATTCGCATCATGTTTTGATCATCCATTTAATGGATCAGTTTTACAGATGCTAAAAAACAGATGTAAATGGATTATTGTCTATTTACATAGTAGAGTCAATGTTAAAAAAAAAAAAAAAAATAATCGGTTTCTGTGCATTTTATTGTAGGGCAAAAAAGCAGGACTTGGGATACATACACAGTATCTCGTGTATGTGTCAGGCCTGTGGATGAACGGTGCAAGTGCGGCATCCGTGTGACGCCCGTGCCTACACGGATCCCTTTAGTGAGCCAAAAATGGATAGGTATAGAACCTGTCCTGTGCTTTGCCCCAGGCTCACAACCCAATACAAGGGCCTGTGATAGCACACAGGTATGTGTTAGGGGCCATTACAGTATAATGAGTCAGCAAGCTAGTTGTGAAGAACACGGCTAGCACACTGACATTACACATGTTCCTGTGCATGGAGCCATACTATATCCACTGACTATGTAAACAGATGGCTATAAACTCCCACAGATGTGAATGGAGACAGCCATGCAGCCGTGCACCTTGTTACTCCCAGTGCCCATGGACCCGGCGCTCCCCAACCCCATTCTGCAGAAAGGTTCACACATAGTACCCGCATCTATAAACACTCTTATGGTATAAGAGTGTTATACAATGGCAAGCCCTCCCCTGAAATACCACCCGCATCACTTCTTAACTGGCTGAACTCCTTTTGAGGGAGCTGTAAGGTGCTCAACTCTTTTAACCCTTTATAGGCATCTTATAGAAGCCCTGTTGGGATAGGTCATTAGAGATTGGTGGAGGTCCAACACGCGAGCTCAGCATTAGTCAGCTAGTTTTAGCACAGTGTACAGAGCTGGAAGCAGAGGGCTCTGTACACTGCACACTGGCTACAGCTCAGCACTCATTCATTTGAATAGTGCAACCAGCGCACTACAGTGTACAGAGCCGTCTGCTTATGGATCCGTACGCTGTGCTGATTGGTGTAGTGTCCAGGACTGTAATATTGAGCTCCACTTTCTTCTCAGGCCTGTGACCTTGCATCCATTGGTCACATGGCCATACTGCAGTTCAGTCCCATTTAAATGAATGGGGCTGAGCTGCAATATTAAGCACAGCCACCATACGATGTATGGCGCTGTGTTTGAGAAGTAGTGAAGCGGCCACAGAAATTGATACAGTCCCAAACAACCTTGTAAAGTTATATATGGGTGCATTTGTACATACTACACCCATAATGCCCTAGTCCTAGCCCAAGCTGCACATCAAAATGCAAAGAGGGTTCGTGTGTTGACTTCTTGATGGGAGGGCAGTAATGTGGGTGCACAAGCAATTCTTTTCTATAGGACGTTATAATGAAGTGATACTTATACAGCGCTGTCATGGGGATCCTAGGGGATCATTAGCAGATAATGAAATCCCATTTTTCCAGCTGTACATTATCAGCTCCAGCCGCTCCTTGTGCATCCCCTATATATTAGCCTCCGTCACGCTCCACGCCGTGTCTCTAGTTAGTTCTGCTCAATGTCTTCCAATGGGCAGTCCCAGAAACCTTTACTTAAGCAGCACACAGCTTTTAGAAGTAATACGCCACTTGTGAAATCGGCTGATAACAAGCTGGACATCCAGCAAGTCCTTCAAAGATTAATACACAGAATGGGCAGCAGTTTACTCAGCTCTCCAAATAAAGCCCGAGCCATAAGGAGGAAACTGAGGCTTTAACAATCAAAATGTAAAGACGTAGAAATAGAGGAAACTTGAGAATGCAGCGCCCACAATCCAAGGCTTCTCCAGTAATGAGACAAAGCTAGGCCATTATTCTACAGCAAGACAAGTCAAAAGCGGATGATCAAAGACAAGTCACATAAACAGCGGCCACAGGGTCTTCAATGCTCCTTATTCCACACCCCCTTAAAGGGCTTTTCTGGGATCAGAATACTGATGGCCCGTCCTGAGAATACAGCAACAATATCAGATCGGTGGGGCTCACCTGATTAAAGCGTTATTGTGGCCTCTTCATCCCTTACATCAGTCCGTCTACCCACACGCAGTCTGCTCAGTAGTGACAGAGCAGGGTATTGCAGATTCAGCAAGTGAATGGGACAAACTGCATTACTTTGCATTGTACAGCGCACAGGTAAGAGGTCTCAGTCAGGGCTGTGGCGTAGGGAGACCAAACCGCCAACTCCAACACCTATTTTCGACAGCACGACTCCAAATCCTGCTCCGACTCCTTCATAAATGGTTGACAACCATGGCCAGATAAAAGCAGTAAAGATCCTCACAAAAAAAAAAAATCTAGTGATTGACTTCCTAAGAAAGTAAATAAGTAACAAGTTATACATTTCATTATACAATATTAATAATTGTAGAATATAATGAATCATTATTTTTCAGCCTCATTCTGTACTGACTCTATGACTTCTACTCCACATCCCTGGTCGCAGTGCTTGGCCGAGCACCATGGGCCCCTAAGCAGCTGATCAGCAGAGGTCAGATTCCCTAAAACCTGATACTTGCTAAGGAAAGGAAATCAATATTCTGATCCAAGAAAACATTTCTAATATTCTAATATCTACAGTTCAGTGACCGTCCTGAAGAACACTTGCATTCTTGGCTGTGCTTTGAAGAACAGCTGTTGGCCAAGGCTTCGGCCGTCCGCTAGGCAAGGTGTATGAATGAAGATTTCTAATCTCAGGGCACGGGGAGAGATTGTAAGCTCTCGCTCCTATTGTGTGAATTGGTTTATTATCCTCATTGTGTCTGTACATGAATCCTATGATTTCTAAAGTGCTGCCGAATATCTGATGCACCTCTATGGGCACTACTCTTTGGTCTCTGCTATATGATTTCCTTACCCTCATTGCCACAATTTCACTGCACGGTCACTACAGTCCAGAATTTGCTCTAAAAAAGCGAGAGTCTGGCATGGGGGACTCAATAATATCCAAATATCCTAATAGGGGATACAGACAGGGGTTGTCTAACTACTATAAAGATTTCCCGTTCCATTGCATTTTAACCCTTTAAGCTCCCCTAGCATATACTACCATTATGATCGAATTTGCTTCTGGCCTGGGCACACACACACTACCACTGCCTTGCCCTGTGTCAGTAGCCATATAACAACCTATTCAATAAAGAAGAAAATTCTGAGAAAAGGACAGAGTGAGGATCTATCGGCAGGAATCCGCCCACAGTACCCAGGTTGCAGACATGGCTGAGCAGGAATTATGGCCGCGCTCTGGGGACACATGATGTAGACAGAAGTTCACCGCTGTATGTGACATTTGGGAGATAGGAATTTGCTTCTGCAAAGAAAAACTTGTCAAGATGGAAGTATAATTTATGTCAGAAAGAATGTGTGTCCAGAGGTGAAATGTACCTGGTGTTAATAAACCGGCGACTTCAACCTATTATTAAGCTGTCTGAAGACCCATAAAGAGCAGTATTACAAGCCCTGTACGTGGCCGTGTTACACAGCTGACCTCTCTTTAGGCAGTATTCAGAGGGCACACCAGGGGGATGTAAGGCCAGTGGGGGCCATTGACATTACACAGGTGATTTGCAGCTTACAGCATAAGAGACGGACTGTAACCGGTTCACATATTCACTGTAAGGCAGAATTCACACCGCACTGTGCAGTGTATTTTGATATTGACAAATCAAACTCACCAAGAAGGTCCCATTCGACCAAAATGGATCAAAACGGTGTTCTTTTATTTATGGAATCGCACAGTCTGCAAAAAAAAAAAAAAAAACATACACACTACACTATACTTTTTTTATATGGAAGAATATGGACCGCTATACAGTGGCACGTGTCAGAGGTATGTATACATCAGGGAACACTCCGAATGTAAACTTCCAACATACACTGCAAGCTCGGTGTGTATTCCCCCCCTTCGGCTAAGGCTCCACGTAGCAAGACGCAGCTGAAAAACACTGCGAAAAAGGCCACGGCGGAAACGCATCCCGTTTTTCTCTACAGGCAAGCAGGACTTTTCTCTCCGCATTTTTATAGTCTATGGGGTCCGCGGGTAACCGCTTTTAAAGCGGATTGGGCTTCCATTTTTCGGAACGGAAGGACGGAAACCCAAACGCTAGTGTGAACCTAGTGACAAATGTATGAAAAATCCATGGAAACAGGCAACCTTGGGCGTAAAACTGTGTTTTTCATGACCTCTGTGTAAATGTAGCCTTAGATACACCAATAAGGAATTTTTACCAGAAAGTAAGCTGGCCACCCGCTGGTGGTGCATTTTTATAGGTCATAGTCTAAATATCACACAGGATTAGTATATTTGCCCCATTATATCTGGATCTTGTGACTCTACACACATACAGTTCAATATTATAATACAGTCTATGGAAATTAATAGGTTTATACAGAAAGATGATGTGCAAAACAGGAATAAATTACAGGGAGCTGAAATGTACGAAATTGGTTTGTTTTCCCTTAACTAAACTCAGACAGAGAGATAAAACTCGCACGTGCGCACATATACAGCTGTGACAGCCAGTAAACCACAGGAAATTTCCTCAAGCAGGTGCTCGGCAAAGATGCACTAAAACCTGCTCAAATCACCCCGTTCTCTCGGTAACAATAAGTAAATAACAGAGAAGTCTCCGAGTTCAGTCAGTCAGACAGATGTGCCATAAAAACAGCATTTTACACAGACGTTCATGTAAATGAGCTCAAAGAATAATAACATCCAACTACAATTTATGTACATCTGACGGGTTATCGGAGGCTTTTATGTGCAATTTTTTACTATATAAATGTAGGTGTTATATATATATATATATATATACAGACACACATACACAGTATATATTTATTATTTTTTATATTATATGTGTGTGTATGTGCAATATATATAGATGTACATATACACACATACAATAAAATATATATCCGGTACATTTATATATATATATATATATATATATATATATATATATATATATATATATTTATTATCTCCTCATAAAATATATATTTATTTTTTTTATTAATATATATATATATATATATATATATATATATATATATATATACACACACACACACACACACACACACACACACACACACACACATACATAACAATAGGTCTTTCATAAAGAAAATTAGTGAGATGTTGCCCACACCAACCAGTCGTAATCCTGCTGGCGTATTGTGAGTGGAAATTAAAGTATAAAAACAGCAAGAAAAATACAATCGCACATTTAATGTGTATAGGGAATACTCTCTCAGCATCACACACAAGCAGCAGGTTTTCTTTCCTTTCAGTGTTGTAGAATTTCTTTGCAGCAACAATGTGAACAGCTCTGTGTGCAGATACTAAAAGAACAGATCCGCCTGCCTCTCTCCTAGCAGGAAGTCCCAGCACAATCCCTAAAAACAACTAAAAGTTGGCTTCCATCCAGCCGAGGAGCTGTGTGTAAGTAATGCTCTGAAGAAAGATTAGGTAATTTCTACGCAATAGTTATCACCTTCACACTCAACAAGCTACAGAACCTGACAAATGCATGTTGAAAAGAGAAGCTGGAAATGGAAGGAATAAGGATTTCATCTTGGTAGGCTCCTGAACCTCTGTTTCGGTGGCGATATTTCTACGTCATAATAGGCAATAAAACACAGACACAACAATAAATTGTAGAAATACCCAATGCACTGAGACACGGGGACTCGGCAGGAGCAGACAAGCTGAGGAGAAGTAGTGCCTCATGGCAAACACAGTAGATGTATTCAGTGACAACAAGTCTAGCAATGGCCAGAAGCTAAAAGGAGAAGGAAGTTGGTTCAGGGGCAAGTTAACATAAAAGGAGATTGCTTTTGTTAAAGGGGGTTTCCAAGCTTTTTCAATTAGTGATGTATCCTTAGGATAGGACATCAATTAAAGATCAGTGGGGGTTCAACACCTGGGACCCAGGCGATCAGCAGGTTGAAATGGCAGCGGTGCTCGCTTCACAGGCCATGTCACGTTCAATCGGTCACTCAAGTAAATGGGGCTGAGCTGCAATACAAGCAAATGTACGTACTGAAGAGACTGCAGTGCTCACCCAAGTACTGCGGCCTCTTCAAACAGCTGACCGGCCAGGGTGCTGGGAGTCAAACCCCTCCTAAGAATAGCTCAGCAATCCAAAACCCCTTTAATAAAATGTATTGAAAAGTTCATAAATTCGCCAGGCCTACAAGTTTCTTTAAGAAAAAAAACTAAATGACAGCTACACTTTAAACATATTTTGCAGTTTCCAGTTTTCACTCTGTCCACTGAGCCTCATAATAGACTGACAATTCCTGTTCTGTGGAGATCACTTCACAGCAGACATCTCATCATCACAGGCAAGATTACAATGACAGGTAGCACCTATACGGGGATAACACAGCATCCACCATCCACAATAGGTAATATCACAGCTCCCCTCAATGACTTCTGTACAGGTCATAGAGCATGCCCAAAACACTCTCCCATAGAGGTCAAGTCATCTCCAGACTACGGTTTTCTAAAGTCCATGTGGCTGCTGTAAAGCATCTCTCTGTATGCCTTTAACAGCAGATCGGGCAAGATGGCCGCCCCCCATAATCCTGTACAGAAAATAGAATTGAAATAAAAATAGATTTGTTAAGAATATTGGCGATATATTCCCTTTAAGTATAGTCTGTGCCTGCTATCAATTTTTGAATTAAAAAAATATATAGTGATAGCCTGGCAGCGAGACCCTGTAAATAATTTCTACCGTGCATATACTGTACCTTCCTCTGACCAAATACAACCTACATTACTGTGTACAGAGGCTTTAAACAAAAACCAGGCAGTCCATAGATGTCAAAGAAATGTCTTCATGCTTCAGGGGAAATCTATTTCATATTAAGTCTAGCAGAGCGTGGCCTTCATTTACTGGAGGAATGTTTTCTTTGTAGCATACATAAGACATTAAGGGACAAGTGGAAAGGACGGTTGTGAATGACATCATTCAGATCTGCAGGAATCAATGCAGTCCAATAACCCGTGCTATACCTGTAGATTACAAATCTCACATATTTTTACAATATGAGGTCATAGACATTACATGCTATACAGCACAAAGTCGGATTTTCAAAACTGCAGTGCCAAAAAACAATGAGAATCACCCAAAGGAACAATGGTTTCCATATTTATAGCCCAATTTGTCTGGACCATCTGTATCCTCAGATCGTGACCTTCTGCTCTACGGGCTAATGGGCAAATATAGTGCAATTCAGGCCTTACAATGGGCAATAGTGGATGGCATGGACAACTGGAAGGCAATTATGGTTGGCAAAGTTGAAGGGAAAAGAGAAGGGGACCAAAATGGACACAATATTGAGAAAACTGAAGACCTAAATGCATGGCAGGACATTCTTAAGAGACACTTAACTGGTTGCCTACTTTCTCAACCAACTTTGCATAAATCAATAGTAGAAGTGACTATAACAGACTTTGTACTATGGCTTTATCAGAGAAAAATGCTTCTTTCTCTTCTTATTAGGTTCTTTTCTTTCTCCCTCCTTAACTGACATTCACTCTGAAATCACTGCTGTATCTACCTCAGGACAGAAGCTCACACATTACACCCAGGGCTGTGGAGTCAAACCAAGGCCAAACCACTGACTCCAACTCCATCTCCAACTCCTCCATTGTTCCACATACCGATTCTGATTATGACCCCTGTTCCAATTTCAACTCATAAATGGGAATCAGCCATGGTCAGTTAGTTCCTCTAATTCATTAAAAAGCCAGGGATTACTTTAATAGGAATTCATATATATAACAAACTATGCATCTAATTTAAGGGGTTATCCAGTTTCTAAAGATTGATGGCCTTGGAACTGGTGATCTGCGTGGGTCCCGGCTGTCAGAACCCCGCAGATTTAATATTGATAGCCCATCCTAAGTAACCAGATAACACCTTTAATTATACAATATTACTAATTGTATAATATAATTAAAAATAATGATTTGAGTCGGTAACTTTTTTCTGACTCTGATTTCACCCAAAATTGGTCTCAATAGGAAGAAAGAATGAACAGTATCTAAGTGAGAGAGACAGAGGTACAGACAGAGGCGACTGAATATGAATATTTCTATGTAAGTTTCTATCTTACCCCAAGAGCTTTCTTCACATCAGTACTTTTCTATAATGTCCTATATAATCCTGACAATGCTTCTGACTGAGATAGATTGTTAAATGAGCAGATCCTCCTCTCTGTGTACAGTCTATGGCAGACATTATAGCAGCTATTCTCCACCTACCAGCCCTGAGAAAACTGAAAATTAGAGACCAGGCCTGGAAAGGGGAAAACTAGACAATGCAAAATATAAGTCAAATAATGGGTAGAAATAGTAAAAGGGCTTTCCCACTTGCCCCTAGCCACAGGATAGTGAATAAGTGTCTGATCACTGGGGGTCCATTCAATGGGACCCTAAACCATCAAAAGAATGCAGTGCCCCATTACACAGCTATTCAGAACAAATAAGCTTACTAAATAGCCTTACAGGACGGTATAGTTACCTGTGATTTCCTCACCATTTCTGTTCTCAGAAGATTATGCATTTGCAGCAGCTCTTACTTTCCACACTTTTGCTGTAATCCCATCGCGTTTAAGAGTTAATTTAATAACATGCTTTAGGGGAAGAAAAATATCCAGTTTTGCAGCTCCAACCCCACAGCTAATGTTCAGGGGTTTGAGATCCGACACGTCTTCTATAATGCAGCTGGTGAGACTCGATTTCTTACTGTAATTCCAAAAAAAAAAAAGAAGATGCTGCCAGCCGCTCCTCCTAAGTGTGACTATGTGTGCTAATTTTCTGGAGTGCAGTGTGGCACAATCCTTTGTACTCCGGTAAATTTCACACTTGCTTCAATGAGCAAGTGACTGGGCAGCTGGGCTAGAAATTATGCCCTGCTGAAAAGTAGCGTGGTACCATCCAAAAGCTGACAATGTTCTTGTGCGGAATACAACATATTATTCTGTAATACGGTCTGCAGCATAGCCAGACCACAACTACACCAACACACAGCAATGATGTCAACTGTATAAAAAGAGTAAAACTAAACAGGTAAATTACTATATCAAAGTGGCTACTAATAAATAATTATTAGAGGCCCAGCCGTAGTCCAGCCTTGGGGATTTAACAGCTAACTGGTTGATCATTTTACTTCCCCATACTCTGATGAGCGTCAGTGAATCTGATTCAGGATCCTCACTGGGTTCCAACCTTTAGACTCATTCACACATAAGTCTACCTTTTAGACTTATTCGGACACAGACCAACTCTTTAGACTCATTCAGACACAAGCCAACGCTGTAGACTCCATCAGACACAAGTCAGCCCTTTAGACTCATTCAGACACAAGCCAACGCTGTAGACTCCATCAGACACAAGTCAGCCCTTTAGACTCATTCAGACACAAGCCAACGCTGTAGACTCCATCAGACACAAGTCAACCCTTTAGACTCATACAGACACAGGCCAAATCTGTAGACTCCATCAGACACAAGTCAGCCCTTTAGACTCATACAGACACAGGCCAACGCTGTAGACTCCATCAGAAACAAGTCAGCCCTTTAGACTCATACAGACACAGGCCAACGCTGTAGACTCCATCAGACACAAGTCAGCCCTTTAGACTCATACAGACACAGGCCAACGCTGTAGACTCCATCAGACACAAGTCAGCCCTTTAGACTCATACAGACACAGGCCAACGCTGTAGACTCCATTCGACACAAGTCAACCCTTTAGACTCATACAGACACACGCTTCAGACTCATTCACGTACAAAGTGAAAGTTACTGAATGAAACCTATCATATATTAATAACATTAACAACAATATTAGCAGACGTGGTAACATATACTATTTAAAAAATTGACAGCACGTGGGGGACAGTCTATCTTACTATTTAGTAAGGATTCTGACAAGAAAAGATGACTAATAAGCTGCCATATCACTGTATATCTTGGTGACATCCCTGTGGGGGTTTTTGCAAGTTCCTGATATAACTAAAAAAGAGCTGAATACAATTGTGAACAATTTGACAGAATAGAATAATTTTACTTTATTTCCAGGGAAATGCTTGGTAATGAATTTGATAAATGAGTGCTGAATTTCTCATAGCAAATCATAAATCCAGAACAGTATAATTCGCAAAGCGTCTTAGTAACATTGGGGAAACCTATAATGAAAAATGAGCACCCTCTGCACGCACTGACCAGTCCTAAGGATGTCCTTGAGGCTAGATGACGTATCTTGTCTATTATATGACACTCTATTTCTTATTTTATGGCCCTGACAGGTAGTCAGCGAATGGTTCAATCTATGTGATTTGAGGACTCTAGGCTCACAACCTTTGTAGTCTAGGACATACATGTCAAGTCTTAGGCCTCATATACGCAACGTAGTTGTTTTCAGTATATTGTCCGCCATTATGTATTAGTTATTGCAGATAGTATATGAACCCCTTTATATCTATGGCCCCATACACTCGTCTGTAGGTTTTACAGATCAGTGCCCAGGCCATAGAAACCGTCTGTAAAATATAGAGTGGGTCCTATTCCTGTCTATATCTGTGGCACTGACTCACCCCTACAAAGTGTATGGGATTATACAAGTCTTTTTGTGGATCTGTGATTGTGGATAACATACTGATGCAATACAGATATGTTTTTTTTTTTTTTTTGCAGAATACAGACCTGTTCTTGAGGTAAAAACCAATACAGTCATGTGCATGTAGCCTTAGGGGTACTCCACATTATTTACACAAGGGGTACTTGTGCAAGGCTCACTACAAGGGACATAGACTCAATACAAAGACTTGCACTGGCGGAGTGTAATCCAGGATGTCATTGCCGAGGTGTAGCATGCGCCACTCACCCCATGTTGATTTAGGAAAATGGCGCAGTGACAGGACAGACTGTGCTGGTGCAATATACCGCCACGTACCTGCACAAAAAAGTGGTGTAAACCCATTACACACAAAGCCTTCTAAAAAAAATGTTTAAAACATTTTTTTCAACAAATAGGATGGTGTCGAAGAATTAAAAAGTAAGGAACTTGGCATGAACGATAACCTCAATGCAAATATGTCAGTCCTGCCCCAACATTTACACCCAGAACCGATGAGATAAAGCAATAGATGGGCGCAGCTATTACGGCCATATATAAAAAAGGACAAAAAGCCTCTAAACACAAAGGACATGACAAGGCATGACAGATTAAACACTCAGAATGAAATCCTGTTTTCCGTGTTCTTCCTGTGAAACGCCTGACTCTTGCATTCTTGTACTTGTAGCCGAATCAATATTACTAAATGATCTGCTAAATTAGTGTTAATAAGGACTTCATAATAAACTAGGGGGATCAATACTGCTTTCTCCAGGACGACAAAAAGTCTTAAAGAAAAGCTCCACCTGTGACTAACAATAGCAAATGTAAACCCTAGCCTCATGGTAATAAATCTTCATTATGTTTTTATCGATTTTCACTTTTGTTGCAGTTTGTAGAGAAACCTGGAAACCGTCGACAAGCAGGTCAGATGCAAAAGGATCGCAGTTCAAGCGCACGAGGGAGAGCAATTGTGAACTGGTTGTAGACATAATGGGTTAATTTATGAACATCCAACACAGATTTAACTATTCATACGCTGAGCAAAGTATTCAGGCGTTCACTAAACCAATATAAAAGGGAGTCTGTCAGGTGGACCAGGCCTACCAGTCCCTTCACAGGGTTTGGGAGGACACTTACAGAGAAGTGGGCACATGCCCTTTTTCCGTGCACAACAATTTCATTCCAGGGGAAAAGAAGTTTATGGCGATATGTAAATGATGTCACGAGTTCTGCAAGGGTGGTCCTAGACTCAACAACAGGGTCTTGCTGGTAAACACCACCCAACATCTCCCCTATGGCCTTGAATGATGGGGCAGCCTTAGGCAACATTATGATAAGCTCCACCGAAATCCTGCAGGTGTGCCTTTTGTTCCCAGCCCTTCTGTGGAGCCCAACAGAGCCTACACTATGTTCACACTAGTGTCGTGCTCTCCACCGGGGGACCCAAACGACAGAGAGCCCGACCGCAAAAACAGCAGTTACACACAGACACCGGCGGAACCCATTGACTATAATGGGGTCTACCAGGTGTCCACCATTTTAAGTGCTGGACTTTTCTCTCCACCGATTTTCAGCGGCTTCTGCGACGGAGTCTCCAATGGATCAAGGACCACCAATCAAGGCCAAGGAAAAGGCTTTGGGTGACATTTACCAGCAAGACCCAGAGGACTAGCAGGGCCTGGGTCCATCCTTGTCGCACCTGCAATGAAATCGGAATGTCATAATAAGGGTACAGTCATATGAAAAAGTTTGGGCACCCCTATTAATCTTAATCATTTTTAGTTCTAAATATTTGGGTGTTTGCAACAGCCATTTCAATTTGATATATCTAATAACTGAAGGACACAGTAATATTTCAGGATTGAAATGAGGTTTATTGTACTAACAGAAAATGTGCAATATGCATTAAACCAAAATTTGACCGGTGCAAAAATTTGGGTACCCTTATCATTTTATTGATTTGAATACTCCTAACTACTTTTTACTGACTTACTGAAGCACAAAATTGGTTTTGTAACCTCACTGAGCTTTGAACTTCATAGCCAGGTGTATCCAATCATGAGAAAAGGTATTTAAGGTGGCCAATTGCAAGTTGTTCTCCTATTTGAATCTCCTCTGAAGAGTGGCATCATGGGCTCCTCAAAACAACTCTCAAATGATCTGAAAACAAAGATTGTTCAACATAGTTGTTCAGGGGAAGGATACAAAAAGTTGTCTCAGAGATTTAACCTGTCAGTTTCCACTGTGAGGAACATAGTAAGGAAATGGAAGACCACAGGGACAGTTCTTGTTAAGCCCAGAAGTGACAGGCCAAGAAAAATATCAGAAAGGCAGAGAAGAAGAATGGTGAGAACAGTCAAGGACAATCCACAGACCACCTCCAAAGAGCTGCAGCATCATCTTGCTGCAGATGGTGTCACTGTGCATCGGTCAACAATACAGCACACTTTGCACAAGGAGAAGCTGTATGGGAGAGTGATGCGAAAGAAGCCGTTTCTGAAAGCACGCCACAAACAGAGTCGCCTGAGGTATGCAAAAGCACATTTGGACAAGCCAGCTTCATTTTGGAAGAAGGTCCTGTGGACTGATGAAACAAAGATTGAGTTGTTTGGTCATACAAAAAAGCGTTATGCATGGCGTCCAAAAAACACAGCATTCCAAGAAAAACACTTGCTACCCACTGTAAAATTTGGTGGAGGTTCCATCATGCTTTGGGGCTGTGTGGCCAATGCCGGCACCGGGAATCTTGTTAAAGTTCAGGGTCGCATGGATTCAACTCAGTATCAGCAGATTCTTGAGAATAATGTACAAGAATCAGTGACGAATTTGAAGTTACGCCGGGGATGGATATTTCAGCAAGACAATGATCCAAAACACAGCTCCAAATCTACTCAGGCATTCATGCAGAGGAACAATTACAATGTTCTGGAATGGCCATCCCAGTCCCCAGACCTGAATATCATTGAACATCTGTGGGATAATTTGAAGCGGGCTGTCCATGCTCGGCGACCATCAAACTTAACTGAACTGGAATTGTTTTGTAAAGAGGAATGGTCAAAAATACCTTCATCCAGGATCCAGGAACTGATTAAAAGCTACAGGAAGCGACTAGAGGCTGTTATTTTTGCAAAAGGAGGATCTACTAAATATTAATGTCACTTTTCTGTTGAGGTGCCCATACTTTTGCACCGGTCAAATTTTGGTTTAATGCATATTGCATATTTTCTGTTAGTACAATAAACCTCATTTCAATCCTGAAATATTACTGTGTCCACCAGTTATTAGATATATCAAATTGAAACGGCTGTTGCAAACACCCAAATATTTAGAACTAAAAATGATTAAGATTAATAGGGGTGCCCAAACTTTTTCATATGACTGTATGTTCACACGTAGGAATTTGGTCAGGAACTAGAGACAGTCTTCTGCCTCAGATTCTTCTCCAAATTCCATCCCTGGGTAACCCAAGATGCAAAGCCGAAATAGAGCATCAACTTTACTCACTGATTTCCCTCAGAAACAATGGGGGGTAATTGGCCGCAGTCTCCATATGGAATTTGGAGCGGATTTTGAGGACGAATCCTAAAATTCTTTCCACTGCAATTAAAGGGGCTTTCCAGGATAGGGAACAGTTCATTCAATAAACAGATATCTAAGATATACGGCCAACTTTACTCAGGAGCCAAGTTGTCAGGTCACAGAAATAAATTGTCTGTTTCCAAGGGCAACCAACAGAATTTTTAAAATCAACTACGGAAGAGAATGGAAAAGCTCAAAGTTGATACAAAAAGACCAAATCAAATTATTTTTGCACAGAGCAGATACATTGCATGTTCTATGTCTGGATCTACGGGTGGAAATCGGCCACACATTACACTAGCAGCAAAAACGGATGACATTGAAACAAACCTAATCCACATGCAGCTGAATAAATCTGCAGCGACAATTCACCTGTGGTGCAGACATGAAATCCTCAGTATGTCGATTTACGCTGTAAATTTTCACCTTGAATTTCACCCATTGTAATACCTACTGTAGGGTGAATTCCACATCAAAATCTACAAGAGATCTGCTACGCTTGATCAAGGAATGTGAAATCCCTTACAATGTGTTGGGCGCCCCCGCTCACACCTAGGGATGTCTAATAATAACATATTAGGGAGCTGTTATTAGTGCAGTCCCCAGTCATAATCTTTAATGGCTCCAAAGCTGACGCCTTAGGAGAGGCAATAAAACCAAATGTGCTCCACACTCCAAGTACTGGCATACGAGAATACAGAAAACCCCATCCAGAACATGCCGCTCCGACAGAGGTCTAAACATTACAACTACCCGGCTTGCTTCCCTTTCACATACCTTAGGGTGGGTGTTATAAGCTGTGGCACTACACCTCCCAGCCGTGCAGCCATATTCTTCATGTTAGCCGTCTATTATCCAGCCCTGATCATTCTATCTGCGCTTTGTTAATACTGAGCACTTGAGACGTCTCTTCCTTCACATTGTCTGAGCTTGCATAATTAATACTAACACATTTTCTTAGCTGGTCCCGAGAAACAGCTGCTTAGATTTCCCACAATCTCAGCCGACACTTGTGCTGCTGGAAGAGAACTTCAAAGTACGCAAAAGAAAGAGGTTGCTTGCAAAGTACAGGAGGGGAAATTGCTTTCACGTAGCAAAGGTATAATGAAGGTTATCAGAGAGACCGGCTCCTATTGTTCTGCAGACTTCCTCGCCGCTACCAACGCAAGGTTAATTCCCCTATTCTTCTAGTAAACGTAGTGCTCATTGCCGTATACTAGTACATGATACAGGCAACATGTCATAGTCACACATACAGGGAGCGGTTTCATCTCGATTTATTACACTACAGACACTTGTAATGGAGAATTACAGCACAAAGTAACAGATATCAATGGAAAACAGCACAAAACATCTGGGCCTATTGGCTTCTTGGCTCCTAGGATTTAGGTTTTGTTCACACTGGCGTTACTATTTCCATTGTTCTGCTCAGTTATCAGAGCTGAACAGTAAAAATAATGGAAGCGTCAGATCCCTTTTATGACAAGCATGAACGAAGCCCAATGGACCCAATGACTATACCTGGCTGGGTTGCCGTCATGGGGCCAAACTTTTTACCAGATAAAGTAGCACAGCATGCTGCATTATTTTGTCTGGCTTTGTAATAGAATTCCTCCAGCAGATGTGAACAATGGCGAATACAGCTCTGAAAATCTAAGGCTATGTTCACACGTCAACATTTTTGCTCCCACTGCAAAGCGCCAGCAAATCCAAAGACAATAACAAACATTTGTAATGCACTTTATCTCAGACAAGGGAATCAAAGAACAGGGAGCGTTGTGGAGTAGCAGAGTTAGTACAGGCGCTCTTCCCCAAAATCCACAATGGTCAGTGTATTTTTGACATGTGGAAGGAAACCAGAGTACCCAGAGGAAACCCAATCAAACACAGGGCGGACACACAATCTAACCAAGCGGTGCAAGATAACAGTACTAACCACTGAACCACCATACTGCCACATGTGGCTTAAAGGGGTTACCCAGAACCAAAATGATTTTTCATACTGATGACCTATCCACAGAATCAGCAGTACTGGCAAGATCCAGGTACCAGAAGTTACAGCACTGGACAGTGAGTGGTGCTGCAATTCCCAGAACCACCACTATGCAGCAGAAGGGGCTGTTGTACCACTCCTATTATATGAGTAAGAAAGCAGACGTGTGCTCCCCATCCACTGCTATAACTTCTGGATCTACTGGGTTGAGTGTCGGATCCCCACAAATCACATACTGGAGGCCTATGCAATTGGGGCTGGACAACCCCTTTAATCTCAAAATTCATGCAGCTGGTTTTTGGCTTTTCTCAGCAGAATTTCCATCATTAATGAACATACATACAAGAAGAATAGGCCATAGCTTTTCTGATCTGCAGCTGAAAAAAAAAACCGCACCTAATGCATACACAATTGTATGTCATTGCTGTGGATGGATCTGCTGCAGATTTCATGCTATTCATTGCAAAGGATTAAAATCTGCTATGAAAATCTGCACCGCACATCAATGCCCACCGCACATGAATGAAATTTATTTAAACCTTATCTGTTTTGCTGCCGCAGTAAACGCTGAAAATTTTCTGCCCAAAATTTCAAAGAGAAACAAACAGCAGCATATACATTATGTCCCATGTGAACACAACTTTAAAAAAAAAAAAAAAAAATGGAAACCACAAAACCCTAAAGGCCTCCTGCACATGACCCTAATGGATCTGGATTTTCCAGGCCGTATTACGGGTGCAAATCTTGTACCGATTTCAGGTCTAAGGACCTAAACTTAAAACACTGTAGGGATCTATGATGCTCTAAATTGGGACATCAGCCCCATAGTTTGGACAAAATTTGCAGCCATAATATGGCCCAAAAAATCCAGAGACATTGCGACTGTGTGCAGGAAGTCTTAACATATTTATACTATACACAGGGCCAGGTTATTCAAAACCAAGAGGGAATTGTGTTCTCTTAGCTGCAGGCCCTGGAAATGTGATATCCATGTGTTACACCCCCCTCTATATCCTAATAGCCGCTGTTATCACAAGCAGAGAGGTAAATTATCTAGATTTTACATATAACGAATATGATATATATATATATATATACATATATATACGCGCGTATGTGTGTATATATATCACTATTTTTGTAGAAATGTTTGTTTAGTTTATATACATATTTTATGTATGTATATATATGTTTGTGTAGAAGTGTGTATTACATATACACACACACATACACAAACATATATATATATATATATATATATATATATATATATACAGTCATATGAAAAAGTTTGGGCACCCCTATTAATCTTAATCATTTTTAGTTCTAAATATTTGGGTGTTTGCAACAGCCATTTCAATTTGATATATCTAATAACTGATGGACACAGTAATATTTCAGGATTGAAATGAGATTTATTGTACTAACAGAAAATGTGCAATATGCATTAAACCAAAATTTGACCGGTGCAAAAATTTGGGTACCCTTATCATTTTATTGATTTGAATACTCCTAACTACTTTTTACTGACTTACTGAAGCACAAAATTGGTTTTGTAACCTCACTGAGCTTTGAACTTCATAGCCAGGTGTATCCAATCATGAGAAAAGGTATTTAAGGTGGCCAATTGCAAGTTGTTTTCCTATTTGAATCTCCTCTGAAGAGTGGCATCATGGGCTCCTCAAAACAACTCTCAAATGATCTGAAAACAAAGATTGTTCAATATAGTTGTTAAGGGGAAGGATACAAAAAGTTGTCTCAGAGATTTAACCTGTCAGTTTCCACTGTGAGGAACATAGTAAGGAAATGGAAGACCACAGGGACAGTTCTTGTTAAGCCCAGAAGTGGCAGGCCAAGAAAAATATCAGAAAGGCAGAAGAAGAATGGTGAGAACAGTCAAGGACAATCCACAGACCACCTCCAAAGAGCTGCAGCATCATCTTGCTGCAGATGGTGTCACTGTGCATCGGTCAACAATACAGCACACTTTGCACAAGGAGAAGCTGTATGGGAGAGTGATGCGAAAGAAGCCGTTTCTGAAAGCACGCCACAAACAGAGTCGCCTGAGGTATGCAAAAGCACATTTGGACAAGCCAGCTTCATTTTGGAAGAAGGTCCTGTGGACTGATGAAACAAAGATTGAGTTGTTTGGTCATACAAAAAGCGTTATGCATGGCGTCCAAAAAACACAGCATTCCAAGAAAAACACTTGCTACCCACTGTAAAATTTGGTGGAGGTTCCATCATGCTTTGGGGCTGTGTGGCCAATGCCGGCACCGGGAATCTTGTTAAAGTTCAGGGTCGCATGGATTCAACTCAGTATCAGCAGATTCTTGAGAATAATGTACAAGAATCAGTGACGAATTTGAAGTTACGCCGGGGATGGATATTTCAGCAAGACAATGATCCAAAACACAGCTCCAAATCTACTCAGGCATTCATGCAGAGGAACAATTACAATGTTCTGGAATGGCCATCCCAGTCCCCAGACCTGAATATCATTGAACATCTGTGGGATAATTTGAAGCGGGCTGTCCATGCTCGGCGACCATCAAACTTAACTGAACTGGAATTGTTTTGTAAAGAGGAATGGTCAAAAATACCTTCATCCAGGATCCAGGAACTGATTAAAAGCTACAGGAAGCGACTAGAGGCTGTTATTTTTGCAAAAGGAGGATCTACTAAATATTAATGTCACTTTTCTGTTGAGGTGCCCATACTTTTGCACCGGTCAAATTTTGGTTTAATGCATATTGCATATTTTCTGTTAGTACAATAAACCTCATTTCAATCCTGAAATATTACTGTGTCCACCAGTTATTAGATATATCAAATTGAAACGGCTGTTGCAAACACCCAAATATTTAGAACTAAAAATGATTAAGATTAATAGGGGTGCCCAAACTTTTTCATATGACTGTATGTTCACACGTAGGAATTTGGTCAGGAACTAGAGACAGTCTTCTGCCTCAGATTCTTCTCCAAATTCCATCCCTGGGTAACCCAAGATGCAAAGCCGAAATAGAGCATCAACTTTACTCACTGATTTCCCTCAGAAACAATGGGGGGTAATTGGCCGCAGTCTCCATATGGAATTTGGAGCGGATTTTGAGGACGAATCCTAAAATTCTTTCCACTGCAATTAAAGGGGCTTTCCAGGATAGGGAACAGTTCATTCAATAAACAGATATCTAAGATATACGGCCAACTTTACTCAGGAGCCAAGTTGTCAGGTCACAGAAATAAATTGTCTGTTTCCAAGGGCAACCAACAGAATTTTTAAAATCAACTACGGAAGAGAATGGAAAAGCTCAAAGTTGATACAAAAAGACCAAATCAAATTATTTTTGCACAGAGCAGATACATTGCATGTTCTATGTCTGGATCTACGGGTGGAAATCGGCCACACATTACACTAGCAGCAAAAACGGATGACATTGAAACAAACCTAATCCACATGCAGCTGAATAAATCTGCAGCGACAATTCACCTGTGGTGCAGACATGAAATCCTCAGTATGTCGATTTACGCTGTAAATTTTCACCTTGAATTTCACCCATTGTAATACCTACTGTAGGGTGAATTCCACATCAAAATCTACAAGAGATCTGCTACGCTTGATCAAGGAATGTGAAATCCCTTACAATGTGTTGGGCGCCCCCGCTCACACCTAGGGATGTCTAATAATAACATATTAGGGAGCTGTTATTAGTGCAGTCCCCAGTCATAATCTTTAATGGCTCCAAAGCTGACGCCTTAGGAGAGGCAATAAAACCAAATGTGCTCCACACTCCAAGTACTGGCATACGAGAATACAGAAAACCCCATCCAGAACATGCCGCTCCGACAGAGGTCTAAACATTACAACTACCCGGCTTGCTTCCCTTTCACATACCTTAGG
This sequence comes from Leptodactylus fallax, assembly GCA_947044405.1. Taxonomy (NCBI): domain Eukaryota; kingdom Metazoa; phylum Chordata; class Amphibia; order Anura; family Leptodactylidae; genus Leptodactylus; species Leptodactylus fallax. Next base: position 2,693,590 of record CAMRHE010000017.1, read on the forward strand.
GTGGGTGTTATAAGCTGTGGCACTACACCTCCCAGCCGTGCAGCCATATTCTTCATGTTAGCCGTCTATTATCCAGCCCTGATCATTCTATCTGCGCTTTGTTAATACTGAGCACTTGAGACGTCTCTTCCTTCACATTGTCTGAGCTTGCATAATTAATACTAACACATTTTCTTAGCTGGTCCCGAGAAACAGCTGCTTAGATTTCCCACAATCTCAGCCGACACTTGTGCTGCTGGAAGAGAACTTCAAAGTACGCAAAAGAAAGAGGTTGCTTGCAAAGTACAGGAGGGGAAATTGCTTTCACGTAGCAAAGGTATAATGAAGGTTATCAGAGAGACCGGCTCCTATTGTTCTGCAGACTTCCTCGCCGCTACCAACGCAAGGTTAATTCCCCTATTCTTCTAGTAAACGTAGTGCTCATTGCCGTATACTAGTACATGATACAGGCAACATGTCATAGTCACACATACAGGGAGCGGTTTCATCTCGATTTATTACACTACAGACACTTGTAATGGAGAATTACAGCACAAAGTAACAGATATCAATGGAAAACAGCACAAAACATCTGGGCCTATTGGCTTCTTGGCTCCTAGGATTTAGGTTTTGTTCACACTGGCGTTACTATTTCCATTGTTCTGCTCAGTTATCAGAGCTGAACAGTAAAAATAATGGAAGCGTCAGATCCCTTTTATGACAAGCATGAACGAAGCCCAATGGACCCAATGACTATACCTGGCTGGGTTGCCGTCATGGGGCCAAACTTTTTACCAGATAAAGTAGCACAGCATGCTGCATTATTTTGTCTGGCTTTGTAATAGAATTCCTCCAGCAGATGTGAACAATGGCGAATACAGCTCTGAAAATCTAAGGCTATGTTCACACGTCAACATTTTTGCTCCCACTGCAAAGCGCCAGCAAATCCAAAGACAATAACAAACATTTGTAATGCACTTTATCTCAGACAAGGGAATCAAAGAACAGGGAGCGTTGTGGAGTAGCAGAGTTAGTACAGGCGCTCTTCCCCAAAATCCACAATGGTCAGTGTATTTTTGACATGTGGAAGGAAACCAGAGTACCCAGAGGAAACCCAATCAAACACAGGGCGGACACACAATCTAACCAAGCGGTGCAAGATAACAGTACTAACCACTGAACCACCATACTGCCACATGTGGCTTAAAGGGGTTACCCAGAACCAAAATGATTTTTCATACTGATGACCTATCCACAGAATCAGCAGTACTGGCAAGATCCAGGTACCAGAAGTTACAGCACTGGACAGTGAGTGGTGCTGCAATTCCCAGAACCACCACTATGCAGCAGAAGGGGCTGTTGTACCACTCCTATTATATGAGTAAGAAAGCAGACGTGTGCTCCCCATCCACTGCTATAACTTCTGGATCTACTGGGTTGAGTGTCGGATCCCCACAAATCACATACTGGAGGCCTATGCAATTGGGGCTGGACAACCCCTTTAATCTCAAAATTCATGCAGCTGGTTTTTGGCTTTTCTCAGCAGAATTTCCATCATTAATGAACATACATACAAGAAGAATAGGCCATAGCTTTTCTGATCTGCAGCTGAAAAAAAAAACCGCACCTAATGCATACACAATTGTATGTCATTGCTGTGGATGGATCTGCTGCAGATTTCATGCTATTCATTGCAAAGGATTAAAATCTGCTATGAAAATCTGCACCGCACATCAATGCCCACCGCACATGAATGAAATTTATTTAAACCTTATCTGTTTTGCTGCCGCAGTAAACGCTGAAAATTTTCTGCCCAAAATTTCAAAGAGCAACAAACAGCAGCATATACATTATGTCCCATGTGAACACAACTTTAAAAAAAAAAAAAAAAAATGGAAACCACAAAACCCTAAAGGCCTCCTGCACATGACCCTAATGGATCTGGATTTTCCAGGCCGTATTACGGGTGCAAATCTTGTACCGATTTCAGGTCTAAGGACCTAAACTTAAAACACTGTAGGGATCTATGATGCTCTAAATTGGGACATCAGCCCCATAGTTTGGACAAAATTTGCAGCCATAATATGGCCCAAAAAATCCAGAGACATTGCGACTGTGTGCAGGAAGTCTTAACATATTTATACTATACACAGGGCCAGGTTATTCAAAACCAAGAGGGAATTGTGTTCTCTTAGCTGCAGGCCCTGGAAATGTGATATCCATGTGTTACACCCCCCTCTATATCCTAATAGCCGCTGTTATCACAAGCAGAGAGGTAAATTATCTAGATTTTACATATAACAATATGATATATATATATATATATACATATATATACGCGCGTATGTGTGTATATATATCACTATTTTTGTAGAAATGTTTGTTTAGTTTATATACATATTTTATGTATGTATATATATGTTTGTGTAGAAGTGTGTATTACATATACACACACACATACACAAACATATATATATATATATATATATATATATATATATATATATATATATATATATATACAGTCATATGAAAAAGTTTGGGCACCCCTATTAATCTTAATCATTTTTAGTTCTAAATATTTGGGTGTTTGCAACAGCCATTTCAATTTGATATATCTAATAACTGATGGACACAGTAATATTTCAGGATTGAAATGAGATTTATTGTACTAACAGAAAATGTGCAATATGCATTAAACCAAAATTTGACCGGTGCAAAAATTTGGGTACCCTTATCATTTTATTGATTTGAATACTCCTAACTACTTTTTACTGACTTACTGAAGCACAAAATTGGTTTTGTAACCTCACTGAGCTTTGAACTTCATAGCCAGGTGTATCCAATCATGAGAAAAGGTATTTAAGGTGGCCAATTGCAAGTTGTTCTCCTATTTGAATCTCCTCTGAAGAGTGGCATCATGGGCTCCTCAAAACAACTCTCAAATGATCTGAAAACAAAGATTGTTCAATATAGTTGTTAAGGGAAGGATACAAAAAGTTGTCTCAGAGATTTAACCTGTCAGTTTCCACTGTGAGGAACATAGTAAGGAAATGGAAGACCACAGGGACAGTTCTTGTTAAGCCCAGAAGTGGCAGGCCAAGAAAAATATCAGAAAGGCAGAAGAAGAATGGTGAGAACAGTCAAGGACAATCCACAGACCACCTCCAAAGAGCTGCAGCATCATCTTGCTGCAGATGGTGTCACTGTGCATCGGTCAACAATACAGCACACTTTGCACAAGGAGAAGCTGTATGGGAGAGTGATGCGAAAGAAGCCGTTTCTGAAAGCACGCCACAAACAGAGTCGCCTGAGGTATGCAAAAGCACATTTGGACAAGCCAGCTTCATTTTGGAAGAAGGTCCTGTGGATTGATGAAACAAAGATTGAGTTGTTTGGTCATACAAAAGGCGTTATGCATGGCGTCAAAAAAACACAGCATTCCAAGAAAAACACTTGCTACCCACTGTAAAATTTGGTGGAGGTTCCATCATGCTTTGGGGCTGTGTGGCCAATGCCGGCACCGGGAATCTTGTTAAAGTTGAGGGTCGCATGGATTCAACTCAGTATCAGCAGATTCTTGAGAATAATGTACAAGAATCAGTGACGAATTTGAAGTTACGCCGGGGATGGATATTTCAGCAAGACAATGATCCAAAACACAGCTCCAAATCTACTCAGGCATTCATGCAGAGGAACAATTACAATGTTCTGGAATGGCCATCCCAGTCCCCAGACCTGAATATCATTGAACATCTGTGGGATAATTTGAAGCGGGCTGTCCATGCTCGGCGACCATCAAACTTAACTGAACTGGAATTGTTTTGTAAAGAGGAATGGTCAAAAATACCTTCATCCAGGATCCAGGAACTGATTAAAAGCTACAGGAAGCGACTAGAGGCTGTTATTTTTGCAAAAGGAGGATCTACTAAATATTAATGTCACTTTTCTGTTGAGGTGCCCATACTTTTGCACCGGTCAAATTTTGGTTTAATGCATATTGCACATTTTCTGTTAGTACAATAAACCTCATTTCAATCCTGAAATATTACTGTGTCCATCAGTTATTAGATATATCAAATTGAAATGGCTGTTGCAAACACCCAAATATTTAGAACTAAAAATTATTAAGATTAATAGGGGTGCCCAAACTTTTTCATATGACTGTATATATATATACACACACACATAGATAAAATATTTATATATAACAAACAAAAATAAAGCGGAGATAACATTTCCCCTCCTGTAAGTGTTCACAGGCCTGTGCTCGGAGGATGCAGCGATGATCTAATATACTATTATTACATCTCCCCATAGCGCTTACCGCACACATACAAGGTATCTGATGCAACCTCAGCCCTGGCACTGAGCACTCGTCGCTGGCTTCAGGCTCCTTTCATCCCAGAAGCCTCACAAATGCAGACAGGGTATCATTAAAGTACAATTATCAGACTTGGCAATAAACACCGGGACTCGCAGACTTCATGCTATAGAAATCATATCTGACAAGCGAGGTAAGGAAAATGCCCGTCACAACTTCATTTACCCAAGCAGAACATACAGTCGCTCCTGAGTGTGTTCATATAGTGTCTGCATCGCTTGCTAAGTACAGCCGTACTGACTTACAGGAGAGTCATATTCATCATGGCAGCATCTAAAGTATTGAGATAAGTCTGCCTGGCTCCAGGATTAGAAATACATGGCTGCTTACATTCAGAAACAGTGCCACACCTGTCCATAGGCGGTGTCTGGTACTGCAATACCAGACAGATCCTGTGGACAGGTGGGGCACTGTTTCTGGAAGAATCAAACATTAACAACATGAACAATAAAACATGAGAATGACATTATATTTATACACACACATATATAGCCTGTAGGTGCCGGAGCTGGTAGTGGACGGGCGCAGCGCTGCTCCGATTTCTTCAAAAGAAGCGGCGCTGTATGAGCTGTCCATCCAGTAGCAGCTTCCAGCGCCCAGAGGCTGCAAACACAGATGATCTGTGCAGGGTCTCAGTATCAGACCCCGACAGATCACATACTTATGACTTATCCTTCGGATAGGTCATCAGCATGAAAATTCGGTTTAGGGGAGGACACCTTCCCCTTTATGGGAATTGTATAGGATTAGAAAAACATGGCTGCTTCTTCCAAAAACCGTGCCACTCTTGTCAACAGGTTGAATGTGATACTGCAGTTCAACTGCATTCACTTCAACAGAGTTGAGCTGCTCAGACAGGTGTGGCGCTGTTTTGGGAAGAAAGCGGCCATGTCTTAAAAATCTTGTACAATCCCTTTAAAGGGAATCTGTCAGGGCAATTTGGGACACTAAACCACCCACACGTCCATATGGACCTGGGGTTTAGTGTCCCAAATCACCCTGTTATAACACAATCCATGGCCGCATTAAAAATAAAAAAGCTTTATACTCCCCCGGCCGCTGTACTCCCCGCGCCTGCGCAGTTCTTCAATGAAGCCAGAGGAGTACACCTCGGCTTCAGTGCGCATGCCCCGTACCTCCGGCAATTGCGTAGTGAAGCCGGGGTGTCCATCTTTGGCTTCACTGAAGAACAGCGCAGGCGCCGGGAGGCTTGCCAACAAAGAAGCTCATGAATAAGCCGGACTGTTCTCATGGAACAGCATCGATCAGACCCTTCTCTAGGTAAGTATAAAGGTTTTTTATTTTTAATGCACCTGCGGATTGCATCACAACATAGCGATTTGGGACATTAAACCCCAGGTCTATAAGGACAATGTGGGTGGTTTAGTGTTCCAGATTGACCTGACAGATTCCCTTTAATGCCACTATTCCCTAATAAAATATTATCAGACATTCTTCCATTGGAGAAATATTCTAATAATACTCCTTCTGCTGCCAACAAATCTGCCACTGACCATTAGGTTGCTTTTTATGCTAGTCTATAGTATAATATGAATGGGACACAGACTGCAGACTGTAGTAAGAATGGTCTATAGTCTGCTGTCTAGATGATAGAGAAGCTGCAGTCCCTACACATTCTTCTTGGCAATGTATGAATACAGTACACTACGATTTCCGTTGTAGGAGGGACGTGATCTTAGCCCACATGACGCTATCCTGACGGTATCAGGCTGTGTAGGGACACACCCACTTATACATTTCCAGGAAGAATAACAGAAGATCTGCCAAATAGAGATCTAGGAAAGGATGCTCTAGTGTGCCAAGAATACAACACATCAATGTCCAAAGACGTATTAAAAATTGTCTCCACAAAAATTGGTCAATTTCTCATTTGTTTGGTGGTCGGTATGTCCACGGAAGAGATGGACTTGGACATCCCAGACAATGGTCTCTAACAGTCACCACTTCCGTGTCCTCCACAATATGAACTGTACATGTTGCAATTTTTTGCGTGTGTTGTCCATGTTTAGTCTAATGTAGTCACGGACAACACGCAGACCAAAATATACGGCGTAAGGGAGAAAAATTTGCATAGTGACTGGGAAGAGATTAATCGCAACGATCAGGAATGAAGAGCTGAGGAGTCGGAATCCGGGGTCAGTTTTGGATAAAAAAGTTATTACATTACACAATTCTATACTGCTTCAGTCTGACCATTATAAAGGAGTCAGATTCTGAGCCGTAGTTGGGATTTGGAAAAATAAGTTGTTGTAGTCGTAGTCAGTGGTTTGGCCTACTAATGCGACAGCACTGCAGTAAGGGTCAGTCTGACAGTCACGCCGTCACTATGTCCCTTGTCTGTCACTCTTGCTATTGGCACGGAGTGCCGTCAGTGAGATGCACAATCGCCGGAGGCTGTCACTCATCTCCCACGCATCGTCACAGTGTTGTGGCACATAAATAGCTTTGTGAAAACATTCTCGCTCTCTGTCATTATCACAATTGCGCTAACAGAGATGAAACCTAAAATAATAATAATGACAGATCTGCTTTGTTGACATCCCCAGAGCACTGACACAAATGAGGGAGAGATAGTGAACAAGCAGCTTCTCCCCAAGTCCCAGGCTGCAGAGAGAGCAGCAGCCATGGGATAAGCGGCATCTGTATCCGATAGCCTGTTTATTACAAGTCATCTGGATCTGTCAGTGATAGGAGGCTCTGAGAGGGAGCAGCTAAGGTGCACGTCACAGGCGGCTTCAGATGAGAGATGACAAAAGTCTGTACGTATTATATCATCTGCTGAAGAGAGAAATAAAAGGGCCTTTTATCCGTCTGTCCCCCGCAACAAATGCTAGCAACTCTTCCAACAACAGTGTGTATTGTAGTGTTACACATACACAAACATGTCTGCTCAATGTGCGGGCCAACAGGAGGTGCCAAACAGAGAGATCTCCCAGAGAAGAGAGCAGCTCCACACTGCTGGCTGGGATGCCGTTTATGAAGAGCGTCCCCCCACCCAAATTCCAAAAATCCCCACAAAATATCTATACAATGAGACTAAAGTACCAGCCATCCAAGTGGTTCTGTCAAGAACTAACCTATCGGACAGGTCCAGGGGGTTATCATCCCAAACAGTACGACATAATATTGTACAAACTATAGAAAAGACCCCAACCCCATACCGACGACTGACACCATTACTGACAGGGTGCGGAATATGATCCTCATCACAATGTCGGAATACCCATATTAAACATATATGTCATCCATGGGGTATGCCATAAATGTCTGATGGATGTTGATCCCACATTTAACCTATGTTATTTTCATGGGATATGCCAAAAATCAGAGAGTGCAAATGGTGCTGTCGGATCGAGGACCACAAGCTTTAGGAGGCCATAGGAGACCAGCACTATAAATGATACCTTATAGTTGGGCCTGGTACAGATTTTGCACTGGGGCCTGGGAGCTTCATGTTACGCATCTGTCATAAATGTCTGATAGACATTGATCAGATCTATCTTTAGGAGGGGGGTGTCCCAACCGTGACCTGCTCCATAAGATGGCTGCTGGACACCACATTCAGGTAGAGAAGGAACAGATAGGTAGTTGTACATGTGTATGGCTGTCACTATTCATGGGAGTCATGGCGAGGTTGTTTTCAGTTGTTTCTGTAACTTCCATAGAAATCACCAGGCAGGAGAGTAAACTGGTGCCGGTACCAATGGTGGGAGCCACGTCTATCAGGCATTTATGGCATACTATGCAGACACCCCATAAACATCTAAGACTGGAATACTTTCTTAGTGCCTATATTACAAACAATAATATATTTCTAGGACTGCATATTCTGATGACATCATCCAACTTTTTCTGTTTCCTAAATGGTTACACTGCCTTGATGCGACACTTACGGAGGACATCCTCAATTCTGCTGTTCCAGTTTATCTCCCATATACTTGAATGTATAGAATCGCACACATACTGTACGTGCCTTCTCTACGCCGAACATCCGCTTGGTTATGGTGGCCACCTTTCTCCAGAGTAATGGAAGTCAAGGGACCCCCATTCATTCCCAGAGGAAGAATCTCCAAGAAACATTAAGTGGATATGCTATAAATGTCAAAGCTGGAAAAAAATTATTTATAGCAACTACAATATAAAATCATATTTTGCCCTAAACTAGACAGATATAACACTGTGATACCCAGCAGCCATAAAACACTGCCAATATATTATTAAAGAAGAAAAAGCTGCTTGTATTGTGGAAGCGGGAAGACAGAGCGGCGAAAGGTGAGCAAGATTTATCTGACTATTCAGTGATGTTAATAGAAGGGTCGTGGTGAGGAAACCTCTCGTAGCTCCTCATGAAAATGAGATTGGCTGTTACATTGAATATATTAAATAGTGTAAGATGTGTGTGAGGATGGGGGATCTCATGAGCATCTAGCGAAAGCCTAGAAAGATTGTATGAATAGTTACAATGGGGAGACTCTTGGGTTTCCTATGGTAACGGATCATGAGGCTGTCCTTCAGATCTCCTGATAGATGACTACATGACCTGCTGCTCGGTAAGCAATGTCCATCAACATCAGAGCTATCGAGTCAGAGTCGGGACCAAGTCATACCAAATTCAATCACTAGCTAAAGAATTGGAGGATCTTTACTGCTTCTCACTAACCATGGTTGGGTTTGGAGTCGGGTTTTGGAAACATAGAAGAGTCGGAGCCAGTGGTTTGGCACACTGACTCCACAGCCCTGGTCAGCAGTTGTTGATCTCACAGGACAAATTAAGATTTGCATGCTCGTGTACAGATCTGGATGCAGATAAAGTGCTGGAGAAAGTAGGACGGACAACGCTCACCAGTGCCAGGACATGGTTATCTGGCAGATTTAATTTTACTTATGTTTTTCTAGAGAGGGCAGGGTTGAGGCTTTTCAAGCAGAAGATCCAGAAGACCTGTCCAATGATATAATTTTTTTCCATCTTAAACACTTAGGGCACATCAACAGGATACACCTCAGGGACCAAGATCTATCTGAAGAATGGAAACTTCCATTCCACAGCCAATGTGAGTGGATAGGTGGCCGGGCATACACAGCTCTCTCAATTGCCCCCTATAGTAGTTCCAAAAATAGTGGGTTAATAGCCCTCGATTGTGTTCAGAACTTCGTATGCAGAGCCACAAAATGGGCCTCAACAGCCCCATTCTTAAGAAGAGGCCGCATCTGTAAGACATTTCTGGAACGTGCACTTGAATGAGGCTGTACAATGTGACTAATGAATGTGACGTCATCGACACAAGCAATAGGCCACACTTGTGAGCACCATAGCCTCTTCAAACTGTGGTGGTCAGCAGGGTTTCCAGTTGTTAGACCCGAATGATGTCATACTGAGCATACTAAAAAAAAAAAAAGGTATACCAATGTACACCAGCTTGAAGGATGCCAAAAGGATGGGCTTTGGCTTCTACTGGGTGAATGTGGGTCTATAGACTTATTTGGCATTTACACCAGACGCTAAAAGTAGTGTTTGATCGTGATGTGAACATAGTCTTAGTCTTTAAGCGTGCCTATGCCTCCAGGGTGGAGAAAAAAAAATACTGTAAAAAGTTCCTGCATCTAAGCAATACTTGGGCGATGTAGTAATCTGTCATACATGCTGACTTTCCCCTATGTAATCCACATTACCCCCAAGGGACAAATTTTTACTTAGTGTAAATTGACCATAGAGTTTACGCAAAAAATAACTACGTGCGCGGTAATAAACAGACACAATTCTAGTTCCAAGCGAAAAAGAACAAGGTGTATTGACTAAAGGATAATATACTGGCCATGTTATCAGCACAACCCTGGATCCGGCCGTGTAATGATGTGCGTAATTGATGGACACACATTTCTACGTTATTTAATTGAAGTGCGGCCAGAAAATTATATATCATATAAAAAATCCAAGGACCTTGAAGTGCAAGACAGCAAACAAAATATCTGACTGGCGCTTTCTGACATTCTGTTTGCAATTGGAAGCGCCAAGTCAGCGGAAATGCAGGATGTGATGACATGTAGTGATATATAATATAGGAATCTTGGTAGGAATTTTTAGTTTGAGACGCCAAAATCTGAACTCTCCGCATCATATTTGTCTGTCATGTGAGTCACTAAGGATTTATTAATGCACCAGGAGTTCTGCCTTATGAAGGTTTTGTGATACTATACAAGCTTTGTATTCACATTTCATCATATCTGAGATGTTTGCTGAAAATGGCAAGAACGGCAGAATGGGCGATATTATGACAGAAACCCAATATCATGGCTCCAGGTCATACAGATCAGTCTATGGGGACACATTGTACAGTATAAAAAAGTTCCATTAATTGTAATACTATGGTAATATTCTCCCCAGAAGCATTGCATCTCCATGATATGGGGCCCTATGGAGGTACCATATGGCAGCACACTCTGCCGTGTACATTATTTTTCCTTCCATTTCAACAAAAATGTCACGAATGCACAAAACTGTAGTCGTAGAACCTGAATGGCAATTTTTTTTTTTTTTTTTTTTTTATTGACACGATACCAGCATGTAAAATGTTAGCATGTAAAATATTGGAAAACCCCTTTAGGCTAAGGCCCCACACAGCGAGCCGCAGCCAAAAAGCACTTTTTTCACAGAAAGTCCACAGAGTTTTCCTCTGCGGACTTTCTGCCTTTCTGCCTCTGTTATACCTACACGGAAACCGCAGCCTTAAGGGCATTCCAAGATTTTTTTTTAAATTGGGCAGGGAGTCGATAGCTGTAAAGTAAAAACCTAAGTCATCTGCTAAAGGACCTACCATTTCAGAGCTCAAGTAATGACACCATGGAAATCTTTCACATGACTGCTCAACTAGTCACTGGCCCCAATGGTTACATGAATGGCATGTGATCTATGAGGCCATTGATTGGCTGAGCAGCCATGTGAATGACAGACGTGACATCACTTCTTGTGATGCGGACTGGAATCCCTGGGAGAACGGACCCGGCAGGTCCTTTACTGGCCGAGTTAGGTTTTCCTTCTTTTCATTCACCTATTTACCTCCTGTCCAAACTCAGAATCCCCTTAAAAAATGTATGACCATTCAACTAAACACTGGCCTCAATGGTTACATGTACATGAATGTCGTATGATCTATGAGGCCACTGATTTGTTGAGTGGTCATGTGAACGAAAGACGTGACATCAAACGCTCCTGATGGGGACTGGAAACCCTGGAGAATGGACCCTTGGTAGAAGCTCTGGAGAGCTGTCTAAACCAACCTCCCTGGATGCTTGTAGGATCAGCATTACATTGAACGAGCCGTTTTAATCCAGTATGTGCCACTCCCAGATGCCGAATGCAAAATCTCTCCCATACGCAATGAGTGACGGCTGTAGTAAACTGCTGGTTGAACACCTTACTTGTCACTCATGGGGGGATATGGAGCAGCTCATTGTGTAGCATCAAGAGCACTTCAGCATCAGGGACCTCCTTCTGGGCAACTGCGGACTTGGTGCATGACAGGTTAAAATGGTTCTATCAAAGCCATATTTCATATTCAATCAAAGCCCCTGTAATAAATCTGCCACATTTTCAGGCTGTGGGCCTACATTTATACTGTCTATTGGTAAATGTGGGCCATTATTTTTCACATTTGGCTACTAAATCAAAATGACAAAACTGCACAAAGCACAATTAACCATTACATGTCACAATTTTCAGTGGAACCCATGCTACAACTTAACATGACACAGATTCCTCATGTAATTTCCTACTTGTCTAACAAAAAAAAGTACTCAGAAAAATTCACTGGGGAATCCGAGAAACAGGTTTTTCTGGATCGACATGTCTGGATCCGGAAAAGACAAGACTGTTTTGTTTGCTAATAATGCCATTGATAAGCACACTTCTGAATAGTGTAAGATTTACTGTCCTCACTGAACTGGAGAACAAGATCTTCCAAATTATATGACCTGGATGAAAAATCTTCATTCAATGGAATGAAATCCACCAAATCTATAGACCATGCAGGAACACAACCAGAAAAACCATCATCTTCTTCAAATTCAATATTAATATAAAGACAATAGCACAAATGACATTCAACCAAAGAAGATAAGGAGGCAGCCCATGCAAAAAATATGGCAATTCTTCAGTTATATGGCACCAACCAAGGATGACCCGCCCTGCTCTTTGACGGTTGTATCCATGTATAGTCCATTCTCAATATTAATAAACAAAGGAGTCAGAAACCAACCCATAAAAGACCCCATCCCTTTCAAGAGGTAGAATTAGGGCAGCGGAAAACCAAGTATTGACCCTCTTGGTCTCATGACCGGATGGCTTGGTGGCACCAACTATCACAGAGCTTAAGAAAGGAAAGAATTTTTGATATGGCATCCTCTCCTCTCCATAAATACAACTTTCTCTTTCATCTCTATTTGGGAAGATTTCCAAATGATGAAACTGGTAACTTTACTGTCAAAAAGACTAAGAAAAAGGTAAAAACTAATAAAGCAAGGTAAGAACTCAAAAATAGCAAACTCAACAAGTGTCTGTGCTCAGTAGTTGGTACCACTAAAAATGTTCTGATGAATTCTGAACATGTTCCTTACACCAAAATTATGGTCATGTACCATCTGTTTTTTTTTTGTTTTGTTTTTTTAATGGGTAGCCCACTGACCCATTATTTCTACGACACCATATGCACACTGGTCCATGTGGGGATCCATGAGCCCAGAAGCAAAACTCATGACAGTTTCTATTCCTGTACTATTTTTGGTCCAGGCTCATTAACTAGTCCATGGAAAACAGAGATAAGTGACGGATCCCATCCATGTGTCGTATATTCCATTTTTCATGGACCCATACATGGCACAAAAGTCATGTGCATGTAGTCTAATCCATAGTCTTCAGTCAACTCTTATGGTGGGGACATCATTGTCTCACAATAGAGATTTCTTCCTCTGTGCCACCACTGTCTTTACCCAAAGAGCACTGCAAGAAAGTTAAAGGGGTTGTCCAGGAATTATGGATCTCTGCAAGAAGGCCGGAGAAGGTGAAAAATTCTGGTGTTCCCCAACACTGTCCAATCCAGCGGCGCCCGGGGGCTTGTTCCTGCGGCCACATGTGACACACAGGACAGAGGTCACAGGACGTCACTCACATACATCACTGGTGATGTCCTGCATCCTTTCCTGGGACCACTAAGGCCACTGATTGGCCTCAGTGGTCACGTGTGGCGCAGGACTGGACCAAACAGTGGCAGGGGACAGTTGAGTGCCAGGGACAGGAGAATATGGATTTTTTTTTTTCACCTTCCCCAGCCTCCTGGCAGAGATCCGTAATTCCTGGACAAACCATTTAAGCCTATAATATGTTGGTACCTAATTTTCAGACTGAAAACTGTCCGGGGACGTGGTCTGAGAGTCACCACCTCACATGGGACTACTGTCCCAATCCGTGTTCAATATAGGAAAGTAATCCTGCGGAGAAGAGGTGGCTTACAGTATCATAGATGACCTTGATGCTGTGAGACCGGGTCCCCAGATAGTGTTCAATCCAGGAAATACAGCCGACATGTAGTCCATATATCACAGACTAGATACTAAATTTCATGCCGCTTGGACCTTGGTCTACCCTAGCTACTTTCCAAAAATTCTTTCATGTCACTTGTAATAATTTAACGATTTTTTTTCAGGTTGACTGGGTAGACAGGACACACCCAGAGACAAAGCTTCCGGAATTCTAATTTCTAACAGAAGCCTAAATATATCGCAAAAGAAAATGCTAAGTAGTCCTGGTAAACCACAAGTAAAAACATGAATGAAAAACCATAAAAGAATCATTCATACCAACATTACGTAAACGGTGGAAATCAGCATCCCAGCAAGTAAATATTATTTTGCAGAAATCTTCATGGTCTCATACACCTCGCCAGTGTTTTCCTGTTCAGAGATTTTTCCGGAAATAAGAAAATATGTTGGGTGGGGGGGGGTCTTCAGATAACCAGCACACCGATGGCTACCTATACCATGCACTCCCTGAAGCTCGTATCTAGGTGTTACTCTTGCTTGCAATGGTTATGATTTCTTTAAAAAAATAAAATAAAAAAATTTTGCAGTTTGTCAGCTATAGATATCCCCAGTATAATATGGTTATTGGAAATGTATCATAAATTATTTTATTTTTTGATTTAGTGTATAATTCTGTATTTGTTACTATATATATGCTGTAGATAAACAACATTTTTTATTTATGGGGTTTCCATATTATAGGCATACATGTCCTGTACAGATAGTCCTGCAGGGTGTACGTGATTTGTGATAACTGCAATGCAATGAATGGGAGCTAATGGACGCAAATATTATAACCTCCAGTAAGAGATGAAGCACAACTCCTTCCAGACACCGGCAAGTAACAGGGACAAAGATTCAGAGCCTTGTCTATGTATAGTGTTGTTACTCTGCCTTAGCTCGGCCTCCAGCATTACAACAGAGTCCTCATCTATTATTAAAGGGACACTAAACACACAAAATGCAAAAATAAATTAAAAATAATATCCCCGGAATTTCTCGCTTAAACTCCTTTTCTTTGATCCTATTTTGTTTCATATTACAAATAAAACTGGGAAAAATATAAATACATATATAAATAATAATATAATATTATATAAATATCACACGTGGACAAAATTGTTGGTACCCCTCGTTTAATGAAAGAAAAACCCACAATGGTCACAGAAATAACTTGAATCTGACAAAAGTAATAATATATAAAAATTCTATGAAAATGAACAAGTGAAAGTCAGACATTGCTTTCCAACCATGCTTCAATAGAATTTAAAAAAAAAGAAAACTCATGAAACAGGCCTGGACAGAAATGATGGTTCCCGTAACTTAATGTTTTGTTGCACGACCTTTAGAGGCAATCCCTGCAATCAAACGATTCCTGTAACTGTCCATGAGACTTCTGCACCTCTCAGCAGGTATTTTGCCCACTCCTCATGAGCAAACTGCTCCAGTTGTCTCGGGTTTGAAGGGCGCCTTTTCCAGACGGCATGTTTCACCTCCTTCCAGAGATGCTCAATAGGATTTAAGTCAGGGCTCATAGAAGGCCACTTCAGAATAGTCCAATGTTTTCCTCTTAGCCATTCTTGGGTGTTTTTAGCTGTGTGTTTTGGGTCATTATCCTGTTGCAGACCCATGACCAGTGACTGAGACCAAGCTTTCTGACACTGGGCAGCACATTTCTCTCTAGAATCCCTTGATAGTCTTGAGATTTCATTGTACCCTGCACAGATTCAAGACACTCTGTGCCAGATGCAGCAAAGCAGCCCCAGAACATAACAGAGCCTCCTCCATGTTTCACAGTAGGGACAGTGTTCTTTTCAAGATATGCTTCATTTTTCCGTTTGTGAACATAGAGCTGATGTGCCTTGCCAAAAGTTTCGATTTTTGTCTCATCTGTCCATAGGACATTCTCCCAGAAGCTTTGTGGCTTGTCAACATGTAGTTTGGCAAATTCCAGTCTGGCTTTTTTTAAGTTATTTCTGTGACCATTGTGGGTTTTTCTTTCATTAAACGAGGGGTACCAACAATTTTGTCCACGTGTGTATATATAAAAATACATTTTCTCTTTTCTCTTTGTATTCCATACCACCTGTTGTCCTCCTCAAAGAGCAGAAACCTACCACCCTCTGCCCTGTCTGAAGTATGACAAAATAATTGATAAGCCCCTATGCCTTTTACTAAACCCCAGAGAAAAAGCTGAAGATGAAACGGATTAGCAGAAGATTGGCAATGGCAAAGTATTTCTTGGTTACTTGTATCATTCATTTCTAGGTTTAGTGTTCCTTTAAACATCCATGCCTATGATAATATAGACATGACTCTGCTAATCTTCCCAGCCTACGCAGCAAAGCTGAAAAGCGATCTGCAAACAACAAGAAATGTCAATCTAGTGTTCTGCAGTGACTGGTTTAAAAACGGAATTATGTTTTATAATACAAAAGATGTTTTACAAAAGATTAAGGCTAAGGCCCTACATAGCGAGACACAGCCAAAAAAAAAACGCGTTTTTGAAAATACAATGTTTCTGCTGCAGATTTTTTCTGCAATGTGTGGATGGGGTTATGTGTTTATTGGGTTTCTGCAATAAAGGAAAGGGGCGTTCACACTACCATTATAAATGTCTGTTGCTCTCATCTCTCATGAAACGAGAGCAATGGCCTTTAACGGCGATTTAGTAATGGAAGCAGACAGAGCCCCTTCCATCTACCTCTGTTCCATGTAAAAAAAAAAAAATCCATGACAGAGACTTTCTTCCATCACATTCGTTTACTTTTGTAGCAGGGAAAAAAGTCCTGCATGCAGGACTTTTTATCTGTCAAAAAACTAAACAAACATGACGGAAGGCAGCACCCATCGTCTTTTTTACATTAAAGTGAGTGCAGAAGGACGATGCTTCATTTGCAACAGTCACTCTATTGCCATTAAAGTCTGTTGCTGTCCTCCTATAATGGATAAGAGCAACAGATTAAAAATGGAAGTGTGAACCTACCCTTAAAAATATATGTTTATGCCATTTTCTGATCATACATTCCAGTTAACTGCTTTATACTAATTTGAAATATTCAAGTTGACCTGTGACTCAAGATTCAAGTTGATTCAAGTTGACTGTGTTGCACCCAACAGTAAAAGCAGACTGGCTTCAAGGAGTCAAAGGGAAAACAGGACACACAAATTCACTCCACAAGCTGGAGTATATACAGATGAAGACATACAGATGAAACAGAGTTAACCCAAACTTCTGTAATTGGTTAAACTGTTGCAGTATGATATCTTATCTCAGAAGACAACAATGACTTTTGATTGGTTTCTGTTGTCCTCTGTTATAAGATATCACGTTTAATCAATTGCAGAAGGTCGGGTTAACTCTGCTACATTTTTATGCCCATCCTATATAAAGTATATATAGGTATATAAAGTATACCTATCCTAAAATGATCAGTTTTTGAGTATTACTCAAAAATTTTCCTCTCTATACAATACTTGGTGCTTGTTGTCTCCTCTCTACCAAGGGTGGATTCTCACTTAATCAAAAAAAAAAAAAAACACCCAACATCTATCTATCTATACTGTAATATCTTGGAGTATCATTAATAAGACTCCTCAAACCAGGAAGTACCGATTATCCAAGAACCAAAGAACCAAACAAAATCCAGCCGCCTTCAAAAAGAGAATTAAAATACAACAACCCTCGGGTCTTTTCTTGAGCAAAGGAAAATAATTCATCTCTAGTGAAACAAATAATATATTCTCTTTTAGCTCCACTTTTAAGATCACACTTCTCTATTCTTTTAGCAAATAATCAGCAAAAAAAAGAGAGGACTGTTTGATTTCTCTCCCTACTTCTAAGATGCATTGTCGGCATAATCCGCTGAAAGCCCAAGGACAAGGTATTATACACTGGAAAATGGTTTAATCCCCAACAATCAATGAATTTCATTTCAATGGCAAGTGCGGCCGAAAACACAGAATAAACAAGTTAGTTGCGAATAAGGTCTAAAAACACAAAGAAAAACTCCAAGATTGGTTTCTCCACCATCGCTGTCATTGTAGACCAATAATGGGATGAAGGTTAACCAACCTCAACTTGTATGAAGAACTAGAAGGTTTGGCCTTTATTGTATGTCATTTATACACCCAGTCCAGGATGGGAAGGCTCTAAAGGACCATAGGCCATAATCTCATAATTTATTAGTACATGAACATGTTGTCCTGTGACCCGCTATCAGGTGCAATGCTAAGGAGGACGTACATATGAGACTTAGGTTGGATGAAGCCACCAATTTTGGTGGGATAGGCTGACCATGTAAGATGCCTGAAGTGCCCGACCAACAATCCTTCAGAATATGTTAGGGAACAAAAAGGATTGGGCATGTTGAAGTGCAAGATCACCAATACTTTCTTCTCAAGTGCACCAGTTGTCCAACGGTGTTTTATTCTCCTTTTTTTCCCAACCCATGAATGTGTATGGTTAGTCATTCAGAATAGCCGTTGGCCATATGTAATACCGGCTGTCAGATCAAACCAGTTTTTACATTTACTGGAGACCAGCATTGTCCTTGATGTCTGTCGATGACAAAACAGGGATAGGACAAGTTGCTTTACAGGTGGTGTCCAACAATGGTCATTTATCTCCTATAAGTCCAAAAAATGTCCAATCAATAGGACCCCGATGATCTCTGGAAAAGAGGTCCTGAGCCCCAGTATCTCCATTCTGCGTGGTAGAAGTGAGAAGGAGAATGTTGCTTGCCCACCCATTCAATGTCAACAGCACTTGGCCGTCAGCCTCATAGACTTTGAAAGGAGCGACAACCTTCTAAACCCATTTGAGTCCAGACTTTCCCTCGTATAAGTGGTTGCTCAGCTTCAGTTTATCCCCATACAACCTTAGAAATGGCATCTCTGAAGGGTCTGTTGATAGTTATCTAAAATCTATGCCCAATCTATGCCCCTGTTGACCCCAGCCCTTTAAAAGACAAGACCTTGCTTACTTTACTGCCTACTGCACAGCAAAGCTGAAAAGCAATCTGCTCGAGTGATCGGTGACGCTCGACTAAAATTTCAATTTGCTTTCAATATGTTTTGTAAAAAACTAGGCTAAAAATATCTCCTTTAATAAGGCCCTTGCACCCACATCCGCTCTCCTGGTACCCAGGTGTCCTCAGCTACTTCAGGCTTATTACCTGGAACACGTCATTACTGGGCCGCGTCTCCCGTAAAGGTCCCACCTAATGAAGCCATACACAAGCAGTTTGATGTTCTCATTAACTCCATGTTATTCAAAGTTCTTTACGTACAAACAGAAAATCTGATTCTGTCTTTCATCAGGAAGAAAACACCAGCAAGTCGCATCATTTCACGTCTCCTCATTACGGCTAATGGATTTTTTTTTCTCCCAGAAGAACATCTTCATACTTGTATTATAAGTCTTCAGATCCGGTCTCACTCAAGTGACTGAGCGGGGAACAAACCGGGGTTGTCTTCTAATATTTAAAGCATATATTCCAGTATTTGTTAAAAATTAATGGAGGAGACGTGCCTGCGGGAGCGCTGAGAAAATGCCATTTTCTATCTGAAAATACATATCCTAATATATTATTTTCCTGGGCTGTGTGACCTCTGTGAAATGAAACCATTGCAGGGCAGGCTTTCATTCCTAGCACCCATCGGCGGGGTTTCTATCTAACAGGAAGGTAGGTGAGAAGAAGACAGCAAGGAGGTGTCAGTGTATACTGCTGGGTGTCCAGTGATCACATACTAAAGGGAATTTTTTTTTTTTATTAATTATTATTATTATTATTAAAAACAGTTTTTTTTTTATTTGTTTTTATTTTCTGAGTGTAGCTTTTTTTTTTCTATTTTCTGTACAAGCTTATGGGGTCGGTCATCTTGCCTGAGCTTCTCCTCTGCTCTCTTAACAGCATTTAGTGATATGCTTTACAGCAGTCTCATTGCCATAGGTAGCAATAGCCTGGAGCTGACTCATTGAGGTGTTGGAAGTGTTTTCTAGACATGTTCTGCACAAGGACAGGGAATAGATAAACTGTGACATCATCTATTGTCAGTAGTGGATGTAATGATGGGTCAGTGATGTTATCTATAGAGGTGTTATCTTCTATTGTAATCCTGTCTGTCCCGTTTGTGATGTGAATGAGGTGAGTGCTACAAATGATAATCCCTACAGAATTGCCAAGTGTTGTTTAATACTAGGTTTAGTAATCAGAGTGAAAACTGTAGTATATACGTTTTAAAATACAGATAGCGATATGGAAAATGAAAAATAAAATCACCAAAAATTCAGAAAAAAAATAGGTTTCACATAAATAAATAGGTCATTTTTGGCAAGGATTATCCCACTAACTACACTTATTCCCTGTCCCGTGAATATGGGATAAGTATCTTATTGCTGGGGGTCCAACCAGCGATTATGAAAGCTGGGGTCACCGAGCCCCCTGTGGGAATGTAATGTAGCGTGCATGTATGACTAGCACTCCATTCACTTGTATGAGGCTGATGGAGGTAGCCAAAAACAGCACTGTATGAGTAGTACCAAAGAAGTAGTCACACATTTAAACTACCAGTCCCATCACACAGGAGACACAGGGACCTTGTTCTCACTATCACTAGGGTATCGCCTGATTTCTTCACTCTTCCACTATCACTAGGGGTAGTCAGACTTCCAGAGATCAGACATTCCTGGCTTTGGCTCAAAAAAACGCATCAAAATATGCAGCAAAAATAGCTGCTTTTCTGCAATGTGTGGCCTCAGCCTAAAGAAAACAATGACACAGGTCTGAACGCAGCATAAAAAGAGACCGACAGCGACCCAGGAAAACCTCAAGGAGGAAGTGGCAGGAAACTGGTAAGTTATCACATAGGGCACATTCACACGCCCAAGTTTCTGTCCATGTGCTGGATGTTAGGACTTCCTACTAGCGACATACTGTCCCCATACTATAATCGGTACGGGACAATATGTTGCTGGGGGGCAGGGTGTCCTATCATCATAACTAGAACGCTAGGAGTCCCTCTGCATTCAAATGACGCCGCGATGGGAATGCAACAAACCCCATTATAAGTGGGCTCTACCCGGTGCCGCTGGTGTCAGTCATCTGACAAACTAGGCCCTGCTGGCATTTTCCTTGTATCATGTTGCTATAAAAATCAGAAATGCAAATGAAGAAATGAACCTGGTCTTACAAGAGGAAGTGCAGCTCTGGAGCACAGATTGCAGCCGTGCCAAGATTATTGGTTGGCAAACCACAAGTGCCCACTGCCCAACACAAACCTCAGTGTGAAAAATCAAGTATATACAATATGGAGGCTTGTGTTTGCTTGGTGGCTGTGTGCAGCACTACTGTATCAGATCCAGATGCTACGGGAGATTATATATAAAAGTTATGTCACCCGCTCAGCGAGAATACACAGATGGCAACAGCCTTTTATACAGAGGCATTCCACACATGTTTAAGCCTTCTCTTCTCCTCCAGGCCGGGCACATATCCATGCACAACATAATACAACAACCTACACGCAGACTCATGGCTGTATTGTACAGAACAGTAAAACAGCGCCTGTACCCCATGTGCTCTACTGTATGGGACTATTCCTTGTATAAGGAATCTAGCGGCTTCTAGAACAGATGATCTGTGCGAGGTCTGGGTCTTGGATCCTGACATACTGATGACCCATCGGGTGAATAGGTCACTAGTATGAATTCGATTTAGGGCTGGAAATCCCTTTGATTTGCACCAAATAATTGTCGTAAGTACTGTGCACCACATTTATTATTGGTTTTTGCACCATGCTCAGCCATGGTGTGACATAATGGCGTGTACCAAACTGCGCCAACTTTACCATCCAGCATGAGCCATACTGATATATTTGGCACATAAAGTGGCGCTATCACCTGCTGCTATCCTGCATTGTGTCACCCCTGCCCCATTCACTTGGTAAGGTTCATCGTGGATTTTTTTAGGAACCAATGCAGCTATAACGTATAGAACTAGGTCGTCTCTCCTGATCCTGACACCGTGCATCTGTCTCAGTCTATTGACAAGGTCTGCAGGGCCTGGAAATAAAATGTTGTATCACCCGTATTGACCATTGTGAAAATGTTGTGACTATATCGCTTCCTCCATGTGTGGCTATTCATTACTATCCACAGCTTGACTGTCATAGTCCAAGGTAGAAGATATTATTAACTGCTACTGAAAAGTAACAATTATCGAGTGAGAAATGCACTAAAAAGGGTTATCCGGTGAATAAAAACTAATATTTTTTTGGATTGTTATACTAAAATAATTTAAAAAATGATACCTGACACACACAAAGTGACTGCTCAGCTATCCTGACAATCCTGGGCTTCAAGAGTGAAGCAGAGACTGGTGCAAAACCCAGAGAAGCATCAGAATTAGAGATGAACGAAGTATTCAAAATTTCGATTCGAATTTCGCGATACAATTCTATTTGATCCAAATTAAATTGCGGCGAATCGCGTAACAAAAACAGCTATTTTTTGGCGGCAGAGAGCCGGGGTGGGCAGCAAAATGGCGGAACCCCTTGGATGCCGCGGTCATGTTTGACCGCGGCATCCAAGATGTTAAACCACCGTTCGGTTATGGAGCAGGGTGCTAGGTGTCAGTTACAGCTAACACCCTGCTCCATAACCGATCGGGGGTTTTAACACCTTGGATGCAGCGGTCAAACATGCTGTGAGCGCTCACAAAGGGGTTAAATGGCTGTGACATCACAGGGCTGGCTGCTGTTTGGCTGCACGCATGGCATTGTGGGTGACCCCGCATTCCCAGAGTTCCTTGCCCCATGTAGAGCAGCCTTTTTGAACTAAATGCGAATCGTTACCACGAAGCGTGAGGAAATTTGGATTCGATGCGAATTGAATATTTCCTGAAGTTCGGATCGAATTCCATTTCGTCAGCTTCGATTCACTCATCTCTAATCAGAATAGGTGCAGCGGGAAATTGGTGAGGTGCACGCATCATAGTTTACTTTTGCACACCTGGTTTAAAAATAATTTTGATCCGCAGGACAACCCCTTAAATTTAAAGGTGACTTGTCCAACAAACAACATGTATCCCCCTATGCACAGGACAGGGGTTAAATAACTGAAAAGCTGGGGGTCAGACTGCTGAGACCCCCACTGATCACAAGAATGGAGTCATACATTTCCGCTTCTGCTCCGGTCAACTCTATGCCGAATACAGCACGCCATTACAGCGTAACTAAACTTTCTGAGAATATTTGATTTTCTGGCAGATTTTGTATCATTAATAAATTTTTCAATATACTTAATTAACAATTTTTGGCTCCTTTCTGTGAAATCCTGCATTTA
This sequence comes from Leptodactylus fallax, assembly GCA_947044405.1. Lineage (NCBI taxonomy): Eukaryota > Metazoa > Chordata > Amphibia > Anura > Leptodactylidae > Leptodactylus > Leptodactylus fallax. The sequence goes on from CAMRHE010000017.1 coordinate 2,716,890, forward strand.
TTCACTCTTTCCCTTCTGCATTGAGCGCTGCCCCTGCTTCTCATTGTGTATGGGGTTAGGGGCTGTGTGACATGAAGAAAAAATGAGGGTGGCGGAATATTTGTTGTCAAACTTTCAACCAGCTGATCCGTGGGGGTCCCGGGTGTCAAACCCCCACAGATCTTTAATTGATGACCTGTCCTAAGAAAACCACCTCAAGCTAAGGCCCCACATAGCGGGCCGCAGCAAAAAAAATCACTGTGGGAAAAACCGTGGTGGCAACCCATCGTGGTTTTTCTTGCAGCACTTTTCACAGAAAGTCCGCAGAGGTTTCCGCTGAAGACTTTCTGCTTTCTTTATACCTATAGGGAAATAGCCACAACGGTTTTGGAAAGCGCAGCGTCTCCGCTGCGTGTATTTCTCCGCAACGTGTGGATGGGATTCGCTAGAAACGCTGCGTTTACAGCATGTGGGGCCCTGGTCTTAGGCTAAGGACTAATGTGGATAGGCAGTAAATGTGGTTTGTGGGATGTCACCAATTTTGTGCCAAATCACTACCTAGCTGGCAGGACACACAGGGGGTTGTAGTTTTGTGATATCTGGAGCGCCACAGATTGCTGATCCCTGACTTAGCCCATAAATCTACTACAAACTAGTGACTCCAGCAATGAAGTAAGGAATAAGATCACTTACACGCACAGAAAGTTTAAGCTAATGGGATTAGTGTTTTTCAGAAATAAAAGTAGATCATTCATGGAATAAGTTCCCGGAGATGGAGGCAGCGCCAATAAAGTGACAACAATACAGACATAAGGCTCGGGGAAATTGACAGATTAAATAGGCCCGCTGTTTCCATCATGCTGTGAAATTCTATGTTAGATAGAGAATTACTGGCATCAGATTTTACACATTAGGTAATGAATACCTTTAACTAAGTGCAAATATGCACATGCTATTGTACTTTTTATTTTTTTGTTGTTTGGTTTGCCAACTGGGTGGGAAAAAGTAAGCGAAAAAACAAAAAACGCCAGAAAACATGACCTGGTATTGTCTGATCATGAATTCTCCCGGGTCTGAGGAGTAAAGTTATTTTCCTCTCTATTAGAGCTCATTTCTCGACACTGAGAGCAGAGCACTTGGCAAACACTGGTGAAGGTTGCCATAGAAATTCTTCTTCTCTCTGCTTTCATATCAAACATTTCGGTAACACCCCCCTCCCCGTCCAAGTCTAACCCCCACCCAACCCAAAATCTACTTTCATTACAGAATAATTGGCAGCAATCTGTAATATTACACTAAAACCTTGTAATAAGTGCTTTATTCGTGGCGTAATGTGAACTTTCTGGACATGCCCCGTCTTAAGATCAGATATCTAGACGTGCACTACAATCGGACTATATACTGTGTGGGGGATGTAGACAGTAAAGCTAGCCTTTAGATGCATGTCGGCCACCCCTGGGATTGCAACAGGACTGGTCGACCATCTAGTGGGGGCCTCCCAGCTAGATGTTGGGGGAGAGAAGGGTTGGACATGTTGGCTTGCAATGTGCCCAATCTTTTTCTTATTAGGGAGATAAGTCTCCTACTAATATAACGCCACTTACATGCGGTGGCCAATGGCCACAAGATTTTGACGATAAAACCTGCATTTTTCCAAACAGGTGGAAGAGGTTTTGGTCACTTGTGGCAACTGAAACAGTTTTAAGACACTAAACCACCTATAGGTCCTTAAGGAAAGGGGGTTAAGTGTCCCAAATCTCCACAGCCACATTAAAAAAAAAAAAAAAAAAAAAACATTATACTGACCTATCGGCTGTACCAGCGCCAGCGCTGTTCTTCAGTGATGCTAGAGGAGTACATCTTGGCATCAGTTCGCATGCGCCGGACCCAAGTTGCATGCGCAGAGAAGCTGGGGTGTACATCTCCGACTTTGCTGAAGAACAGCGCAGGTGCCAGGAGCACCAGAGGTGACTCTTTGGACTGATCTCTAGGTAAGTACAAATCTTTTATATATTTCTAATGCAGCAGTGGATTACATTATAACAGGGCAATTTGGAACGCTAAACCCTCAGTCCATAAGGACCTGTGGGTGGTTTAGTATCCTAAATCGCCCTAACATGTTCCCTTTAAGTATTGAGCCACAGAGCCATACAATTCCACTGAGTTGTTTGCAAACCTGTCAGGGCTGTGGAGTAGAGACCAATTTTGGGTGGATTTGGAAAAAACATGTTTACAGCAAAGTACAAGGACAGTCATCTGAATCACTGGCTTTTTTATGATACAGAGGAGATTTACTGTTTCCATCTGACCATGGCTGTCCTTTATAAAGGAGTCAGAGTTGGGCTGGGCCTACCAACTCCACAGCCCTGAATCTTGTAGACAGAAGCTCATTCAATAGTTAAGATCAATTTTTGTACTACAAAAAGCAGCATGTAACCCTGTAACCCTGGCCTCATGCCTTCTCCTGCATGAGGAGTCTTCTCAGCTATATTGGCTGTCCTGCAGTGAACAGAGTATGCGAAGACCCTGCAGCGGGGATAGTGACTGAGCATGTGTGACCACTTGCACTCAGCTCATTAGGTGGACGTGCACATTAGCAGCTTGTAAATGGCAAAACTGTTCATTTTTATCATCTATATCATGTGTATGATATTTAATAGTGAAACAACCACTTTATAAAGGACCTTTCACCAGCTCCACCAACTCCAGTTCTTTCCATTCTTTAATAGGCGCCATGCCACTGAATTTTTTCTTTCGCTCCCCCACCATTCCTGAGCAACCATCGAGTTAATAAGGGATGGAGGTCCTCCCTTTATAGCCCCCACTGAAGTGGTAGGGATGGTAACATCACCAACCCCAGGAAACAATGTCACCATGTCATATTGAGATAGATCAGCATTTCACATTCAAGGTTGGAAGGCTGATATGAGAACGGCTTAGCCGGCTCTTCTTCTAAAGATCAGCATTCTGCCAAGTGACAAATCAATTTAAGACATTGCTCTAAAGACATGACATATGGCTTCAGCTATTTGTGGTGTGACTACAATACATGCTGGGTAAGACAAAAAAAGAATCCATAGGATTTATCTTCATATATAAATATCTTATATATGTAGAAGATAAATCATAGATACCGGTATATATTACACTTAGGGATTAAAACCCTTAAAATGACACAGACACGAAACAGTCTAAACAGGATCTAATAGGACAGAGATGAAATACATCCGCACAGAGATCTCTGAAAGGGTTATCCTGAAACCAACATTTTGTACTTGTCGGATATTTCTGGTGTCCTTTTCTATCTTCAAACCCTTATCAGAAAGAAAAACAGTTAAAACTAATTTGTTTCTGGCCTAGCGCATGCACGATCCATCTGTGAGGTCCATGCCCAAAACCGTGAGTGCTCCACGCATGCGCAGGGCTGGAACTGACAACTGGAGATTTCAGGATCACAAAGTAAATGGTTGTCCCCCTATAGACACCATTCCTTTATCCACAGTATGGGGGATTAGTGTCCGATTGGTTGGGGTTTGACTGCTGGAACCCCTCATGATCAGGTGTCGTTCGTCTCTGAATGAATGGAGCAATGGTTGCATGGGTCGGTTGCGATTCCTTCATCTACATGGGACTGTTGGAGACAATGGAGCGCTGTTGTCTAGCATTTCTATAGAGAGGATTGGAGCACAATGGACATAAGTGTCGGTCACTATATTCATCCAGCAATCACTTATCCCCTATACTATATATCAGAGTTAAAGGGGTCTTATCAGTATGTGACCTGTGGGGTCTGACACCAAAACCCCACACAGATCGGCTGTGTCGTGGACAGGAAACGTATGCAGGCTGTTTCCATTCCAGTCGGAGCGGCACACCAGCCCTGTCCACTGCATAGTGGTGGTTTCGGGGAAATTTCAGAACCATTCCTGTTACTTTAATCGTAGCAGCCTGCGTGTACTCCCGTCCACTGAAACACCTTCCGACCCCTAGAGGCTGCTGGAACAGCTGATCTGTGCAGGATTCGGGTTTCCCCAGCCACAGATCATATACTGATGCCCTATTCTGTGGCTACGTCATCGGTATGAAAACTCCATTTGGGGGCTGGAAAATCCCTTTAAGTAACTATAGTGGGACAGCCACTATGAAGGAGCTGCCACCCAGCATGTGACAGGTGCTGCGCAGGTTTTAGAAGATGAGGCCTAAAGCACTTGCCAGGTTCCCGAGGCACTTTAAAGGGAGCTACACGAGACATTATACCAGTTAGGGAGACGAGAGACATATGGCTGATGGCACAGCCTGACTGATGATGATAATGCTGGTAATACACATAAGATGAAAGAATAACCTCTTATTCATCATGCAACGTAATTACTTTGGTATTTCAGGCACAAGAATTTTATAGCGTCGTACTACGCCATTAAATCTACCGCTACAAAGTAACAACATAGTCAGAACTAACTGCGAAAGCCATCACTTCTTCAGATAAGGATTTCCCCAGGTTCTAGTAAACAAAGATTAAAATAGCGATCGTACCAAGAATCCACATGAGCAGTGATCTCCCGGCACGGGACTGGCATACGAGGATACATAGTGCAGGAGCAGAGCTGTCTAAAGCAAAGTAATTCACTACATAATGGACCAGATTTACTAATAGTTGGACAAGAGGTCTGAAAAGTTGCCGGATTTATCAAAGTGGCTGATACTGGATATATATCTGGTGTATATTTAGACTGTCTAGTCTACGTTTATACCGCCTTATAGTTGGCTTACTATGAGCCAGAATTGTACGACACAATCACACACTGTTGCAAAATTTTACCCCAAAAGTACATGCGCCAAAAATGCACCACGTTCACACCAGGGTATAGTTGTAACCACAATAGTAAGTCTGGGTCTTTTATATTTCGATATATTATACTCCTCCAGAACCCCAGGAATATCTCCGCCAGTATACAGCTGCTACAGAGTATCATCCAGACATCTTATAAGACAATGTATCTGCTCCACAACTATCATCTTACTGCTATGGATACAAAAAGCTCCTTCCAGCTTTCCAACAAAGGTTGCTACAATAACATTCACTCATACATGAGAAACGTATCAAGTCCATCTACACACAGAGGCTTGTAGGAGAAAATATTGTACTATGTATGGCGCAGAGTCCATCAGGAGCGGTATATGGACCTATGGTGACTGCACGAGTCACTGGAAGAGTCCCTACAATGTAGTGCCGGCCATTGGGAGATGACAAAACATTACAACTAGCTCAGAGCACCTGCAAATTATGACTGATCAAAATGTGGATTAATGTCACTAACGTGTTAAAGGGCTTTTTCAGGACTTAAAGGGGTTTACAGGATTTTGTAAAATCCCAGAGGAGGCCGAGGAAGGTGTAAAAAAATAAATCATACTCACTTGTCCATGGAAGTCCTCAATCATTGGCCACAGGAAAGGATCTGGTGAAGTATGTGATGATGTCACCAGATCCTTTCCAGTCACGTGCGGCACAGGACTTCCAGTGGAGAAGGAACAGCATGCACCGGAACAGACAGCAACAGCGGACACCGGAGCACAGGGGACAGGTAAGCATGATTTCTTTTAATGTTACACCTTCCCCGGCCTCTTCTAGAATCTGTCCAATTCCTGGACATCCCCTTTAAGTAGTGATGACCTATCCTTAGGATAGTTCATCAATATCTGATCATCAAGTGTCTGACACTCAGGACACCCACCAATCAGCTGTGGTCTCTTCCTTGTGCTAATTACATCACATTCATCAGTCACATAGCACAGCAGCAGCTCAGTCCCATTCAAGTGATGGGGGCTGAGCTGCATTACAGTCTATACAGTCATCAATATATAAATCTTGGAAAACCCCTTTAATATTCAGATATCAAACACAAACTGTGGACAGATATGGTCTGTTTTTGGTAAAAGGCAGCCATGTTTATCTAACCCTTTAAAAATCCCATGGGATGACATTACTACAGGTGAACCCAATAAAGCGATGTGTGGCAATGCTGGATATGTATCTTTATGCTGGGCAGACATTTCTTTCGGCTTCACCTCCGTCGTTTGTTTTTTGAGCCAAAGTCAAGAATGGCTACAAAAGGAATGGGAGATATCTAGGAAGTTCTTATACTTCTCCCTTCTGCTCAATCCACTCCTGGCTTTGGCAACAAAATCTGCATCAATAAGAGCTGCGTTTCCGCAACGTGGGGCTTTAGTCTTAGGATAAATTCCTAACGTTTTTAATTGCAGACTGATTAAGACAAGTTTTCCAGATAGAATTTAGTGTGGAAGGTGCCTGTATTCTGCTCCTACTGTCTTCAATTACAGTCGGCAAGGGGTAAATTTATTGCTGTCCTATGCCAGAAAAATGGCGTAAAAAAGTCACAAACCTCAGGTTTACAATTTTAGTTGCAAGTTTAAGACCCCATGCCTACGGCCGAATGTGCATCCAACGTAGGGCCGAGTGTGCAGCGGAATGCATTGGAGGACGACACTTGGAGTGACATCCGAATATCATCCGAGTGTATTCCGTGACACTCTCACCTCTACGGGGGCTTTGGATTTATTCCGTTCCGATGATGACACGGATGATTTTAGAGCATAGACCCGAAGCTCCCATAAATGTAAATGTATAAACAAATGCACTCGGATGATACACAGATGTCACGCTGACTACATTTCTCTGCACACTCGGCCCCACATCGTACGCACACTCGGTCATGTACATGGGGCCTTACTCTGCCTTTGCCATTATCCAAATCAGAGGCATGATGTGGGCGGTCCAGTTTTCTGACGTAAATGATGACATATCTACCCCAGTTACGACGGCGATGCCTCCATTACACGTTAAAGCCACCGCTATGCTTTTTTTTACAAGATTTTTAATAAAAGCAAAGTTTTTAAGAAAGGAAATGCTGGATCACATTATTTTATAATTCTGTACATGTCAGTATCGGTGCAAGGACTTCCAGAGGATGTGCCTAATTTAGGATGAGGCCTGCGCAACCTGCCACAAATTGGGTTCAACATCAAAAATACAAGTCCGATCTTTCGTTTCAGCATACCCTTACAAGGACCCATGACCTATGCTGTCTCTTTCAGTACACACACCACTTGAACACCTCGTCAAATAACAATTTTGGACCATCTTTTCTTAGAACTACATGGTGCAATTCCTCTGTGACTCCTCCTGGAAATGTATGAATTAACTGACAACTTGGTTTTGCTGTTACTCCTGTCACTACACAGTCTAGCGCTATCCTATCAGCGCTGACTGTGTAATGTGTAGTCGTCAATCTATTCCCAATTACCAGAAGGAATAACAGAGGAACGGCACAATAATGGGGATGTAAGTAGGGGTGCTCCAGGATTGCTATATCATGAGGAATGCAGCTATTTACTAACAGGGACATGTCAGGTCCTCATTACCATTAACTACACAGAGATTAGATATTCCATTTACGCCTGATCGCTGAGACCCCCGCTGGCGCATATAAAGTAGGGACTGCAGAGGTCTGAAATGGATATCTTATTATGCCTGTGAACTGAATGATATGGTAACATCATCATTATAATCTGCACTAACATGGGAAACATACTCGGCGCTGTACAGCGCTGTCCTCATTTTTCCCCCCGAATCTCAATGTCATGAATAAAATATCTAAGTAAATAAAAAAAGCATCATTGCTTGCAGACAGAATCCTTGACATTGAAGTCGGCCTGCTTTTCCACAGGACATGGCATCTGCTGTTCCCTACACCCTGCTGCACATGCAATGCACCATATCGGCCTGCTATAATCCAGCACTGTACATAATGGGGGCAATCGCCAATGTCATAAGAAGCAATCAGGAGGAAGCATTCATACATGGAGGAGTGCATACAATGCAAGCGGACGTGATGAACACACACTCAGCAAGCACATTGGCATATATACATCACTATATACCTGACCTTCAGATCATCCTGACGCCCGTCTGCTAATGGTAGGTGTCAACGAGTAAGCAAAGAGCGGGAAACACACTGACATCAAAGTCTTCCCCCGTCTCACAGAGCAGGAGGCCGCTCAAGGGTTAAATCACTGGATTACAGGCCCTGCCGTTGTATCTGGAATTGCATTATAAGCAATTCCCCTAATATACTGCTATTATTACATTGCTCCAGAGCGCCGGATGCAGTTACCAGTACGACGACCATTCACTGATGTCAAGAATATGTAACTGGTTTGTCCTGGATTTTTCTGGGAGAAAGATGCAACCACTATCATTACTCGGCGCTTTGTTCTCAGCGGTTGTATCATATCTGCCATATGCCCATCATACGTAACATAATGCACATCGTATACCATACAGTGCCCATCACAATCTAGATGGGTGCGAAGATCCAGAATCAATATAATCAAAGAGATCTACTGGATTAGGATATGTAACCTGTTATCATTCACTGAAAACCCATATAAGGCCGGGGTCCCACGTGGCGTAGAGGCCACGGCAAAAAACGCAGCGTTTTACAGTCCCTGCAAAGCGAATCCCAGCCACACATTGCAGAAAAATATACGCAGCGCAAATGCTGCGATTTCTAAAACTGTTGCGGTTTTGGAAATCACAGCATGTCAATTATACCTACAGAAACCTATGGTTTCTCTATGGATATAATTGAAGCAGAAAAACGCAATGCATTTCCGCCGCTATGTGGGGCCTTAGCCTTAAGGTTAATTCACACAGTGCAACTGGGAATACTTTTTGGTGCAGCTTCTTAATTTTACAGGTAAAAAAACTCAGGCTTCACCTGCAAAATAAGAAACAGCATCAAAACTGTAGGCAGCTTATTCCGATGCAGTTTTAATTGCACCATGTGAATACAACCTAATGAGTACACCACTATAAAAGTCTCACTGCGGCCTCATACATATGGCCAGATTAAGGACTGATAATCCTTATATAAATCTGTATAGATCTGACATATTGTGCCCACCACTGCCTGCTATTTGCCCATGCTGGGACTCTAATTTTGGACCACAATAAGCAGAGATCATTTTATTTTCCCCAGATGTGCCATGCCCCATAGCACACCAAAATATTCCACAAGCATGGCTTCTAGGACCATATAGAGGGACCAAGTAGCAGTACACATAGAGCCTACTTGTCTCTAACTACAGGTTAGGCGATACATGCCTGTAACCTGGGACCCCATGATCCCCAGTCCCCCGTTCCTATTCACTGTATGACCACAGTGAGGAAGAACGTGTATGACGTGGTGGTCGAGCATGTGCAGTTCAGCTCCAATCAGTGCTATGTCTTTTCTGCGGCTGGTGGAGCGCTGTGATTGGCTGCCCCAGCCAGGCCCATAGACTTTGCATGGAGCCGCACTGCACAGGCACTTCATATAAGGTTCCAGTCACTATGGATGTATAGGGAGCTTAGGGCTGGTAGGCCCCTCCAGCATTTAGACATTTTTTACCGTTCCTGTGGATAGATGATAAATATCAAAAATTCCTTAGTGGGGTTAGTGCAGGTGACAATGCAATACTGCATGCAACAAACTGTATATACATCTGAGGTACAGTATACATCACAGACCTGTAACAAGGCAGTGTGCATGAGGCCTTACACTGTAAATCATTGCACTCCACTAGCTAGGATGCGGACCATACCTTTACAGAGGAGTTACTGGTTCCTGCCATCCTGATATTAACCATACAAGCACCTCAGTAGAGCCATGGTCTCGGAGAGATTAGATGATGAAACACATTATATATATAAAGATCGGCCATAACGTTAAACCCCCCCACCTAATATTAGGTGCTCTGTAGGTACATAGCCCCATACCCTGCACAGCATTCAGACACCTTTCTATTACAGCGAGCAGAACATTTACCAGCAACATGTGCTACAATATCCCCTCTGCGGGATCGGCCCGGCCCGGCGCACGTGGATCAGTCATCTTAGGGCACCAGTTGTGATTCTGCGCCCCAGGTATACTCTGTAAGACCAGTCACTTTAGAGATGCGTGGACACCTTTTGGTCCTTGTCACTTACATCCTCACATTGCCCACTTTTCCGTTTCCATACATTGCATCTATTCACAGAAGCCATTGTCACCGTATCATAACTTGCGTAATTTTACATATACCGATATACCAGGGCTGTGGGGTCAATAGGCCAACCACCGACTTCATAAATGGCTGACCACCATGGTCATAGAGTAGCAGTAAAGATCCTCTAATTCAATAAAAACTAATGACTAATTCCTATGGCAGTAAATATGTAACAAACCAATACAATTATACAATATTATAATATAACTAAAAATAATTAATTTTATTTTGAAGAGTCGGAGTCTGTAACTTTTTTCCGACTCCGACCAAATCTGACCCCACAACCACAATATTAAAAGATGAACATTCACGGGCACAAGATACTCTCCGCACGCCGGTCCATTAGGTCAATTTCCCTTCATACCCGTCTTCCATTTAGAATTCGCTCCGAAATCCCCAAAGTGCAAAGTATGAACAAGGCCTTCAGTATACCAGGAGTTAACGCCTGTCAATGAACGATCCGATCAATACTCTAAGTATTGCCACGGTGTCACCCATCTTCTCCCGTCATCTCGAAGACATCCCCCAGCTGGCACGCCATACACAGGGCTGACTAGGGAATCACCTCTTTATTGCAGAAGAAATGTGACAAGCAGCTTTACAGAGCGCTACTGACTGGATGTGATCTATGGCACCTCCCTTTACTGACACGCTCCATAAATCTTCTGCAAAAATCTAAACATTTACTTGTCCGCATGTATTGGCAGGATAGCCATAGGAAATCTATAGTGGCTCCGGCCTGGGCTTCCTTGCCCTGTACACAGCGATAATCCTTCCGACACTTCTGGATGTCATCTTGGCCATCCTTCCCGGCTCGGCTGAGCCTGGGCACAGGGGCACTGGTCTGATGTGGAAGAGGCAGGAAGTAGTTAATGGAGCACAAGCTCCTTATTGTTTGCCTGTCAATGAAGCAGCCAGAGCGAGACCAGCTGATCCCCATTCACTGCCACTAAAACCATTCACAGCGGCAACATTTCCTCCTGATGGTGCAGTGCAAAGCACTGGGGATGTTCCAGGCACGACAACTGGAGACGGCGAGGACAGTCATGTCCCTCCACAATAAGGAGCCTTCATTTATAAACTTGTACAGCGAGCACCCCACAAAGTCTATACATCACTATATACAATGTATACAGCCATCAGATCCGCTTACATCCCGCTATGATAATCTATAAGACGACTGTTTACATCCTGACGGATCATGACAGGACTGTGGCGAAACACCACACTGAACGGAGCATTGTCACTGTAAGGGAATGTTCACACTGCATGTTTTCACGTGCATTTCGTCACCTAAAACGCTCGAAATACTGGGAAGTACATGGCGCAGATCATGTATGAAGTATAGAAAGAAAAAAGTGACATGTCTGCTGCCAAAAGAGCGTCAGAATACGGCAAAAAAAATGTCACAACGTATCACAAATTAGATTCATATCAAAATACGTGTCATAATTGGCAGCGTCTACCATACGCCGTGTGAACACAGCCTTAAGATGAATGGTTACGGGACACACATCCGATATCATGACATCAAATAAAGCATCAATTGTACTGTCTATTATCCCTAGGAAGTGGGATTTAGGGGCAATATTAGGATTTAATACAGCGTCATGACAGGGGGGACTGTCACAATATGGAATTGGATCCAATTACTAACCGGTTATGGGTTATCACAGGACGGCGAGAGGAAAAGTCATAAGAGACGATCATGGAGGATAACGTTATAATGTAACAAGTCCTGAGGAAATCCAGAAGCCGCTCCATAGTCACAAATCATGGAGCAACAATAGGGGCGTCCATAGCGGAGCCCCTTCAATGGGCATGTGAATGGGGACATGTCAATGTGAACAGAGACAGAGCAGACACAGAGCAGGCAGCACACAGTACAATGCAATCTTAATAGGAAGCAAGAAGCAGAAGAAGAAGAAGAAGAAGAAGAGATGGAGGCGGCAGCAGACTGTCATTCCCACCAAAAACAAACAGCAATAAGAAGAGGCGCCGCGCCACCCGCTCCAGCAGCGACACGGTTAATGCCTCCGCTGCCCCAGCAATTGCTCTATGTCGCGATAGTAGAGTCGCGCATGGCGCATACGCGCAGAGCAGGTCAGTCTATCGCGACATACAGAAGTAATCCAGCAGCAGCACACAAAAGAGACAAGATGACAATAAGAGCCCCCCACCAGCGGCGGCAGCAGCAGCCCCCCACATCACCCCGGGCAGGAGGCCTCCGACTACAGCTGCCCGGCGCTCACACACAACACACCCGCTCCACCCGCTCCGTACCTGCCGTGAAACCAGTCCTTGCAGGCGTCGCACTCGATCATAAAACGGGTCACGTCGTAGGGCAGGCGGCAGATGCAGTACACAGGCACCGTCGCCATGTTAGATCCCCGCTCACAACAACACTCCCAGGGAGGGACTGACAGGACACCGGGGAAGGAGGGAGGGGGTACACGGCGGAGAGGCGGGAGGACGAGCCGCCCCCGGGACTCCGGATCCGGACACAATGCGGGGAAAAATGCGGGAAAGTTTCCGTGGGCTCTCCCCGAGCTCCTCCCGGATCAGAGCGAGGGAGGCGGCGGCTGAGCGGGGCTCGGAGCGGGGACAGGCTTTGTCTGTGTGCCCCCTGGTGACAGCTCTACACAACCCTGTGTACTACACACTGCACCACACACACACACACCTCTGTATACTACACAACACACTCTGTATAACACTATATTATATACTGCACCTTCTGTATAACACTACACAGCACACTGTATATAACAGTACTGTACACAGCACACTGTATATAACACTATACTACACACAACACACTGTATAACACTATATTATATACTGCAACCTCTGTATAACACTACACAGCACACTATATAACACAGTACTGCACAGACCTCAGTATATAACACTATACTACACACAGCACACTGTATATAACACTGTACTGCACAGACCTCAGTATATAACACTATACTACACACAGCACACTGTATATAACACTGTACTGCACATAGACCTCTGTATATAACACTGTACTACACACAGCACACTGTATATAACACTGTACTACACACAGCACACTGTATATAACACAGTACTGCCCAGACCTCTGTATATAACACTGTACTACACACAGCACACTGTATATAACACAGTACTGCACAGACCTCAGTATATAACACTGTACTACACACAGCACACTGTATATAACACTATATTATATACTGCACCTTCTGTATAACACTACACAGCACACTGTATATAACAGTACTGTACACAGCACACTGTATATAACACTATACTACACACAACACACTGTATAACACTATATTATATACTGCAACCTCTGTATAACACTACACAGCACACTATATAACACTGTACTACACACAGCACACTGTATATAACACAGTACTGCACATAGACCTCTGTATACTACACAACACACTCTGTATAACACTATATTATATACTGCACCTTCTGTATAACACTACACAGCACACTGTATATAACACTATACTACACACAACACACTGTATAACACTATATTATATACTGCAACCTCTGTATAACACTACACAGCACACTGTATATAACACAGTACTGCACAGACCTCAGTATATAACACTATACTACACACAGCACACTGTATATAACACTGTACTGCACATAGACCTCTGTATATAACACTGTACTACACACAGCACACTGTATATAACACTGTACTACACACAGCACACTGTATATAACACAGTACTGCCCAGACCTCTGTATATAACACTGTACTACACACAGCACACTGTATATAACACAGTACTGCACAGACCTCAGTATATAACACTGTACTACACACAGCACACTGTATATAACACAGTACTGCACATAGACCTCTGTATATAACACTGTACTACACACAGCACACTGTATATAACACTGTACTACACACAGCACACTGTATATAACACTGTACTACACACAGCACACTGTATATAACACAGTACTGCCCAGACCTCTGTATATAACACTGTACTACACACAGCACACTGTATATAACACAGTACTGCACAGACCTCAGTATATAACACTGTACTACACACAGCACACTGTATATAACACTATATTATATACTGCACCTTCTGTATAACACTACACAGCACACTGTATATAACAGTACTGTACACAGCACACTGTATATAACACTATACTACACACAACACACTGTATAACACTATATTATATACTGCAACCTCTGTATAACACTACACAGCACACTGTATATAACACAGTACTGCACATAGACCTCTGTATATAACACTGTACTACACACAGCACACTGTATATAACACTGTACTACACACAACACACTGTATAACACTATATTATATACTGCAACCTCTGTATAACACTACACAGCACACTGTATATAACACAGTACTGCACATAGACCTCTGTATATAACACTGTACTACACACAGCACACTGTATATAACACTGTACTACACACTGCACCACACACACACACACACACCCTGACACTACACAACACACTCTGTATAACACTATATTATATACTGCACCTTCTGTATAACACTACACAGCACACTGTATATAACAGTACTGTACACAGCACACTGTATATAACACTATACTACACACAACACACTGTATAACACTATATTATATACTGCAACCTCTGTATAACACTACACAGCACACTATATAACACAGTACTGCACAGACCTCAGTATATAACACTATACTACACACAGCACACTGTATATAACACTGTACTGCACAGACCTCAGTATATAACACTATACTACACACAGCACACTGTATATAACACTGTACTGCACATAGACCTCTGTATATAACACTGTACTACACACAGCACACTGTATATAACACTGTACTACACACAGCACACTGTATATAACACAGTACTGCCCAGACCTCTGTATATAACACTGTACTACACACAGCACACTGTATATAACACAGTACTGCACAGACCTCAGTATATAACACTGTACTACACACAGCACACTGTATATAACACTATATTATATACTGCACCTTCTGTATAACACTACACAGCACACTGTATATAACAGTACTGTACACAGCACACTGTATATAACACTATACTACACACAACACACTGTATAACACTATATTATATACTGCAACCTCTGTATAACACTACACAGCACACTATATAACACTGTACTACACACAGCACACTGTATATAACACAGTACTGCACATAGACCTCTGTATACTACACAACACACTCTGTATAACACTATATTATATACTGCACCTTCTGTATAACACTACACAGCACACTGTATATAACACTATACTACACACAACACACTGTATAACACTATATTATATACTGCAACCTCTGTATAACACTACACAGCACACTGTATATAACACAGTACTGCACAGACCTCAGTATATAACACTATACTACACACAGCACACTGTATATAACACTGTACTGCACATAGACCTCTGTATATAACACTGTACTACACACAGCACACTGTATATAACACTGTACTACACACAGCACACTGTATATAACACAGTAC
Organism: Leptodactylus fallax; assembly: GCA_947044405.1. Classification (NCBI taxonomy): domain Eukaryota; kingdom Metazoa; phylum Chordata; class Amphibia; order Anura; family Leptodactylidae; genus Leptodactylus; species Leptodactylus fallax. Next base: position 2,732,582 of record CAMRHE010000017.1, read on the forward strand.
TGCCCAGACCTCTGTATATAACACTGTACTACACACAGCACACTGTATATAACACAGTACTGCACAGACCTCAGTATATAACACTGTACTACACACAGCACACTGTATATAACACTATATTATATACTGCACCTTCTGTATAACACTACACAGCACACTGTATATAACAGTACTGTACACAGCACACTGTATATAACACTATACTACACACAACACACTGTATAACACTATATTATATACTGCAACCTCTGTATAACACTACACAGCACACTGTATATAACACAGTACTGCACATAGACCTCTGTATATAACACTGTACTACACACAGCACACTGTATATAACACTGTACTACACACAACACACTGTATAACACTATATTATATACTGCAACCTCTGTATAACACTACACAGCACACTGTATATAACACAGTACTGCACATAGACCTCTGTATATAACACTGTACTACACACAGCACACTGTATATAACACTGTACTACACACTGCACCACACACACACACACACACCTCTGTATACTACACAACACACTCTGTATAACACTATATTATATACTGCACCTTCTGTATAACACTACACAGCACACTGTATATAACAGTACTGTACACAGCACACTGTATATAACACTATACTACACACAACACACTGTATAACACTATATTATATACTGCAACCTCTGTATAACACTACACAGCACACTGTATATAACACAGTACTGCACATAGACCTCTGTATATAACACTGTACTACACACAGCACACTGTATATAACACTGTACTACACACTGCACCACACACACACACACACACCTCTGTATACTACACAACACACTCTGTATAACACTATATTATATACTGCACCTTCTGTATAACACTACACAGCACACTGTATATAACAGTACTGTACACAGCACACTGTATATAACACTATACTACACACAACACTGTATAACACTATATTATATACTGCAACCTCTGTATAACACTACACAGCACACTGTATATAACACAGTACTGCACAGACCTCAGTATATAACACTATACTACACACAGCACACTGTATATAACACAGTACTGCACATAGACCTCTGTATATAACACTGTACTACACACAGCACACTGTATATAACACTGTACTACACACAGCACACTGTATATAACACAGTACTGCCCAGACCTCTGTATATAACACTGTACTACACACAGCACACTGTATATAACACTGTACTACACACAGCACACTGTATATAACACAGTACTGCCCAGACCTCTGTATATAACACTGTACTACACACAGCACACTGTATATAACACAGTACTGCACAGACCTCAGTATATAACACTGTACTACACACAGCACACTGTATATAACACTATATTACATACTGCACCTTCTGTATAACACTACACAGCACACTGTATATAACAGTACTGTACACAGCACACTGTATATAACACTATACTACACACAACACACTGTATAACACTATATTATATACTGCAACCTCTGTATAACACTACACAGCACACTGTATATAACACAGTACTGCACATAGACCTCTGTATATAACACTGTACTACACACAGCACACTGTATATAACACTGTACTACACACTGCACCACACACACACACACACACCTCTGTATACTACACAACACACTCTGTATAACACTATATTATATACTGCACCTTCTGTATAACACTACACAGCACACTGTATATAACAGTACTGTACACAGCACACTGTATATAACACTATACTACACACAACACACTGTATAACACTATATTATATACTGCAACCTCTGTATAACACTACACAGCACACTGTATATAACACAGTACTGCACAGACCTCAGTATATAACACTATACTACACACAGCACACTGTATATACAGTCATACTGAAAAAGTTTGGGCACCCCTATTAATCTTAATCACTTTTAGTTCTAAATATTTGGGTGTTTGCAACAGCCATTTCAATTTGATATATCTAATAACTGATGGACACAGTAATATTTCAGGATTGAAATGAGGTTTATTGTACGAACAGAAAATGTGCAATATGCATTAAACCAAAATTTGACCGGTGCAAAAGTATGGGCACCTCAACAGAAAAGTGACATTAATACTTAGTAGATCCTCCTTTTGCAAAAATAACAGCCTCTAGTCGCTTCCTGTAGCTTTTAATCAGTTCCTGGATCCTGGATGAAGGTATTTTTGACCATTCCTCTTTACAAAACAATTCCAGTTCAGTTACGTTTGATGGTCGCCGAGCATGGACAGCCCGCTTCAAATTATCCCACAGATGTTCAATGATATTCAGGTCTGGGGACTGGGATGGCCATTCCAGAACATTGTAATTGTTCCTCTGCATGAATGCCTGAGTAGATTTGGAGCTGTGTTTTGGATCATTGTCTTGCTGAAATATCCATCCCCGGCGTAACTTCCAATTCATCACTGATTCTTGTACATTATTCTCAAGAATCTGCTGATACTGAGTTGAATCCATGCGACCCTCAACTTTAACAAGATTCCCGGTGCCGGCATTGGCCACACAGCCCCAAAGCATGATGGAACCTCCACCAAATTTTACAGTGGGTAGCAAGTGTTTTTCTTGGAATGCTGTGTTTTTGGACGCCATGCATATAACGCCTTTTTGTATGACCAAACAACTCAATCTTTGTTTCATCAGTCCACAGGACCTTCTTCCAAAATGAAGCTGGCTTGTCCAAATATGCTTTTGCATACCTCAGGCACTCTGTTTGTGGCGTGCTTTCAGAAACGACTTCTTTCGCATCACTCTCCCATACAGCTTCTCCTTGTGCAAAGTGTGCTGTATTGTTGACCGATGCACAGTGACACCATCTGCAGCAAGATGATGCTGCAGCTCTTTGGAGGTGGTCTGTGGATTGTCCTTGACTCTTCTCACCATTCTTCTTCTCTGCCTTTCTGATATTTTTCTGGGCCTGCCACTTCTGGGCTTAACAAGAACTGTCCCTGTGGTCTTCCATTCCTTACTATGTTCCTCACAGTGGAAACTGACAGGTTAAACTCTGAGACAACTTTTGTATCCTTCCCCTGAACAACTATGTTGAAAAATCTTTGTTTTCAGATCATTTGAGAGTTGTTTTGAGGAGCCCATGATGCCACTCTTCAGAGGAGATTCAAACAGGAGAACAACTTGCAATTGGCCACCTTAAATACCTTTCTCATGATTGGATACACCTGGCTATGAAGTTCAAAGCTCAGTGAGGTTACAAAACCAATTTTGTGCTTCAGTAAGTCAGTAAAAAGTAGTTAGGAGTATTCAAATCAATAAAATGATAAGGGTACCCAAATTTTTGCACCGGCAAATTTTGGTTTAATGCATATTGCACATTTTCTGTTAGTACAATAAACCTCATTTCAATCCTGAAATATTACTGTGTCCACAGTTATTAGATATATCAAATTGAAATGGCTGTTGCAAACACCCAAATATTTAGAACTAAAAATGATTAAGATTAATAGGGGTCCCAAACTTTTTCATATGACTGTAACACAGTACTGCACATAGACCTCTGTATATAACACTGTACTACACACAGCACACTGTATATAACACTGTACTACACACAGCACACTGTATATAACACAGTACTGCCCAGACCTCTGTATATAACACTGTACTACACACAGCACACTGTATATAACACAGTACTGCACAGACCTCAGTATATAACACTGTACTACACACAGCACACTGTATATAACACAGTACTGCACATAGACCTCTGTATATAACACTGTACTACACACAGCACACTGTATATAACACTGTACTACACACAGCACACTGTATATAACACAGTACTGCACAGACCTCAGTATATAACACTATACTACACACAGAACACTGTATATAACACTGTACTACACAAAGCACACTGTATATAACACAGTACTGCACATAGACCTCTCTATATAGCACTGTACTACACACAGCACACTGTATATAACACTGTACTACACACAGCACACTGTATATAACACAGTACTGCACAGACCTCAGTATATAACACTATACTACACACAGAACACTGTATATAACACTGTACTACACAAAGCACACTGTATATAACACAGTACTGCACATAGACCTCTGTATATAACACTGTACTACACACAGCACACTGTATATAACACTGTACTACACACAGCACGCTGTATATAACACTGTACTACACACAGCACACTGTATATAACACAGTACTGCCCAGACCTCTGTATATAACACTGTACTACACACAGCACACTGTATATAACACAGTACTGCACAGACCTCAGTATATAACGCTGTACTACACACAGCACACTGTATATAACACTGTACTACACACAGCACACTGTATATAACACAGTACTGCACAGACCTCAGTATATAACACTATACTACACACAGAACACTGTATATAACACTGTACTACACAAAGCACACTGTATATAACACAGTACTGCATAGACCTCTGTATATAACACTGTACTACACACAGCACACTGTATATAACACTGTACTACACACAGCACGCTGTATATAACACTGTACTACACACAGCACACTGTATATAACACAGTACTGCCCAGACCTCTGTATATAACACTGTACTACACACAGCACACTGTATATAACACAGTACTGCACAGACCTCAGTATATAACACTGTACTACACACAGCACACTGTATATAACACTGTACTACACACAGCACACTGTATATAACACAGTACTGCACAGACCTCAGTATATAACACTATACTACACACAGAACACTGTATATAACACTGTACTACACAAAGCACACTGTATATAACACTGCATTACACAGTACTGCACATAGACCTCAGTATATAACACTGTACTACACACAGCACACTGTATATAACACTGTTCACAGCACACTGTATATAACACTATACACAGCACACTGTATATAACAGCACACTGTAAACACACACACACACACAAAACCCACACAGCACACTATATAACACTACACACAGCACACTTATATAACACTACACACAGCACACTATATAACACTACACACAGCACACTATATATAACACTACACAGCACACTGTATATAACACTATACAGCACACTATATAACATTACACAGCACACTGTATATAACACTATACAGCACACTATATAACATTACACAGCACACTGTATATAACACTACACACAGCACACTATATAACACTACACACAGCACACTATATAACACTACACACAGCACACTATATATAACACTACACAGCACACTGTATATAACACTATACAGCACACTATATAACATTACACAGCACACTGTATATAACACTATACAGCACACTATATAACATTACACAGCACACTGTATATAACACTATACAGCACACTATATAACATTACACAGCACACTGTATATAACACTACACAGCACACTATAATACGACACACAGCACACTGTATATAACTACACAGCACACTACACACTCTTTACAACACTATATTATATACTGCACACTCTGTATAACACTACACACAGCACACTGTATATAACACATAGTACTGCACACAACACACTGTATATAACACTACACACAACACCCTCTGTACAACACTATTATATACTGCTCACTCTATAACTCTACACTACACATAGCACACTGTATATAACACACAGTACTACACATAGACCTCTGTATTATGCACAGCCCTCTATACTACACAGTACAGTACACTCAGTATTATGCACAGCCCTCTATACTACACAGTACACTCAGTATTATGCACAGCCCTCTATACTACACAGTACACTCAGTATTATGCACAGCCCTCTATACTACACAGTACACTCAGTATTATGCACAGCCCTCTATACTACACAGTACACTCAGTATTATGCACAGCCCTCTATACTACACAGTACACTCAGTATTATGCACAGCCCTCTATACTACACAGTACACTCAGTATTATGCACAGCCCTCTATACTCACACAGTACACTCAGTATTATGCACAGCCCTCTATACTACACAGTACACTCACTATTATGCACAGCCCTCTATACTACACACAGTACACACAGTATTATGCACAGCCCTCTATACTACACAGTACACTCACTATTATGCACAGCCCTCTATACTACACACAGTACACTCAGTATTATGCACAGCCCTCTATACTACACACAGTACACTCAGTATCATGCACAGCCCTCAATACTACACGACAGTACACTCAGTATCATGCACAGCCCTCTTTACTACACACAGTACACTCAGTATTATGCACAGTCCTCTATACTACACAGTACACCAGTACACACAGCCCCACTCCCAGTATTATGCACAGCCCTCTATACTACACACAGTACGCTCAGTATTATGCACAGCCCTCTATACTCACACAGTACACTCAGTATCATGCACAGCCCTCTATACTACACACAGTACACTCAGTATTATGCACAGCCCTCTATACTACACACAGTACACTCAGTATTATGCACAGCCCTCTATACTACACACAGTACACTCAGTATCATGCACAGCCCTCTATACTACACACAGTACACTCAGTATTATGCACAGCCCTCTATACTACACAGTACAGTACACTCAGTATTATGCACAGCCCTCTATACTACACAGTACACTCAGTATTATGCACAGTCCTCTATACTACACAGTACACTCAGTATTATGCACAGCCCTCTATACTACACACAGTACACTCAGTATTATGCACAGCCCTCTATACTACACAGTACACTCAGTATTATGCACAGCCCTCTATACTACACACAGTACACTCAGTATTATGCACAGCCCTCTATACTACACACAGTACACTCAGTATTATGCACAGCCCTCTATACTACACAGTACACTCAGTATTATGCACAGCCCTCTATACTACACACAGTACACTCAGTATTATGCACAGCCCTCTATACTACACACAGTACACTCAGTATTATGCACAGCCCTCTATACTACACAGTACAGTACACTCAGTATCATGCACAGCCCTCAATACTACACACAGTACACACAGTATTATGCACAGCCCTCTATACTACACACAGTACACTCAGTATTATGCACAGCCCTCTATACTACACAGTACACTCAGTATTATGCACAGCCCTCTATACTACACACAGTACACTCAGTATTATGCACAGCCCTCTATACTACACAGTACACTCAGTATTATGCACAGCCCTCTATACTACACACAGTACACAAAGTATTATGCACAGCCCTCTATACTACACACAGTACACTCAGTATTATGCACAGCCCTCTATACTACACACAGTACACTCAGTATTATGCACAGCCCTCTATACTACATACAGTACACTCAGTATTATGCACAGCCCTCTATACTACACACAGTACACTCAGTATCATGCACAGCCCTCTATACTACACACAGTACACTCAGTATCATGCACAGCCCTCTTTACTACACAGTACAGTACACTCAGTATTATGCACAGCCCTCTATACTACACACAGTACACTCAGTATTATGCACAGCCCTCTATACTACACACAGTACACTCAGTATTATGCACAGCCCTCTATACTACACACAGTACACTCAGTATTATGCACAGCCCTCTATACTACACACAGTACACTCAGTATTATGCACAGCCCTCTATACTACTACACACAGTACACTCAGTATTATGCACAGCCCTCTATACTACACACAGTACACTCAGTATTATGCACAGTCCTCTATACTACACACAGTACACTCAGTATTATGCACAGTCCTCTATACTACACAGTACAGTACACTCAGTATTATGCACAGCCCTCTATACTACACACAGTACACTCAGTATTATGCACAGCCCTCTATACTCACACAGTACACTCAGTATTATGCACAGCCCTCTATACTACACACAGTACACTCAGTATTATGCACAGCCCTCTATACTACACACAGTACACTCAGTATTATGCACAGCCCTCTATACTACACACAGTACACTCAGTATCATGCACAGCCCTCTATACTACACACAGTACACTCAGTATCATGCACAGCCCTTTTACTACACAGTACAGTACACTCAGTATTATGCACAGCCCTCTATACTACACACAGTACACTCAGTATCATGCACAGCCCTCTATACTACACACAGTACACTCAGTATCATGCACAGCCCTCTTTACTACACAGTACAGTACACTCAGTATTATGCACAGCCCTCTATACTACACACAGTACACTCAGTATTATGCACAGCCCTCTATACTACACACAGTACACTCAGTATTATGCACAGCCCTCTATACTACACACAGTACACTCAGTATTATGCACAGCCCTCTATACTCACACAGTACACTCAAAACCTACTACACACAGTACACACAGTATTATGCACAGCCCTCTATACTACACAGTACACTCAGTATTATGCACAGCCCTCTATACTCACACAGTACACTCAGTATTATGCACAGCCCTCTATACTACACACAGTACACTCAGTATTATGCACAGCCCTCTATACTACACAGTACACTCAGTATCATGCACAGCCCTCTATACTACACACAGTACACAAAGTATTATGCACAGCCCTCTATACTACACAGTACACTCAGTATTATGCACAGCCCTCTATACTACACACAGTACACTCAGTATTATGCACAGCCCTCTATACTACACAGTACACTCAGTATTATGCACAGCCCTCTATACTACACACAGTACACTCAGTATCATGCACAGCCCTCAATACTACACACAGTACACTCAGTATCATGCACAGCCCTCTTTACTACACAGTACAGTACACTCAGTATTATGCACAGCCCTCTATACTACACACAGTACACTCAGTATTATGCACAGTCCTCTATACTACACACAGTACACTCAGTATTATGCACAGCCCTCTATACTAACACAGTACACTCAGTATTATGCACAGCCCTCTATACTACACACAGTACACAACAGTATTATGCACAGCCCTCTATACTACACACAGTACACTCAGTATTATGCACAGCCCTCTATACTACACACAGTACACTCAGTATTATGCACAGTCCTCTATACTACACACAGTACACTCAGTATTATGCACAGCCCTCTATACTACACAGTACAGTACACTCAGTATTATGCACAGCCCTCTATACTACACACAGTACACTCAGTATTATGCACAGCCCTCTATACTACACACAGTACACTCAGTATTATGCACAGCCCTCTATACTACACAGTACACTCAGTATTATGCACAGCCCTCTATACTACACACAGTACACTCAGTATTATGCACAGCCCTCTATACTACACACAGTACACTCAGTATCATGCACAGCCCTCTATACTACACACAGTACACTCAGTATCATGCACAGCCCTCTTTACTACACAGTACAGTACACTCAGTATTATGCACAGCCCTCTATACTACACACAGTACACTCAGTATCATGCACAGCCCTCTATACTACACACAGTACGCTCAGTATCATGCACAGCCCTCTATACTACACACAGTACACTCAGTATTATGCACCCCACACACAACAGCCCCTCTATACTACACACAGTACACTCAGTATTATGCACAGCCCTCTATACTACACACAGTACACTCAGTATTATGCACAGTCCTCTATACTACACACAGTACACTCAGTATTATGCACAGTCCTCTATACTACACAGTACAGTACACTCAGTATTATGCACAGCCCTCTATACTACACACAGTACACTCAGTATCATGCACAGCCCTCTATACTACACACAGTACACTCAGTATTATGCACAGCCCTCTATACTACACACAGTACACTCAGTATTATGCACAGCCCTCTATACTACACAGTACAGTACACTCAGTATTATGCACAGTCCTCTATACTACACACAGTACACTCAGTATTATGCACAGTCCTCTATACTACACAGTACAGTACACTCAGTATTATGCACAGCCCTCTATACTACACACAGTACACTCAGTATCATGCACAGCCTTCTATACTACACACAGTACACTCAGTATTATGCACAGTCCTCTATACTACACAGTACAGTACACTCAGTATTATGCACAGCCCTCTATACTACACACAGTACACTCAGTATTATGCACAGCCCTCTATACTACACACAGTACACTCAGTATTATGCACAGTCCTCTATACTACACACAGTACACTCAGTATCATGCACAGCCCTCTATACTACACACAGTACACTCAGTATTATGCACAGCCACTACACACAGTACACTCAGTATTATGCACAGCCCTACACACACAGTACACTCAGTATTATGTACAGCCTTCTATACTACACACAGTACACTCAGTATTATGCACAGTCCTCTATACTACACACAGTACACTCAGTATCATGCACAGCCCTCTATACTACACAGTACAGTACACTCAGTATTATGCACAGCCCTCTATACTACACACAGTACACTCTATTATGCACAGCCCTCTATACTACACACAGTACACTCAGTATTATGCACAGTCCTCTGTATAACACTACACTACACACAGTATTATGCACAGCCCTCTATACTACACACAGTACACTCAGTATTATGCACAGCCCTCTATACTACACACAGTACACTCAGTATTATGCACAGCCCTCTATACTACACACAGTACACTCAGTATCATGCACAGCCCACCTCTATACCTACACACAGTACACTCAGTATTATGCACAGTCCTCTATACTACACACAGTACACTCAGTATTATGCACAGTCCTCTATACTACACACAGTACACTCAGTATTATGAAAAGCCCTCTATACTACACAGTACAGTACACTCAGTATTATGCACAGCCCTCTATACTACACACAGTACACTCAGTATTATGTACAGCCCTCTATACTACACACAGTACACTCAGTATTATGTACAGTCCTCTGTATAACACTATACTACACACGGTATTATGCACAGCCCTCTATACTACACACAGTACACTCAGTATTATGTACAGCCCTCTGTATAACACTACACTACACACGGTATTATGCACAGCCCTCTATACTACACACAGTACACTCAGTATTATGCACAGCCCTCTATACTACACACAGTACACTCAGTATCATGCACAGCCCTCTATACTACACACAGTACACTCAGTATCATGCACAGCCCTCTATACTACACACAGTACACTCAGTATCATGCACAGCCCTCTATACTACACACAGTACACTCAGTATTATGCACAGTCCTCTATATTACACACAGTACACACAGTATCATGCACAGCCCTCTATACTACACACAGTACACTCAGTATTATGCACAGCCCTCTATACAACACTATACTACACACAGTATTATGCACAGCCCTCTATACTCACACAGTACACTCAGTATTATGCACAGCCCTCTATACTACACACAGTACACTCAGTATCATGCACAGCCCTCTATACTACACACAGTACACTCAGTATTATGCACAGCCCTCTATACTACACACAGTACACTCAGTATCATGCACAGCCCTCTATACTACACACAGTACACTCAGTATTATGCACAGCCCTCTATACTCACACAGTACACTCAGTATTATGCACAGCCCTCTATACTACACACAGTACACTCAGTATTATGTACAGCCTTCTATACTACACACAGTACACTCAGTATTATGCACAGTCCTCTATACTACACACAGTACACTCAGTATCATGCACAGCCCTCTATACTACACAGTACAGTACACTCAGTATTATGCACAGCCCTCTATACTACACACAGTACACTCAGTATTATGTACAGTCCTCTGTATAACACTATACTACACACGGTATTATGCACAGCCCTCTATACTACACACAGTACACTCTATTATGTACAGTCCTCTGTATAACACTATACTACACACGGTATTATGCACAGCCCTCTATACTACACACAGTACACTCTATTATGTACAACCCTCTATACTACACACAGTACACTCAGTATTATGCACAGTCCTCTGTATAACACTATACTACACACGGTATTATGCACAGACCTCTGTATAAAACTGCACTACACACAGCATACTCTGTATTATGAAAAGCCTCCTGTATAACAGTACCACATTTGCACACTGTATATACCACACAGCTCTCTGTATACCAGTACACTATCCACATCCCACTAGTAATGTAATGCTTGTCCTACTGGTAACACTACAACACACAGCATATTGTATATAGCACGCAAATCCTTCTGTATAACACTGTACTACACAGAACACAACGGCAAAAATAAATAAAATAAAAATAGCGGAAAAAAAAGAAAGTCATAAATGGTCTAAAAATATGGTAATACAGAAGCAACATTTCTAAAATGATTTTATTTTGCAAAAGTAGTAAAACATTAAAAAAACAAACCGACCCATCTAACATTTATATGGCGCAGTGAATCTTATAAAAACAAAAAGTAATAGTGGGTTTCTTTGCCCACCTACCCCCCTAAATAAATAAATAAAATAAAAATATATTCATTACATGTTATATTTTCAAATTGTGCCATTAAAAATACTAAAAAAAAGACTCCGTACAGCTACATCATCAGAAATATTAAAAACATTATGACTCTTGGAATGTGACAAAAAAAAAAAAAATCGCTGCATCTTAGCATCTTTCCACCGCATGCTGTAGCCCTATGTTACCAGTTCATAGTTACTGCAAGCTGCCATATTATTTTGGCACAGTTATGCCTCCTTGACCCTAGGTCTCTGGGCCTAACAGGCATCCGTACATGGCAGCCCAAAGGCACAAGCACAATATACTAGAATACAAAAGTATTGCGAAAAACATTGGATGTTCGAGTCCCCTCTAAAACCATTTATTAAAACTAAACATAATTTGTATGTACATGAGAACAGTGCCATCTAAAAATTATAATTTGTCCTACATAAAACAAGCCCTTACATGGCTACATCAAATGAGGATTTAAAAAGTTATGGCTTTTGAAATGCAGAGATCGGAAACGTACAGAAATCACAAAAAGAGTCCAAAATAGGCTTTGTCCTTGAAGGGTTAAAGGGGCTGTCCAGGAAAAAAAAACATTTTTTCTCTTGAGGCCAGGGAACATGAAAAAAAAAAACATTCTCACCAGTCACCGGTGTCCCAGGCTGTTATCCGGACCTGCGGCACCCATAGGCTTGTTCTGAGGGAATTATACGCCACACATGACCGCTGAGGCCAATCAGTGGCCTAAGGAAAGGATCCAGGGACAGGTGAGTATGGGGTTTTTTATTATTATTTTCCATCTTCCTCGGCCTCCAGAGAAAAAAAAAATGTTTTCCCGGACATCTCCTTTAAGGCTAAAACTTGATGTGTCCTTAACCACTTCCATACCAGATACATACAAGTTTTTTGTATGTGTGGTTTTGAGGCCTGTAACATTTTTATCATTTGCGTTATTCAACTAATTTCTGCGTCTTTTTTCAGTGACACATAGGGCTTTATTTTTATGTTGTTTTTATTTCTGCATGTGTTTTAATTTTTTTTTATATCTGGGAAAAATATAAACAAAAAAGAGTAACGGGTCTGTTTTTCACTTTTCATTTTTTTTTTATTTAATAACACAAAGTGCTACTAAAAAACTTTATAAAATAGTTTTTCCTCTCCATTACGGTAATTTTTATTTTTTATGGTGTCCAGGGTGGGGCTATAACCTTTAATAAGGGCGTATTATTTTATTTATTTTTTTATTATTTTATTTACTTTGTTTTAACTTTTCTATAAAATTTTTTTTTTTTTTTTTTTTTTTTTACATTGTGTCCCCTTTATGTCATAATAGACCTTTGGGGACATCTGATCACCTTTTTTTTTTTTTTTTTTTTGGGAGGCTGATTTCCCCTGTAACTGGGGCTGGTACATTTAGCCCCAGTTGCAGGAGGAATACAGCCTCCCGCACGTTACTATAGAGCTGATTTGCGTCCTGTAGGACCCAGCAGCTCTAACAGACTCTGATCCCAGCGGATCACGTGACCAGCGGGTCGCCGCAAGATGGCGGCGCCCATAGCGTTGTATACACAGCAGTGGCGTAACTAGGAATGGCTGGGCCCCAAGGCGAACATTTGACATGGGGCCCCCCCTCCGAACCGCTGCCCCGACCCCTCCCACCGGACCGCCCCCTCCAACCCCCCCCCCAAAAAAAAAACGCATTCCTGCGCACACTATTATGTGCCATAGTGGCCCCTGCACACAGTATCATGTCCCATAGTGGCCCCTGCACACAGTATCATGCCCCATAGTGGCCCCTGCACACAGTATCATGCCCCATAGTGGCCCCTGCACACAGTATCATGCCCCATAGTGGCCCCTGCACACAGTATCATGCCCCATAGTGGCCCCTTCACACAGTATCATGTCCCATAGGGGCCCCTGCACACAGTATCATGTCCCATAGGGGCCCCTGCACACAGTATCATGTCCCATAGTGGCCCCTGCACACACTATTATTCCCCATAGTGGCCCCTGCACTGAGTATTTTGCCCCATAGTGGCCCCTGCACACAGTATCATGTCCCATAGGGGCCCCTGCACACAGTATCATGTCCCATAGGGGCCCCTGCACACAGTATCATGTCCCATAGTGGCCCCTGCACACACTATTATTCCCCATAGTGGCCCCTGCACTGAGTATTTTGCCCCATAGTGGCCCCTGCACACAGTATCATGTCCCATAGGGGCCCCTGCACACAGTATCATGTCTCATAGTGGCCCCTGCACACAGTATCATTCCCCATAGTGGCCCCTGCACACAGTATCATGTCTCATAGTGCCCCTGCACACAGTATCATGTCCCATAGGGGCCCCTGCACACAGTATCATGTCCCATAGTGGCCCCTGCACACAGTATCAGCCCAGGGGCCCCGCACACAGACCCCATGTCCCATAGGGGCCCCTGCACACAGTATCATGTCCCATAGTGGCCCCTGCACACACTATTATTCCCCATAGTGGCCCCTGCACTGAGTATTTTGCCCCATAGTGGCCCCTGCACACAGTATCATGTCCCATAGGGGCCCCTGCACACAGTATCATCTCCCATAGTGGCCCCTGCACACAGTATCATCTCCCATAGTGGCCCCTGCACACAGTATCATGTCCCATAGGGGCCCCTGCACACAGTATCATGTCCCATAGTGGCCCCTGCACACACTATTATTCCTCATAGTGGCCCCTGCACTGAGTATTTTGCCCCATAGTGGCCCCTGCACACAGTATCATGTCCCATAGGGGCCCCTGCACACAGTATCATGTCCCATAGGGGCCCCTGCACACAGTATCATGTCTCATAGTGGCCCCTGCACACAGTATCATTCCCCATAGTGGCCCCTGCACACAGTATCATGTCTCATAGTGGCCCCTGCACACAGTATCATTTCCCATAGTGGCCCCTGCACACAGTATTATTCCCCATAGTGGCCCCTGCACTGAGTATTTTGCCCCATAGTGGCCCCTGCACACACTATTATTCCCCATAGTGGCCCCTGCACTGAGTATTTTGCCCCATAGTGGCCCCTGCACACACTATTATTCCCCATAGTGGCCCCTGCACACAGTATTATATGTCCCATTGTGGACCACCCATGAACAATTATTATACTTTGGGGTCTTTTCAGACCCCAGAGTATAATGATCGGAGACCCAGGGGAGGATACAAACATAAAAAAACAACGTTGCTTACCTGTTCCTCGCTCCGGTGCATGCCTGTGTGCTACTCCGGCCTTCTTCAATGTTGGACCAGGCCGGCGTCACATGTCGCGGGCCTGCGTCACGACGCAAAATGACGTCGGCTCACGTCTGGGATGTCACCAAACAGGCCCGAAGCCTGGAGAAGCGTAGGACAGGTAAGTACATTGTTTTTTATGTTCCCTCACCTCCCCTGGGCCTCCGATTATTATACTCCGGGGTCTGAAAAGACCCCGAAGTATAATGATAGCAGAGATTGTGGGGTTCGGCCCGCGGCCTCACATACCAATCCCCGCTCCTGCTCACAGCCGCCTCCGCAGAATCGGAAACGCAGGCGGCCATGAGCGGGACCTCGGGGAACAGTAATATATAGGGCCCGTTACCTGCTGGGGTTACTCCAGCAGATAACGGACTATAAAAAAAAAAAAAAAACGCATCGGGGGCCCCGTAATGTCCCGGGCCCTGTGGCAGCTGCTACCCCGGTAGTTACGCCCCTGATACACAGCGATCAGAAAGACAGGGAAGGTAATAAACCTTCCCTGTCGTCTCTCTGGGAGCTCAGGCTGAAGTTACAGTCGGCTCCCCGTTTCAGTAGCTGCACGATTTTTTGCAGCTGCTGAGTTCCGCTTGGACGTACCGGTACATCCTTGCAGAACAAGGCAACTACCCTTTGGACGTATATAGTCTATGGGCGGTAGAGAAGTGGTTAAAGAGGACCTTTCATGTCCTCATCAATGTGCGGTCTTATATATCGCTAGAAAGGCGTTGAATTCCGGCTTTCCCGGTACGTGCCCCAGTGGTGGAGATATTGGTGCTGTTAATTTCGGCACCAATATCTCCCCATTCTCAGAAGGGCGGGCCTTACAGCCTATCGTCATCACTGTGCTGTAAAGAACGCCCCCCCACAACTGTACTCTAACATAGCCTTGTACTGTCAGAGGGGCGTTCCTTAAAGTTCAGCGCCATCAGTGGGCAGTAAGGAACGCGACCTCTGACAGTACAAGGCTATGTAAAGGGTCGTTCCTAACAGCCCAGCAATAACACTAGGCTGTAATGCCCACCCTTCTAACAGTGGGGAGATATTGGTGCCGAATTTATCTGCACTGATATCTCCATCACAGAGGCACATACCGAGAAAGCCAACAGTGCGCTAAATTCAGCGTACTGTCGGCTTTATAACAGTATATAAAACCGCACATTGATGAGGACATGAAAGTTCCTCTTTAAGGTGGGCACAATGGCTTAGTAGTGGGCAATGTTGCCTTGCAGCACTGGAGTCCTGGGCTCAAATATAACCAACTTATGCAAGGAGTTTGTATGTTTTTCCCATGTTTGGGAAAAATATTGGGTGGTGACTGACAATGTCTGTAAAGTGCTGCAGAATACGTTGACGCTATACAAGTAAGAGTTGTGCATCTGAGTTGTGGCCAATTTTGCAATCGGATTGCAGTCGGACAACGCTCAGAGCGACACCCGAGTGCTTTCTGTTATGCTCTTAACTGTATGGGAGCTTTCGATCTGTTCTGTTCTTTGGTCGGACACAAAGTTCTGCATGTCCGGCTTTGTTTCCGACCAAAAAAGGCGGCTTCACAGCGCAGAGGGTGCAATCGGACACCTGCGGGTTGCTTTAAAAACCCATTGAAGCGAATGGGTTTTTAAACAAACCGCTTGCAAACCTTTCCCTATCCATTTTTCTGATATTTAGGTCGGATTCACGGCGGACGGATTCCAGGTGCAAGTGTGAACCAACCCTAACTTCGTGTTTTTTATTTATTTATTTCATTAATAAGGGGGAAAAAAATAAATTTTTACAGTTTATGTTCTGTAAAACGACTTAGATGCTGTAGTCAGCCTTATAAGAGGTTAATGGGACAAGTATGCTTTTTGATTGATAATGGGGGTGATATCATGAATAAAAGTCCATGGTGCCCCCTCCTTGGGGTCATCTGAAATAACAGGGACAGGAGAATAAAAAAAAGCATTCTCCTCTCCCTGCACACTGTCAGCTTCACGTGTTCTCCTTCACGCTAGTTGAAGAGAAAGCTGCAGGTATAAGAAGTGACATCTCAAAATATAGGTGGGCTACAAGGTTGATTCTGGGCTGTAAAACAAGACCAAGATCACGGCTCTAGTCCCTGCGGCTCTGGAGTTAGAGATGTTTAAAATGGCTGCTCCCTCTGAATGTATGCTCCTTGTAAACTATAATGTACTTTGCTCAAACCCCGAGCAGGATACATTGAAAACTGTATGGGGGCCTAGATATTATAAACCCCCATAACTCATAAATATATTCAACACGGCGCCTTTCACAACATTCGAAACTGTAGGAAGTTTGTTAACCTAAGAAGTATTTCATTGGAATTAAAGCAAAATGGAGGTGAAATTTAAAATTTTCAATTTCTTTTAATATGTTCATTCAGCCCTAAATTTACACATTCACAAGGGGTTAAAGGAAAAAAAAATACATCCAAAAATTTGTTGCGTAAGTTCTCCCAAGTACGGATATATCCACATGTAAACTGGCCTTTGGGCACATGGCAGGGTGTAGAAATGAAGCCCTTTGGGCTTTGGAAGGCATATTTTACTGAAATTGTTTTTGGCACCATTATGCAATAAATGACCCAGTTTGGAAACTACACTACTCAAAGAATTTATCAAGGGGTAGAGTGAGCATGAATTATGACCATATTCTATATGTGGTCATAAACTGCTATATGGGTACATGGCGGGGCTTGGAAAGGAAAGAGCGCTATTTTTCTTTTGGAGCACAGATTTTGCTGGAATTGTTGTCAAGTACCATATTGCATTTTCAGGAATTTATCAAGGGGCATAGTGAGCATTTTGACCCCACTTGTGTATCATAGAGTTTATTAACATTGGGCCATGAAAATGATATATTACATTTTTTTCCAATAAAATGACATTTGGCAGAAAATTTTTCATTTTCACAAGGGGGTAAATGAGAAAAAAATCCTTCACAATTTGTTACCCAATTTCATCTAAATACAGCAATACTAATATGTGGTTTTAAACCTCAGTATGTGCACATAAGGGAAGGGAAGTGAAAGAGCGCTGTTTGGCTTTAGGAGGGCACATTTTGCTGCAATCATTTTCAGGTGCCATGTCTCATTTGTAGACCCCTAAAATCCCAGTACAATGGAAACCGCCCTAAAAGTGACCCCATTTTCGAAATTAAACTCTTCAAGGAATTTAACAAGGGAGGTATAGTCAGCATTTTCACCTCAAAGATGTTTTACAAAATGTAGTAATATTGGATTGTAAAAATACATTTTATAATAATAGAAAAAAAATTCCAATAAATTCTCACTTTAGTCCCAAATTTTCATTTTCAAAAGGGTTTAAAGGAGAAAATGCACCCAGAATTTGTTACACAATTTTTGCCGAGTATGGAAATACCATCCACTGCTGCCTGGGCACACAGCATTGCGCAGAAATTGAGGAGTGCCATTAAGCTTTGGAAGGCAGATATTGAGATTTGAGAGCCCCAGTACAGTAGAAAGTAACAAGAATTGACCTAATTTGGAAAATGCACCCCTCAAGACATTTCTCAAGGGGTAAAGTGATCATTATGATCTGGAAGATGCTTTCCAAAAAATAATGCACAGCAGAGGGTTCAAAGTACATTTACATTTTTAGACAAATATGCCATTTCAGTGTCCAATATGTCATGCTCACTTTGTATCATCAGAGGCACACACTGCTAAAACTTGTAAATTGTCACTAACTTTTCAGGCACCTTAATAAAGGATGTGATTTTGGACAGAATGTAATGCACTTTAATTAAAAATGTTGCTATGATTTGCCTGAAAAAAACCCTCTTAGGCTGTGTTCAAACGGAGAAATTTGCCGCGGATTTGGGGCAGATTTCGCCTCAGAATCCGCCTCCCATTGTTTTCAATGGGAGGCAGAGATCACAGCAGGACACGGAAAAAAGAAGCGTCCTGCTTGATCTTGCCGCGGCTCCCTCCTGATTAGGCTCATTCATCCGGGCCTAATCAGGTGGGAAACCGCGACGGAATACAGATGCACTGCATTGGTATCCCATCGCGGCTAGACCACGGCGAAAATCCCGGTGGCAGAAAATGAAGATGGATTCCTCTTCATTTTCCTCCGTGTGAACATACCCTAAAGTCCCTGCCACTAGGCATCTTCCTTTTAGCTACAGTATTTTGCAGTTCACTCCCTGTTGTTAGGAAAGTTTCGTCTCCATAGATGCAAGACTGGTTCACAGTGAGTGGAGGCGGAGGCTCTTTTCTCTCTTCACACAGTGAATGCAGATGGGAGGGGCTGATTCTCCTCGCAACATGTCTGCAAACAGTCCTCTGTGCAAAGGACTGAACAATCTGCACATCTCACAGATAACAATGTAAGAAAAGTCTTCAATGTACTCATATCTACTTCTTGCTGCTTCACAGTTATCAGAAGCTTTACGGACTCTGCTCATAGATTGCTCATTTCCTGTGTCATGCCTACATGTATTTGCCCTGTATTTACAGACTAGTGTTTCTGGATCTCCTATATTATGGTCACTTGGGCTCTTCTTGGCTATTTGTTTGCTGTTGTACAGTTACTTCTAGCAGAATTACATGTCAGAACAGTAGTAGCAGTAATAATGGATAGGGGAAGGGGGGCTGCTCTGGATTGTACATGCCTCAGACAGAAACACCGAATGTGCTGCAGCCAGAATGGGGTTAATAGCAGCAGGAAAACTGACAGGACACCATGTATGAAGGCTTATTCAGTCATAGAACAGACTGAGCAGCAAGACCCCACACACAATTTTTATGAAAACTCATGTTGCCCTTTAAATGGGTTATTAGGGGTACAACAATGTAATTTGTAAGTATAAGCTACTGTTGGGCGCTTAACAGGGCTCAAATAGCAGGGAGTACTGTGCTTTTTATCTTTTGGAGCACAAATTTAAATTTTGGATGCCATGTCGCTTTTGCAGAGCCTCGTAGTTGCCACTAAAGAGAAATTTTATGTAGAAGTTACACATTTTGAAAACATTTCATCAAGGGGTGTCGTGAGCAGCTGAAAGCAAAAGAGAAAAATCGTTAAAAATATTCAATTTCAGTGCCAAATATGTTGTGTCCTGCTTGTGTCAACATAATTGGACATTGAAATTGCGTATTTCAGGAAAAATAGCAGTTTTCAGCTGCAAATTCATTTCAGACAAATAAATCCATGCAATGCCTGGGTGCACTGTTTTATTTTATGTACCTTGGTGGTTGGGAGAGCAACAACAAACTGAAATGAGGACAGGAGGTGCGCGGGGGTGAACATCAGTATGGGCACATCATCTGATTGAGTATTTTGTTTCCATGTTTTTGATCATTTACAAATCATTACCATGTATACCGATTCTGTAATTTTCATAACTTAAGACTTTTCCTTCTTGGTGTTGCAGTTTCAATATTGAGGAGTGTATATGCCATTGTTACGTGGGTTATCCCAGGTACAACAATGTCATATATGAGAGTATAAATGGCTGTTTGGGCACAAAGTACAGCGCAGAAGGAAAGAAGGGCTCATTGACTTTTAGAGTACAGATTTAGATGGTTTAGTCTATGGACGCCATGTCATATTTGCAATGTCCCGTAGGTGCCAATACAGTCAGAAGTGACTCGATTTTGGAAACTAAACCCCTCAAGGAATATATCAAGGGGTGTAGTTAGCATTATGACCCCACATATTGCAAAAATTAGTGCAACAAATGGTGAAAAGTGAATATGCAAGCTGTGCGGACTACTTTGGGTACACTAAATTCTACAATATTTTTCCACTAATTCCTATGTTGGGCATCACTTCTGGGTCTTTTCTCTTGTACCCTTATGCAGAGCTTATACTTTCCCTCCCAGCTGCCGTCAGTTTTGCCCTAAAGAATGGGACAGTTTTAGGGTTTTTGTTGTCACATTGTACAAGCTGTGAATTTTTTTTTACATTTTTTTATTGATGTAACTATATGTAGGCTTATATTTTGTGGAATAAGATGTTTTGTTCAAAGTATTTCACCATTTTTGGGTGTCTATAACTTATTAATTACATTTTATTAACATCTTCTGGGGTGGATTTAATGTTGTACTAATTTTGCTAAATTAAAACCCATCTGGAAAAAAAAATTATTTGTTTTTGCATCGACATGATCTCAGAGACCATCAACGGAGTTGGTTGAGGGTATGTTTTCTGCGGGACTTTTTTGGGTATACGCAACTTTTTGGTCACGTTTTATTCAAGATGACAAAACTTAGCACTAGTGGGAGTATTTTTTTTTTTTTTTTATTTTAACGTTTATTATGCAGATTAAATAATGTTTTGGTTTTATTGTACGGGATGTTACATATGCACCGATACCAAATATTGATTTATATTATTTTTTCATTTTTTACAAAAAATTTTTTAATATATTAAATGGTGCTTTTAAATTTTTGAACTTTCTAAGGCTAGGGCCCCATGTAGCGGGCTGCAGCACAAAAGCGCTGTGGGAAAAACCGCAGCAGCAAAACATCTCTGTTTTTCCCGCAGCGCTTTTCACAGAAATTCCGCAGAGGTTTCCTCTGCAGACAGATATTCTGCTTCAATTATGCCAATAGGGTAACCGCCGACGTTTCCGTAGGTATAATTGACATACTGTGATTTCTAAAACTGCGACGGTTTTAAAATTTTCCGCAATGTGTGGATGGGATTCATACCTCCCAACTTTCAAAGGACAGAAAGAGGGACAAAATATGCGACGCGCTATGTGCGCCACGGCAAATTTAGCTCCACCCACTTCTACATTGACTCCACCCAGTCTCACCTATTTTTCCATGCGCCCCCACACAGTATAATGCTCCTACAGTCACCCTAACATTATATGCCCCCACATTATAATGTTCCCCTCCAATTGCCCCACAGTATTAAGTCCCTCTCCTCGTGCCCCAATTTAAACTGGCGGAAACTAGAGGGGGACATGAAACTGGGGCAGCTGGAGGGTGAGATTAAACAGTGGGGGAAGTTGGAGGGTGACATTAAACTATGGGGCAGCTAGAGGGTGACATTAAACTATGGGGCAGCTGGAGGGTGACATTAAACTATGGGGGTAGTTGGAGGGGGACATTAAACAGTGGGGGTAGTTGGAGGGGGACATTAAACTATGGGGCAGTTGGAGGCAGACATGTCCCCCTCCAGCTACCTCCCACGGTTTAATGTCCTCTTTCAGTTGCCCCCAGTTTAATGTCACCCTCCATCTGCCCACAGTTTAATGTCCCCCTTTATCTGCCATCTTAATGTTCCCCCTTCATCTGCCACCAATTTAATGTCCCCCTTCATCTGTCACCAGCTTAATGCCCCCCCTTCACCTGCTTTCAGTTTAACTGCCCGTTCATCTGCCACCAGTTTAATTGCCCCTCCATCTACCACCAATTTAATGTCTCCCTTTATCTACCACCAGTTTAATTGCCCCCTTCAAGTGCCTTCAGTTTAATTGCCTGTTCATCTGCCTTCATTTTGACTACCACCTACATCTGCCCCCAGTTCCCCCCTCTTGGTCACACAAGCTGTCTCTTCTATCCTCATCTTCGATCACTCTCGTTCCCAGCAGCTTCCTCTTTCTGTGTAACATCACACTGTCCAGCAGTATCCAAAATAGCTCCGCCCACACAAGAATCTGATCACATGGTCATGACGTCATCAAAGGTCCTTTAGCCACTAGGATTTAGCATCTACCATTTAGCCTTTACCCTACCCTAATAAAGTTTGTTAATAGCAAAACACTTCAGGGGCATAGCGGGACAAACTGTAAGCTATGTGGGACTGCGGGACAGCAGTGTAAAATCGGGACTGTCCCGCCAGATGCGGGACGGTTGGGAGCTATGGCCGGATTCACTAGAGTACATGGGATGTGAATACATAACATAAAGGCAACTTCAGTACAGAGATCCATAGTTTCTCAGGGTCCTGAATGTAAAATGATCTTCCCTCAGAGGATATTAAAGGGGTTTTCCATCGAGATAAAATTCATGGCCTATCCTCAGGATATGAATCAGCCATTTGTAGCGGCTGGAGCACTCACACTTGCAAATGCTGTCACTACCTGTAGTGGATGTGCACAGTGTTACAGTAACTACAGTGGAAGTAAATGGAGAACAGAATTACCACTTACCTCGGCTATAGACTATGATGGCATTTTGCAAATGTGATCACTGAGGGGGTTGCTGAGCTGAGGTCCCTCAAAGAGTTGATTGGCAGGAGTGACAACCTTACTGTCTGAGGATAGGCCATCAATGGAAAACTCCTTTAAAATGCAAGTAACCTTTTATTTATTTTTTATAAGTCAATAGTGCAAGTGAAGGGAACAAACCATGTAATATATACTGACCAGCAAAAGGGTAACAATGTTTTGAACTTGTGACTTTCAGGCTCCATATCTCTCCATCCACTACAGCTTGGAACGTGAGACTACCATCTTTTTATAGACAATCATCTTGGCTATCTCATACATAAATTTGACTTGCACCTATTTAGCATATGATTAGTTATGCAGATTCTTGTCATGTAACTGCATTGTTACTGTTTTCAGTATTTTAATTTTTATTATTTTGTAAATCCACCTTTTGGCTTTCAACACTGCCTGAATCCTTCTGGGCATGCTCTCAATCAGATCCATGCATGTCTCTACCGAAATCTGATCCCAGGTCTCTTCTGCATGTTCCCAAGGTTGGTGCATACTGGTTGACTCACTTGGGTAAGAATACAGCCTTTTATTCAACTCTACCCACAAGTGTTTGACTGGGTTAAGGTCGGTGGACTGTGGGTGTCAATCCAGCAACTCCACTTCATTGTCACCATTCATTCATTGAACCATTTCTTCGCTAATCTCAACATATGCTTCGGGTCGTTGTCCTGCTGGAACACTATGTCATCCCTTTCAGCCCCAAAGTACTCGAGTGTACAAAGTAACTTGTCTTGTAGGATACTCACATATAGCTCCGCATTGAGACCACCATCGATCCTGGTCAAGTATCCAACGCCTTTGTCTGTGAAACAACTCCATATCATCAGGCTTTCTCCACCAAACTTGACAGTTCCTTCAATTTCTCGATTTTAACCCCCTTTTCCCTTGTTTCTTCCAGACCCATTTGCTCCCATCAGAGCCCAGTCTATTGACTTTCGTCTCATCACTCCAAATCACCCATTTCTAATATTCTACTGTCCACTTTCCGTACTTTTTTGCAAACTTGAGCCAAAGCTTCTTATGACAAAATTGAAGTCAAGGCTTCTTCACCTTTTTTCGGGCCACCATTCCAGACTTCTGTAACACATGTTACACTGTTCTTGCATGGACGTCTGTGATCTCACTATTATGAAGCATACGAGCCACTTCCACTGCCATTTTTGTCATGCCAGAACTGATAGACCTTGTGATGAGCCAACTTGTTGAATCCGATATTTTGCCTGGATGTCCGCCTCTTGGTTTGTGAATGGATAGATGGACTTCATTTCGTATTCTTCCACCTGTCATGATACTCACATGATGAAGTTTGACAATTTTCCAGGCTGAGAGACCGCTATCGATGATGGGAAATCTTCTTCATGGCTGATCCTCTATTTGAACCAGTGACCTTTTGCTTGGGAATCACCTAATAACACCCTGAGCTATTAGGGAAAGTGAGAACAGGTTGTAATTTGTAGGATACAAGAAGAAAAAGATTTTTCCGCCACCAGGAGCAAAACAGTAACAATGCAGTTACATGACAAGACTCTGCATAACTAATCATATGCTAAATAGTTGCAAGTCAAATTTATGTATGAGATGGCCAATATATTTTTCTATAAAATGATGGGAGTCTCACATTCCAAGCTGTAGTGGATGGTGAGATATGGAGCCTGGAAGTCACAAGTTCCAAACATTGTTACCCTTTTGCTCATCAGTGTATCTGATTGGTGGGAATTCTAGACCCCACCTCACTTGGACCCCGCACTGATCAGTTGACATGCACGGCCTCCAGGTTTAAAGCAGCTTTGCTCCCCTTCAAGTAATATATGCAGAGCTGCAGTACAGCAGCGCCACCACTATAGAGTAGAAGGGACTGCAGCTCTGCTCATACTACTTGAATAGGAACAAAACTGCTTCCAGCTCCTGGAGACAGTCGAATCAGCTGATCAATGTGGGGGCCAGGTGTTGCTGACTGATCAAATACTGATGGCTTATTTTGTGGATAGGTCATCATTATAAAAAATACTGTTATACTGCTGGGGCTGGAAACCCCTTTAACTAAATCTCCTTTACTTCTTATCTCTGTGTTTCTGTCCCGTACTTCATACACAAGCAGATCAGTTTACAATGAAGTCTATGGAGAGGGGTGGAGGATAAGAAGAGAGACAGAGATATAAGGCTGTCTACAGAATTAATGAGGCATTTCTGTCAGGGGAAGGCTAGATGGTAATTCCTGATAACCCAGCTGTGTTGTGAAAGAGAACTGTCTCTCTATAGTGTGGATGTCTCTCTTTCTCAAGGAGCTTTACCCCCACCCCCATTGACAATAGACTTCTATTGTACAGATTTGATCAGTGGCAGAAGAATAAGTGACTAAACAGACCATCTTGTTTAATAAAGTATATCACAAAGTGTGTTATCTTCTCCTGCCCCATGGATTTATGAAATATAAAAAAAATAAAAGTTTAGTTAGTTTAGTAAATAGATTGTAATAGATTAGTAAATTAGATTTGTAAGCTCTTGCGAGCAGGGCCCTCAGTCCCATTGTGTGAATTGACTATTTCTTTGTAATGTATCTTTTTTGTCAGTACTTGAACCCTACAAATTGTACAGTGCTGCGGAATATGTTGGCGCTATATAAATAAAATGTATTATTATTATTATTATTAAATATTACCTCTTTGTAGCAAAAAAAAAAAAAAAAGCAAAAGCTCATATATGTAGTTAAACCAGACAAACAAATACCAATTTATTGACCCCTCTATTGTTCCCAAGTTTATTTTCATGGATGTGTTGTTTGTAGCTCTTCTTGCGGTGTGATGTAGTTTGATGTTTTGTCACTAGATGGCAGAAATGTGGTGTTGCTACAGCCAGTTTAGAGAAGACGACCATGCCTGTGAATAGATGAAGGAACAGATCCAATATGTTATTAGTTGTTGTGGGCAAATGCACCGCGCCAACATATGGTCCTGATATAAAAGTGCAACAAGTCCCGATCCGGTTCAGTGTTTTTAGTAAGTGTAATGGATACACAAAGAAATGAGTGATCATGTAAAGCATACCCAGAGGCGTAACAAGAAGCTCTGGAGCCCCAAGGCAAAATCTGTAATTGAGCCTCTAACTTGTGCCATTTACAACAGTGGTATATTTCATATGACAGAGGGACCTTTAAGGCCTTCTCAGAGTTAGTCCAAGGCCTGGAAGCGAATGCTACCTCTGTCTGCACCCCCTATAGCTATGCCCTAAGCATATCTGTCTTCAGAGGGGAACGGGGGAATCCAAGGAGTGTCATACAAAGTGGTCTTAAGTCTGCCTATATTTCATTGGTCCCTAAATTTACTGTGAATCACAAATATTACCTATGATCCCTTCATTACACCCAAAGATTAATCAGACTCACTAAAAAAATACAGACCACATCCTAGACACCCTAAAAATACAGATCACAGATTGGGTCCCCTAAATAATGCAGACCCCATTGTATACAGGTCTCAGACTTGATCCCCCATGTATACAGACCCCAGACCAGACATACAGATACTCATCTCTCCTCATCCCTGCATCACTCTGCGCTCCTGGGCACTTCTGGGGTCAGGACGATTATATGAAGACGCCATAGGAGTGAAGGGGTGAGTATCGTGTTTTTAAAGCAGCGCCAGGGAGATTCCAGTCTGGGAGAATTGCACTTTTTCCAGCAGTCTCCAGGGCATTCCCACAGACTTGGCAAGTACAATAAGGTGATAAAGTTACAGTTTTGCAGGCAGATCAATGTATCTCTGTGAAACAGAAGTTTAATCTCTCTTGTGTTATAATGTGGGCTATTGTTTATGAGCATTTATCATACTGAAAGTATACAGCAGAGGAACTCCTAGAGAAGAGTCAGAATACACTGAGATATCTTATATATTCCATCCATGTACACTGAAGAGGAATGATTGCTGGTGATGAGACGTCAGTACTCCATGACACATTAAATACATGAACAATGGAAATCTCCATAAGAGTGCACAAAGGCCCAGAACAGAGGGGCACCCAATGACACCATAGTACTGCTTCAGGTTATACAGGAGCATCTCAATAAATTAGAATATCTTTGAAACGTTTATTTCTTTCAGTAATTAAATTAAAGTGACCTCCTATATTTTCTAGATTCTTTACACACAGAGTCTTCTATTTCAACTGTTTTATTTCTGTAAATGTTGATTATGGATTACAGGTAATGAAAACCCAAATCTAAGAAAATTAGAATATTGTAAGTTCAGTTCAGTATTGTAAATTCAGTGTCACCTGCCAAGGTTTCCTAAGCCTTTAAATGGTCCCTCAGTCTGGTTCAGTAGGACACACAATCATGGAAGACACTGATTATGGATTGTATTACTGAAATGAATGAACGTTTCAAAGATATTCTAATTTATTGAGATGAACCTGTAGGTTGCAGAAGGACCCTAAGATTTCGGTAAGGACTGAGGACTGTGCAAATCTATTAGGATGGGGGTGGGGCTTAGTGCAGATAGTGGGTGGGCTTACTGGTTAGGGGTGGGGATTTGTGGCAGATTCAGCCTGCTGCAGGATAGTCGGGATGCAGTGAGCAATGTATAACAATATAAACAAGGGACAGGATTATAGTGTGATATTGACTGTATGGACATTGCGGTATGTGTATGTTGTGTGTGTACAATGTCTGTGCTCTGGTTGTTTCTTGTATGTGCTGCCCTTATATGATTTGTATGATCTATGTATCACACGTGTCGTTGCACTTCTGTGACTTATATGATATGTGCTGCACCTGCTGTGACTGTGTTTGTCCGATGTGTGTACAAAATGTATTTGTTGTACAATGTGCAGCACTTACAGGGGTTATCCAGGTTATTACTATTGATGGTCTATCCTTAGGACAGGTCATCAGTTATAGATTGGTCGGTGTCCATCTCCTCGCATCTCCGACAATTGATCATTTTTTATAATCTTGCCTGCAATACTCTGAACAGCTGCTATGAAAAATACAGCACTGTATGACAGCGCCGGCACCGGAAGAAAACAATGAAGTGGCCTCAGGACTCAGCCATCAGCTGGATAGGTCATTACATTTAATAACCTGGATAACCCTGTTATATTGGGAGGCTCATAAACAATCTATGCAAAAACAGCAAAATGCAATGCTAATAAGGGAAAATAAGATCTGTAATGGGGTATTCCCATGTTAGATATTTACAGCCTATCCACTAAATATGTCACAAATTAAATGTGGGTCCCACCTTTTAGACCTGCACCTGTCTCCAAAACAGATATCCCCTCCCTCTACTTGTTGGGGAGGTCACAGGCCGCCATATCCAGGCAGAGAATGAATGGAGAAGTGATTGTGTATGTCTGCGGGAGCCACAGGAACAGCTCAGCATGTTCTGCAGATACTGTAGGTGCACAGTTTAAGTTGTTCTTTCTAATGTCACCATTTAGTATCCCATATCATATATTGTGAGGATGAAAAAAATATTAATTGGGTGAAATAAAAAAATAAAACGCAGTTTTGTAAATTTGATCCCACCCATTCTGGCAGGAGTTTTCATTGGTATAATTTGCAACAAATTTAACAAATGTTGCACAATGTCTGATAAATTTGTATAGGTGCAGTCTATGGCAGAGGGAGACCCACAACAGCACAATAAGGCAAGCTGCATAGACTACACCAGGGATCCGCAATCTTTGGTACTTCCCAGCATACACACGTGCTCGGCTGTTCTCAGAACTCCCAAAGAAGTGACTGGAGCATGCTGGGAGTTGTAGTTTCACAACAGCTGGAGTGCCAAAGGTTGCTGATCCCTGAAATACACTCACTTTCACATAACCCCTCCGGGGGGGTTCTTTAAAACCCCGGTTTGGGGGGCAAGGGGGGGGGGGGGCTTGTACTTAAAAAAAAGGTGGTTTTCTTGGGGGCTTCTTCTTCAATTGGGGGGGGGGGGGGTTTTAACTTTTGTTTTCCCCCAGGAGTTCTCCCCCGGGGGGGGGGGTTGGTGGGGGGGGGGGGGGGGGGGGGGGGGGGGGGGGGGCTTTGTGGTGGTGGTGTGTTTTTTTTTGGTGGGTGTGGGGTTATTGTTAGGTTTTTTTTTTTTTGTTAGGTAGAAAAGTCAAGGGGGGCGTGGCTAGCGCGCGACATGGACGGTCGCATGTGAGCGGAGCTCCGGCTAGAGCCGCTCATCCATCCTGAAATCCATCCTTGCTTACCGGTGCCCGGGTTCGCTGTCTGCTGGAACGCACTTCTGAGGCCCTCCTCCTGGTTCCAGAGCTCCCGTTCTGCCGGTGTCCTTCTCCGTTGGGTAGTAGTCGGTGATCGCTACACGTGGCCGGCGGCCATACACTCCCACCGCCGCTGCCGGAGCCGCTCTGTCCCGCGCTGCTGTGGCCTGGAGCTGGGGTGGAGCTGCTGTTCTGGGGCTGCGCTCGTGGGCTGTGCAGGCACCGCTGGGGCCGCTGGTCCTGCTGGCACCCGGACGGCGGTCTCCCCTCTCTCCACGTGGCGGGCGGCCATTTTAACCCTGACCGGTTTGGCCATCTGCTGATGAGGGGGCGCTGAGTCTGGCGTTCCTGGCGAGCTGAGCCTATCTCTGACGGTTCCTTCTATGGTTCCCTGCCTGGAAGTTTGGGAGCCGGCATTCCTCTCTCCTGCTTGCTGCTGGGCACGATAGGACCATCCCCTGGCTCCTCTGGGCAGTAGTGCAAGGCAATATCTGTGGCAGCCATCAACTGTCTCTGACCCATTGAAGGTGTGTGCCTCTGTACGATTTATCGTCCTGCTGACTGCTTCTCTGGAAGGCTTTACTTATAATCCAGTGACGGTTGCTGTATGTGCTATTGGACTGTTGAGTTACCATCTGTCCTCCTCTAGTTCCTCCTGGCAATCTATCTACTCCATCACTTCGCTACTGGCCTTCTTGGAGGCCTTACTTATAATCCAGTGACTGTTGCTATCGGCACTATTGGATCGCTGGGTTGCCATCCGTTCCCTCTTAGTTCCTCCTGGCAATCTATTTATTTCATTACTCTGCTGACGGCTCTCTCTTGGAGACATCGCTTATAATCCAGAGTCTGTTGCCATCGATACTATTGGACTGTTGAGTTACTGTCTGTCCTCGGCTGGCTTATTGGCCCTGGTGGCCTGACATAGAGGCTCCTACTGTGCAACTGCTATTAGCCAGAGACCTTGTCTATAATCCTCTGGGGCCGGCCAGGTCTTGCTACAATCACACCTCCTCCTCTGCCAACATATCCACCCGTACGGAACGCAGGAAGAGCGGCCGCCGACTCTCTAAAATGAGTCGCCCGCAATCAACCTCTGTCTCTGATCGCCTGAGGGGGTTCTCCAGGGCAGCATCCTCTTCTACATCACCATCGCTTGAGGCAGCCTCTCCTGCCCTTCCAGAGGAGGACCCCGAGCCCACTTTAAAGCAAGTTACTGGACAGCTACTGGAGGCGATCCATGCCGGCACTTCCTCGCTGACCGGGAAAATTGAGGAGGTAAAAATCGACCTGGGCCTGCTCCGTCAGGACTTTCAGACCTTGCGAGGCAGGGTGCGTGAGGTGGAGGATCGGGTCTCTCAGGTAGAGGACACTGTTAACCCACTTCCTGACAAACTCCAGGAGCTGGAGAGAGCTGCAAGTTTGTGGACCCAGCGTGCGGATGACTTGGAGAATAGATTGCGACGAAACAACCTCCGTATCCTGGGCCTGCCGGAGCGGGCGGAGGGTGAAGATCCTCGGGCCTTTGTGGAGGGGTGGCTGAAAAATGTCCTGCCGGAGGCTCACTTCTCACCAATATTTGCAGTGGAACGGGCCCATAGGGTTCCGGCTAAACCGCCGCCTCAGGGCGCACCTCCTCGACCCTTGTTGGCCCGTCTGATTAACAGCACGGATCGGGATACGGCGTTGCGGGCTGCGCGCCAGGCCGGCGAGCTTAAGTACAACGGAGCAGCAGTGGCCATGTTTCCAGATTTCTCGGCGGCTCTCCAGAAGACCCGAGCATCCTTCGTGGCCGTTAAGAGGCGGTTGAGAGAAAAGGCTATACAATACTCCATGATTTACCCAGCACGTCTTCGGGTCGTCCATGACGGCAGGTCCCTTTTCTTTACTTCACCGAGGGATGTGGAGGACTGGCTATCTCTTCTTCCTCGATCTCCGAGACGATGATCCTGACGGCGTGTGGTGAGAGGTCCGATCGGACCATACATAAGGACTTATGTATTACGGGATGCTCTTGTTTATTGCATAAGTAGTTTTATGAAAAGTGCGGTTCTGTTATTATAGTATCCTGTAGTCTTATAGTTACCTGGGCTGGCGACCCCCGGGGCGCCGGTGTATCTCATTTACTCATGTGAACCTGGCTCTGTTGAATAGTATATCTCCTAGCCTAGTGATTATCCATACCTTTAAGACAGTGCCCCGTATACCAACCACTGTGGGTGCACTTCTTCCCCCGTTAATTGTAGCCACGGTTAATTTAACAAATATTGTTTGTTTATGCCAGTAGTATGTCTCACACCCTTTAGGGGTGTAATGGTTCATTTCGTTTGTATATGGTTCTTAGGTTGCTGCACACCACTTTGTGTTTCACTCAGCCACGCGCTACACACTCATAGGCGGGTCACTTTTGGGGTCCTGAATTGCCATGATTACATTACACTCTTAGACGACCATGGCGTCCTTTAGTGTACTATCTTGGAATGTGAGGGGCCTGGGTAGCCCACGAAAGAGGTCGTTGGTTTTCTCTCAGATTAGGAGGGCTGACCCACACCTCATATGCCTTCAGGAAACTCATTTGGTTCCAGACAATTCCAGGCGACTTCAGAAGCCATGGGTTCAGTGGGCGGCTCACTCTACACACACTTCCTATTCCAGGGGGGTGTCCATCTTGGTGCATCGTAGACTCAGGTGGGAGCCAGGCCTCATTGTAAGGGACCCCGAGGGACGATACGTTTTTGTCCAGGCCTGGGTTGACTCTGTCCTGTATGTTATCCTGGGTGTGTACTTGCCACCGGCGTCTGATCTTGCTGTGCTCCAGCAGGCTGCGCAGTTTGCGACCCGATTCCCTGGGGCTATTGCATTATGTTTGGGTGACTTTAACAAAGTTATGGATATTGCATTGGATCGGTTCTCCGCGGAGCCAGGTTCCCCCTCTCTGCCTCGCCCTACTACAATGGCCGGAGTGATCCGTGAATTGGGGTGGTTGGATTTGTGGCGGGTCCGGTTTCCGGAGGCCCGCACCTTTTCCTGTCACTCTGCCAACAGACATACTCTGTCCAGGATTGACCATGCTTTTGGAAATACTAAAGCATATTCTTTGTTGCAGACCATATCCTATTTACCCAGGGCAGTGTCTGATCATTCCCCGTTGTTGGTCCAATTAAATAGTAGTACGGCTGCTAAGCCACGACAGGGTTGGCGAATCCACCCATTTTGGTTGAAACTATTTGTACCACATGATCGAATACCTGATCAACTTCAGACGTTTTTGACCATTAATTCCCCAAACACTTCTCCGCTCCTCTTATGGGAAACTATGAAGGCATATCTTAGGGGTTGTATTAAGTCCTCCATTTCCTTTGTAAAGAGGGAATCCTCGCTGTTGGAGACCACCTTGGCGACCCAGTGTGCCTCGCTCGAAGCCGCATACGTGGCTAATCCAACTGATGAGGCTAGGTCTCAATGGTTGCAGACGGGTAGACAATATCTGCATATACTGCATGACAAGGCACGTAGGTCTCTGTTTTTTAGCAAACAGAAGTTTTACGAACTCGGCAACCAGTCGAGCAGCTTTCTAGCTCAACTGATACATCAAAACACAGCCTCACCTGCAATACTACGAGTACATTCAGAGACGGGGGAGGTACTGTCCAATAGCTTGGCCATTAGTGACAGATTTTATAGGTATTACAGTGAGTTATACCTCTCCAAGCTTAGAGTCACTGATGGAGAGCTTGCCACCTATTTGGGCTTGATCCCCCTTCCTACATTGTCAGAAGACCAACGTGAATTTTTAGATTCCCCTTTTACGCTAGAGGAGCTATCGGGTGCCCTGGCAGATATGGCAAGGGGCAAATCGCCGGGTCCGGACGGCATCCCGGTGGAGGTTTATGCCCAGTATGGGGGCCTGCTTCTCCCGGTGTTGCTTGACTGTTATAACGCTGCCTTTGTGGGCCGCAGTCTCCCGGAATCCTTTTATGACGCCACCATTATCCTGTTACTTAAGCCTGACAAGGATCCGCTGGACTGTGGCTCATATAGGCCTATATCACTGCTTAATATAGATTATAAACTCCTTACTAAAATGTTGGCGAAAAGGCTAAATTCTGTTGTTCTCGACCTTGTCCATCCGGATCAGACAGGCTTTATGCCTGGAAAATCCACATCGGATAATCTTAGAAGGGCTCAGGTGATAACTCAGATTGGGGCATCATCCTCACATGACTGGGCGATGGCTTCTTTAGATGCAACAAAGGCGTTCGACTCTGTCGAGTGGCCTTTTCTATTGCAGGTGTTGCGAGGATACGGATTTGGAGAGGGGTTTGTTACCTGGATTTCCCTTCTATACTGTTCCCCTAGAGCGGCACTGTCCATTAATGGCGCGTTGTCTTCCTACTTTCCTTTGGGTAGGGGTACAAGACAAGGATGTCCATTGTCACCGCTACTGTTTGCTCTGGCGGTGGAACCCTTGGCAATACTGCTTCGGAATGACCCCATATATAAAGGCATAGTGATAGGCACCCGGGAGGAGAGAACAGCACTATATGCTGATGACTTACTCCTGTTTATGAGCGACCCCTCCCGGTCCCTGCCCAGAGCCATGGCTATAATTGATGAATTTGGTAATTATTCTGGCCTACGGACCAATTGGACTAAGTCCTCATACATGCATATTGGCCGTGCGTCAAGTGTAGCTGAGGGGAATGTGGTATGTGGATTGACTACAGTCTCAACCTGCAAATATCTGGGCATCTTTATATCTAGGGACCATAGGTGTTTTTTGGAACAGAACATCTTTCCGCTCATCTCGCACTTTAGGGTTAAGTTTAATCTTTGGGCTACACTGCCTTTGTCGGTGGCTGGTAGAATCAACCTAGTTAAAATGATAGTACTACCCAAATGTCTATATGCTATAAGCCATTCTGCTGTGTCCGTGCCCCTTAGATTTTTTAAACAAATGGACTCCCTCATTATCTCCTTTATATGGGGAAACTCTAGATCTAAGCTTAGGTTGTCATCTCTACAACGACCAAAGCAGCTCGGGGGCACATCACTCCCTGATCTGTTTCTTTACTACCTGGCAGGACAGCTCCGTTTTATTAGGAAGTGGCTCTCATCTGATCCCCTACCGAGGTCCGAGGCACATCTGGCTCACCACCTGGGTCTGCATAATCTGTGGCCGGTGTTGGAACACCCGGCCTTGTTTAGGGGGAAATTGTTGCCCATCCATGCCCTGGCGGGACAGGTCTGGCGTCAGGCGAAAAAGGTGTCCACTTATTCTGATATACCTGCGGAGACCCCGCTTTGGCACAACCCTGGTCTGCCGACGTTATTTGCCCTGCCTGGCGCCCGGGCCTGGTCGCAGTATGGCGTGTCCTCTCTTAGTGACCTGTACATACAAGGGGTTTTTAAAACGTTTGACTCGCTAAGCTCCTCCTATGGCATCCCTAGAACGCAGTTCTTTAGATATCTACAGATTAGACATGCACTTTCTTCTCAGTTCCCGGATCGATTGGACAATATATCTGAGTATCCGCTTATCGGCATACTTCGCTCACAGGGCCCTGGGGGTTTGATATCTACTTTATATGCACATCTGATACAGGCCAAGGTGTCCACTTTGGACGCCCCGGCCTTGACGCGATGGAGCATAAATATCCCAACTCTCACAGATGAGATGTTTCAAGATATCCTTGAATCTCCTCAACATGTGTCACCTTCAGCTAACAACAAACTGATTCAAACGTATATTCTACACCAATGTTACTTGACACCTTCCCGTCTATACAAAATGGGACGTCTGCCCAACCCCGGATGCCTTAGGTGTCTTTGTCCACAGGCAGACTTTTGGCATATGATTTGGGAATGTCCGATCATACAATGTTTTTGGAAAGGGGTCGTGGATCTCCTGGCGGAAGTTCTGGCTAAACCTATACCATTAACCCCAGAGATATGCCTTTTCGGCGTATTAGATGAAGAAATATGGCAACACCATGTTAGAATCCTTTTGAGGGAGTCTTTATTTTATGCTAGGAAAGCTATCGCACTGCGATGGATGGCTCCGAAACCCCCATCAGTATCTCAGTGGAAGAAACTTGTTAATACTGTTCTTCCTTATAACCAGATTGTGTATAAAGGGAGAGGGTGCCCTCAGAAATTCCATAAGGTGTGGGGAACATGGTGCAATTCTCCGGTAACCCAATATACGGCTCCCTCATTGCGCTCTGCCATTAATTTACTCATGCCGTGAGGGGTGCGAGACACCGGGAGTATCCACGACCTCTCATTTTGGAGTGTATCCTTGTTGTTACCCTTGACTTATTGACTGCATGTTTTGTACATGATAACTGATGTATACAGTATTACGCATGTCCTGATTATATTCTTTCTGTACCGAGTCTACGTTATATGGTCCGGATGGGACGAGGACCTGGCGAGGTGGGATGTGGTGCGTTGAGTGAATTTACATTGAAATTCTCGTTTTTTGGTGCGCAACATGTTATGTATTTGTTTTGATTTCTTTTCCTTTGTCTGATACGCAATTTTCAATAAAACGAGTTTAAAAAAAAAAGAATTTTTCAAGGACTTTAATATTGATGAGATTAATAAAATCACATCAATGGGCCAACTCCGGGGCCCCGGGGGGGGCGGACCAGGGGGGGGGGGGGGGAAAAAAAGAGGGGGGGGGGGGGGGGGGGGGGGGGAGGCGGGGGGGGCCCCCCCCCATTTTCTTCAAAAGGGGGGAAAATTGGGTGTTTTGTGGTTGTTTTAAAAAATAAAATATTTTTTGTGTGTTTTATTTTTTTTTAATTTGTGGTGAAAAACCCCATAATTTCCTTTTGGGGGTGGGGGTTTTGGTGGGTGTGGTTTTGGGGGGGGGGGGGGGGGGGTGGGGTGGGGGGGGGGGGGGGGGGGGGCTTGTTTTTTTTTGGTTATGGGGCCCTGTGGATATGAAGCCTCTTTAGTCTGTTTCCTATTATTATACAGGACCCCCTGTCTCTCCTGTGCTCAGTCGCTCTTGTGGACTCTTCAGTCTTCTTTCAGGTAGGATGTTGTGTATAGATGTGAGGACACTTACAATGTTATTGCCCCCCATCAGGGAGACTGAACCCCATAACACATGTAATGTAACCTGGGACAGGAGATGACATTATGGTATCACAATGACTAGAGTTATGTGTGATCTGCTCACTGTATATAGCGCCCCCTATAGTCCCCTGTCCTGCAGCAGCTGCCGCCATATATATAGGAGATGATACACTTTATTACTGTATATACAGATATTGGAATATACCGGAATATTGAGTGATAGCCATTACTATCATCATGGTCACTATCTAAGGAGTAATTCACACACAAGACAAAAACCACAGACACAATATAGATAAGTTTAAATGTTTTTTGTTTTTTATTGAAAAGGCAACATTGTAATGAAATATTACTGGCCCTTTAAATTATAAAAGGTCGCAGTGACTGAGAGGTCAGGCCTGGTGGAGATCACAGAACTCGCTGTGGTCATCCTTGTCCTGAGATGAGAGCCCCCGACCCAATGATCCAGAGGAAGGCGAAACAACCCCCCGGAGTGGGGCAAAAAATTCCTTCCTGACCCCAAATATGGCGATCGGATATCTCCCTGGATCATATTTCGCCTGCTGCCTACGGGTGTATGTATGCATGTATGTAGTTGTATATATGTATGTTGTATGTATCTGTAAGGAAAGAGACAAAATACACAAAGGACTCCCCCACACACTCTTTGGTAATTTTCTTTAAAAATTTGAAGAAGCTGATCCGACGTAATCCGGCGACTCCAAAATATTCGAACCTGTAAAAACATAAGCAAATAAGTAAAACCGGGCACACATGAGATAGGTAGGATCTAAACAAAAGCCATCTCACACAAGTTTCCAATACACATGCACACTTGGCATGTACATGTGTTTGTTACACGCAGCCATTGGCATATTTTCAAAAGTAGGTCAATGACTATGAGTAAGTCCACCGTCCCAGACCATTTTTTGGTGCATGGATCACCCAAGATACACCACAATTACTAATAATACATGTGAGGCATTTTAGCAGATCTGCACACCAAACAATGGTCTGGGGCTCAAAGAGCAGACACCTGTGTATGGGGAGATCACACTGCAGGGATCTATTACTCACATGATAGCACGTCTGCAGACATGTTGGCGATGACTACATCTGTATTTTGCCCATACACTACACTATATACATTAATAGCTGCTGCTGAACATTCATTTGACAGATATTCTTCCCAACTTTCCCATACCTATGCACACCCAACCAGGGACGCATCTTCCATAAGGTGACCTAAGGCGATGGCCTCAGGCGGTTCCTCATGGAATAAACTGGGGGCAGCATTTTTTAAATCAGCCAAAAAAAAGGGGTCATGTATTTTGATCTGCCAATGGGTGGCATGTACTAATTAGGGGGGCCCCATCACATCAACCAAAAATAGCCAGGTTCGGTATCTTTTTTATTTTGGCAGGGGCGCCTTTCTATAGTTTGCCTCAGGCAGCAGGGAGTCTAGGTTTACCCTGCACCCAACCTGTTATGCCTGTGTATTAATGGGAACTGCCGGCAACAGATGAAGCAATTTATAAACTAATGTTCATTGCGCTATAAACCGTTTGGCAAAAATTTGTTTGGCTGACCTCTAGGCCAGGGCCACACACAGTGTATACAGTACAGGATTTCTAAAAACCATGGCAAAAATACCCAAAATCAGATGTAGTTTGTTACCCCCCAAGTAACACAGTATGTGAACAAGGCCTTAGCACTGAGTAAAGAGCTACTTACCTGCACATCTGTCCTCTTCAAGCTGTGAAGCTCAAGTGACACAAGATGGCTCAGGTTAAGAACTTTACACATTCTACACCAATTGTGATGTCATGTGGTGTCTATGATGTCATGTGCCCTGTGATGTCATGTGATGTCTATAAGACATCATATTAAAGTACAGTAATCCTCAGTGAGATGCCTTCTCACAAATGAGTTTTCCATCTAGTGCACCAATACAGTTGGAAAATTGAGAATCCCTTAGCTACATGAAGCCAGTGATCTGCCTTGGGATGTGGTATCAGCATCAGACGCTGCCAGATCACTTCAGCGAGTCTCCCTGAAGATCTCCGAAATGGTGAAGCTCCCCAGCTAGAACTTGAATCAATAGGCAATTATGGTTATACTAGCAGTAGCAGCATGACATGGCAGCAATGGATAAAGGAAACAATTTTGGCTACACTAGTGAAATCAGGGTGGCAATAGGCAATGGAGACATAAGTGTGCTTACCTAATAAACTGTTCTTCAGGAGAAATATACCGTCACATTTTGGTGTCCTGGAAAGCGAATCGAGGACGCAAAGCCAACAGCAGAGAGTCGGAGGTGAGAATTAGGCAGATGTCAGTGTATAGGGAGTGGAAATTACCTTTCTTCAGCCAATGAAGTATACCAACTATCTCCTTCTCATCTTCAGTTCTTGTTCCTGCATTGGTGCTTGCTGTCTGAATTGCCAAGGGACATTCTGCTTGCAGCCAGAAACCAGAGCTAGAATCAGCAGATAAATCCAACACACAGTACAGACCAAAAGTTTGGACACACCTTCTCATTCCAAGAGTTTTCTGTATTTTCATGACTATAAAAATTGTAGATTCACACTGAAGGCATCAAAACTATGAATTAACACATGTGGAATTATATACTTAACAAAAAAGTGTGAAACAACTGAAAATATGTCTTATATTCTAGGTTCTTCAAAGTAGCCACCTTTTGCTTTGATTACTGCTTTGCACACTCTTGGCATTCTCTTGATGAGCTTTAAGAGGTAGTCACCTGAAATGGTTTTCACTTCACAGGTGTGCCCTGTCAGGTTTAATAAGTGGGATTTCTTGCCTTATAAATGGGGTTGGGACCATCAGTTGTGTTGTTCAGAAGTCAGGTGGATACACAGCTGATAGTCCTACTGAATGGAGTGCTAGAATTTGTATTATGGCAAGAAAAAAGCAGCTAAGTAAAGAAAAACGAGTGGCCATCATTACTTTAAGAAATGAAGGTCAGTCAGTCCGAAAAATTGGGAAAACTTTGAAAGTGTCCCCAAGTGCAGTGGCCAAAACCATCAAGCGCTACAAAGAAACTGGCTCAAATGAGGACCGCCCCAGGAAAGGAAGACCAAGAGTCACCTCTGCTGCGGAGGATAAGTTCATCCGAGTCACCAGCCTCAGAAATTGCAGGTTAACAGCAGCTCAGATTAGAGACCAGGTCAATGCCACACAGAGTTCTAGCAGCAGACACATCTCTACAACAACTGTTAAGAGGAGACTGTGTGCAGCAGGCCTTCATGGTAAAATAGCTGCTAGGAAACCACTGCTAAGGACAGGCAACAAGCAGAAGAGACTTGTTTGGGCTAAAGAACACAAGGAATGGACATTAGACCTGAGGAAATCTGTGCTTTGGTCTGATGAGTCCAAATTTGAGATCTTTGGTTCCAACCACTGTGTCTTTGTGTGACGCAGAAAAGGTGAACGAATGGACTCTACATGCCTGGTTCCCACCGTGAAGCATGGAGGAGGAGGTGTGATGGTGTGGGGGTGCTTTGCTGGTGACACTGTTGGGAATTTATTCAAAATTGAAGGAATACTGAACCAGCATGGTTACCATAGCATCTTGCAGCGGCATGCTATTCCATCCGGTTTGCGTTTAGTTGGACCATCATTTATTTTTCAAAAGGACAAAGCCCTTACACAGTCTGGAGGTGTGTTTGGGGTCAATTTGACCAAGAAGGAGAGTGATGGGGTGCTACGCCAGATGACCTGGCCTCCACAGTCACCAGACCTGAACCCAATCGAGATGGTTTGGGGTGAGCTGGACCGCAGAGTGAAGGCAAAAGGGCCAACAAGTGCTAAGCATCTCTGGGAACTCCTTCAAGACTGTTGGAAGACCATTTCAGGTGACTACCTCTTGAAGCTCATCAAGAGAATGCCAAGAGTGTGCAAAGCAGTAATCAAAGCAAAAGGTGGCTACTTTGAAGAACCTAGAATATAAGACATATTTTCAGTTGTTTCACACTTTTTTGTTAAGTATATAATTCCACATGTGTTAATTCATAGTTTTGATGCCTTCAGTGTGAATCTACAATTTTTATAGTCATGAAAATACAGAAAACTCTTGGAATGAGAAGGTGTGTCCAAACTTTTGGTCTGTACTGTATATAATTATATATATTGTGATAATTTGGGGAATTAAACTCAAAGTGGCGGCTTCTCCTGGTCTGGACAGCGGTGGTTCATGGTACTGGGCGCCGGAAAGATAGCTTTCAGACGGTCCAAGTGTAAAATAAAAATGGCTTTATTCAGCTTAACTGCAACACAGCAAAACAACAAAAAACCTATGCCACAGTTAGGGCCTAACTCACTCCTTGAGCCCCTAACTGTCCTGACTGTTACTCAGCTCTAGCAACAGTCCTCTGTGGACGCCAGCCCTCTGGGCCAGAGATCTCTCTCTCTCTCTCTCTCTCTGTCCTAGCTGGTCCACTACTTCCTGCAGGATGCTCCAGCCCCTCTGGAGTTACGTGCCACCACCCAAAGGCGTGGCTGAGGGCCTTTTCTGGCCTGGGTCGCTCAACAGCGCCCTCTGGCTCACATACTTACAATATAATTACACCAGAAAAAATCAGCCCTCATCTGGGAGCCATCATAATCCAAAGCTATTAAACTTGATGGTTTTATTTTTTATAACAACCAATCAGATTGCTTTGGATAAATCATCCCCCATCGCATCTTATGCTTTTTTCAGTCATAACCCTTAGGGGGCGTTCACACTACCGTTGGTGACCGTCAGTAGTGTCCGTTGCTATTGTCCGTTACAAGAGTTTAGCAACGGACACTAGCTGAACCGTCAGAAATCCGTTAAAATTTCCATTCATTTCAATGGGTTTTTATATTGTGTCCGTTTACACCAAATCCGTCAGAAGTCCGTTATTTTTTCACGGACAAAAAATCCTACATACAGGACTTTTTTTTTAATCCGTTTGAAAAAAACGGATTCTTGACGGACAGCAAGTGACCGTTATTTTTTTAACATTGAAGTCTATGGTTAACGGACTTATAACGGACAGTAACTGACAACCATCAGTTACTGTCCGTTATTTATGTCCGTTTACTTTCCCTGCGCATGCTCAGAAAGGAGAAACAAAAAAAAAAAAAAAAAAACTAACAGTGTTAAAGAGGACATTTCGTGTCCTCAGGCACATGCGGTTTTACATACCGCTAGAAAGCCGACAGCGCGCTGAATTCAGCGCACTGCCGGCTTTCCCGGTATGTGCCCCGGGACTGGAGATATCGGCGGTGTAAGTTACATGGTTTACTGTTAGAAGGGCGCTGTGAGGAACGCCCTCCCTGACACTTCTCTTCGTTCATAGACTTGTACTGAGGGGGCGTTCCTCACAGCTTGAGCGTCATCGCTGGGCTGTGAGGAATGCCCCCTCTCTTTGTACTGGTCTATAGCGCTGTACTGTCAGAGGGGGTGTTCCTTACTGCCCGGTGATGACGCTCAGCTGTGAGGAACGCCCCCTCAGTACAAGTCTATGAAAGAAGAGAAGTGTCAGGGAGGGAGTTCCTCGCAGCGCCTTTCTAACAGTAAACCATGTAACTACACCGCCGATATCTCCAGCCCCAGGGCACATACCGGGAAAGCCGGCAGTGCGCTGAATTCAGCGCGCTGTCAGCTTTCTAGCGGTATGTGACATGAAAGGTCCTCTTTAAAAAACGGACACTACCTGATGCAGATCAGTTAGTGTCCATTATGATAGGTGTCCGTTTTTTTTTTTTGTTTTTTTTTTTAACGGACACCTTCATAACGGACTCAAACGGTAGTGTGAACCCTGCCTTAAAGAGGAGCAACATCTGCCAGCAAAACCAAATGCAGTGGAGGCTTAAAAGGCTTGTCCAATTTTACCAGAGGCGCATAGGCACTGCTATTTCGGCTAAGATCGCCATTCCCCATGACAAGATCTGAGAGCGGTTATCCCTTGCCTAGGCAGCCAGGAGCCTATAGAAGGATTACAGGCCTGTCTACAATAGGGTTCTATTACAGGCTGCGCTAGGCAGCTTGTATGAAAACTCTATGTATTTTACAATACATTGCAATGCATTAGCATTGCAGAGTATTGTATTAATGAGCAGACTCTCTGAGGTTCAAGAACCCTAGGGGGTCCAAAAATAAAAGTAAAAAAAAAAATAAAAAAAATAAATAATTAAATGAACTAAACGTTCAAATCATCCCCGTTCCCTAGAACACACAGAAATAAACAAAGTAAAACAAACACCCACAGCCCAAAATGCCTACAAACTTCTAAAAAGATTTTTCCCATTGCTGTTTTTTAAGCTGATTTGCCTCCAACAATATATGACTAAAAAGCAATCAAATCATCAGACATTGCAAAATGGCATAAATAAAAAGAATGTCTGTCGCATCAGCCACACATATGGAAATATATAAAAAGTTACAAGTGGCAAAATATGGCAACTCCCCAAAAAAATGTTTTTTTCAAAGTTTTGGATTTTAAAACATAACCAAAACTATATAATTTTGGTATCGCTGTAATCGTGCTGACCCTTGCAATATAAGTGACATGTCATTTGGGCTGTACAGTGAATGCTGTAAGAACAAAATCCATAAGAAAGTGGAGAATCTGATGTCTTAGATGGTCACGCATATAGGATTAAGGCCAGGGCCCCACGTGGCATAAACGTCGCAGCAAAAAAGGCAGCGTTTTACAGTCCCTAGCAAATCCCATCCACACATTGTAGAAAAATATGCGCAGGGGACATGCTGCGATTTCCAAAACCAGTTGCGGTTTTGGAAACCATAGAATGTCAATTATACCTATGGAAACGCCAACAGTTTCCTTGTAGGTATAATGGAAGCAGAAAGTCCGCAGAGGAAACCTCTGTGGATTTTCTGTGAAAAGCGTTGTGGGGCCTTAGCCTAAAGAGGTTTTCCAGCCCCCATTTTTCATACTGATATCCTATCCATAGGATATGTGATCAATGGGGTCCAACCCAACAACCCCACACTACTTACGTGGGCGAGGAGAACCAGTCCTGCTTGCAGGACTTTTCTCTCTGCATTTTTCAAGCAGAATGGGGGACAGAATCCCTGAACGGTGATCGAGCGCTGGTGTGAGCCTAGCCTTACTTGTAACCCGAATACCCAAGTCCTTCTCTTGTTCTGTTGCCCCATAGTTGTTCTATTTTACGTATATGCAGCAAAAGGATTTCCTC
This sequence comes from Leptodactylus fallax, assembly GCA_947044405.1. Classification (NCBI taxonomy): domain Eukaryota; kingdom Metazoa; phylum Chordata; class Amphibia; order Anura; family Leptodactylidae; genus Leptodactylus; species Leptodactylus fallax. The sequence continues at coordinate 2,777,158 of CAMRHE010000017.1, forward strand.
GGCCTAGGTGCATTACATCACATTAATTGACATTAAATATTATTTGCCCCTGCCTTATCAAGGTCTTTCTGTAATATGTTATAATGGAACTAAAATCACTAAATAATTTGGGATTGGCATGAAAGAACTGATGGCAAATGGCTTTTCTTTTCCTATACTGCTATCACAGTGGAGAAAGAAGCAGAAACACAGGTTTATGCTGATGCTGCAGCTAAACAGGAAGTTTCTATAACAGCCCTATAGTGGATAGAGGATAACAGCGGGCAGAGGAAAATCCCTTTAATAGTGGCTATACAATGTGTCAGTAGGAACCAAAGAGCACCATGTAAAGATTTATTTCTCGCGTTGTTGTAACAGAACATTTTACCATTTGCTGCCATGTGACACCAGGGGACTTGGCTGTAGGACAACCTTTGGTAAAATTGTAACAGGTTTTACCATCTTAACGTTTTATGGAATCTTCACACAGCGTTTCTTTCATGTGACTTTTAGTTCATATTTTTTGATGAAATCCAGGAGAAATGTGCATCGCATTGATCTGAAATTCATGTCACAGGATAAAAAAAGAATCGACATGTTATGTTACCCATTTAGTGTGCCAAATCCATATGTGGATCCAGAACATCACAAGCTGCAGGCCACCTCAAATGTGCCTTGTAAAAGCACCTGCCATCTGAACATGCCCTTAATGCAGATCCACAAGATAGAGCAACACGTGTACGTACCTACCACCGTTCTCGAGACGCTTTCTTCACAAGTGGGAACTGCTTCTATAAGAGATGGATGTGCCATAAAATGTGTGGTATGGGAATACATGACAAATCTGTTTGATGGACAACCCCTTTAACCATGCCAATACCGGGCTATTTTCCCTGGTTCAAGACCAGACACATTTTTGGGTATTTTTTTTAAATGCGGTTTTGAGGGCTATAACATTTTCTTTTTTTTCCTTTGGGTTATTCAAATAATTTTTGTGTCTTTTTTCAGTGATAAATAGGGCTTTAGTTTTATGTTTTTAATTTTTCCATTTTTTATTTTTCATTTTAATATCAGTTAAAATTTAAAGTGCTACTTAAAAAAAAAAAAAAGTAAATAGTTTTCCCTTATTGTTATGGTGACACATTGTTATGTTGCCGGGGGCGGGGCTAGAACCTGATGGGGGTGTGGCAGTAGCATTTTTTTTTTACTTTATTTTATTTTTTTTACACATTCTCCGCCCGTAAGGTCATAATAGACCTTCGGAATCCCTCCTTGCAGAAAGGTCGGGCCTCTCAGTGACCAGTTCTTCTCAAAAGTTGGGTACAAAATTAGTAATGTAGCTGCCGCTGGCAGGTGATGCGTGGTGATCTGTGCTGCACAATAAACCTCACACAAGAAAAAAAAATATTCGTTTGGGGGAGCATTTGAACTTTTTTTTTTGATGATTTCTCCTGTAACTGGGGCTGATACATACAGGAGGAAGCCTCCTATACTGTACTCCACAGCTGATCTGGGTCCTCTAGGACCCAGCAGCTCTTGTAGTTCCCGGCTCCCTAGCGATCATGTGATTGCCGGGTCAGAGGAGAGCTACACACATGGACAAAATTGTTGGCACCCCTTGTTTAATGAAAGAAAAACCCACAACGGTCACAGAAATAACTTGAATCTGCCAAAAGTAATTTGCCAAACTACATGATGACAAGCCACAAAGCTTCTGGGAGAATGTCCTATGGACAGATGAGACAAAAATCAAAATTTTTGGCAAGGCACATCAGATCTATGTTCACAGACGGAAAAATGAAGCATATCATGAAAAGAACACTGTCCCTACTGTGAAACATGGAGGAGGCTCTGTTATGTTCTGGGGCTGCTTTACTGCATCTGGCACAGGGTGTCTTGAATCTGTGCAGGGTACAATGAAATCTCAAGACTATCAAGGGATTCTAGAGAGAAATGTGCTGCTCAGTGTCAGAAAGCTTGGTCTCAGTCGCAGGTCATGGGTCTTGCAACAGGATAATGACCCAAAACACACAGCTAAAAACACCCAAGAATGGCTAAGAGGAAAACATTGGACTATTCTGAAGTGGCCTTCTATGAGCCCTGACCTAAATCCTATTGAGCATCTTTGGAAGGAGCTGAAACATGCCGTCTAGAAAAGGCACCCTTCAAACCCAAGACAACTGGAGCAGTTTGCTCATGAGGAATGGCCAAAATACCTGCTGAGAGGTGCAGAAGTCTCATTGACAGTTACAGGAATCGTTTGATTGCAGGGATTGCCTCAAAAGGTTGTGCAACAAAATATTAAGTTACGGGAACCATCATTTCTGTCCAGGCCTGTTTCATGAGTTTTCTTTTTTTTAAAAAATTCTGTTGAAGCATGGTTGAAAAGCAATGTCTGACTTTCATTTGTTCATTTTCATAGAATTTTTATATATTATTACTTTTGTCAGATTTAAGTTATTTCTGTGACCATCGTGGGTTTTTCTTTCATTAAACAAGGGGTACCAACCATTTTGTCCACGTGTGTACATCATGGCGGCTCATTGAGCACTATGTACACAGGATCGGGAGGGCATGGACGGTGATAATCGATCCCTGCCTTCCCTATGGGATGTCTGGCTATAGTAACAGCCAGCATCCCGACCCCATAGCTGCACGATTTTGCATCCTTGAAGGGTTAGAAGTGGACCATCCAGGCGTATATACACTATGGGCGGTCCGGAGCAGGTTAAATCAAGCCCAACCATGAGACAAAGACAAAAACATCAGAAAGCAATAAAAAAAAAAAAACAAGAATCCCAGATTTATACTAAAAGAATAAAGATTTTTATTAAGCATTGTAAGTTGCATTCAATAGCCTTCAAACATAACGCACCACAATCCACCGACTTCCAGTCAAAGCCAACAGTAGTTCATTCTTGCACAGTCCATGAGTTGGGGCAAAACTCCTTTCAACTTACATTAAAAATACCTACTCAGCTCTTGCGGGCAAGGAATGGGGGGAGTTACACCTCATTTCTGATCACTAATGAGTGATGAAGAGCATCAGGAGAATTATATGAAAACGAAGAGAAAGAAGTGATTTTGGAATTTTTTTTTTTTCCTCAAAAAAGTACATTTATAAGTTTTGGAAACACTAAAGGAAACATCAAAATGATACAGGTGTACTTTGTGGAAGGAAGAGGCTACATTCCTGAAAGAGAAGACGCCAGGAACCAGCGAGCCTGTCCTGCTAAAGAAGTGCGGGGTGGGGAGGATTAAAGATCAAAGCACTTTATGATTTTTTTTTTTTCACAGAATTCATAGTTTCTAATGTGAAAACAGCAACAAAGAACAATAATGCAATACAGCAATGGATACACCAGGGAAACGTTGATATTTAAACGGCTAGATAATTTTTTTTTTTTTGTTTTTAGGATAAATGCAACAGAGGTCAATAATCACAAAATTTTCTTTAAAGGTTAGAGAGAGATCAGTCAATGACTAAACATAAGTAACATCTTTCATAGAACTATTACTGATTATTAGTTTTTTTTTCTTTTCTTGTTTTGCAGATGGGCACAGAACTTGTAAGAATGGTAGAAATAGGACAAGAACATGCATAATATTAACTACACACCTTAAAATGATGAACCATGCAGGTCAATAGTAGCACTAATGGTCTACGTCTGATTCAAAAACCACACAACTTCATTGATCACGGATGCATGGTATAACAGTATCACGGAAACTTTTGAGAACGCCTGTTTTTTTTTTTTTTTCGCGGTTCGGAAAAAAAAAAAAAAAAAAAAATAAGGTCATTTTTTTTTCCCTATGATTTCTAACTTGCTTGAATAGTATGAGTAATGAGTATTTAAAATATCAGCAAAAATCTGCAAAGGTTACGGCTATATTTTTTGTGTTCCAATAAGTTGCACGTCTTAGTAGAAAAAAAAAAAAAAAAAGAAAGAAAAAACCACGTCAACAGCGATGAAATAATAAAGATTGAAAAAAAAAGAAAAAAAAAACGCTTGTGCCATATTTCATCATCATAATCTGGAAACCAAAAGTTTCTGATTTTTTTTTTTTTATCTTGTGACACAGTAATGTAAAATCAAATATAATGGCATACATATGGTGCCAGATACTACAAATTATATTTAAGCTATATATATATATATATATACTGAAAAAAATTGCCAAAAAATTGGTGTTCTGGTATCGCAAGAAACAGAACAAGCGGTTTTATTTTTGTCTTTCTTGTTGTCGTCGTTATAACCAGTTTTATCTCGTGTGTATGTTTCTTTAAGTATGGGAGTCAAATGCTCTTCTTATTCTCAGCTGATGATTTATCCCTGTAGCATTTTGACTACAAACTGGTTAGAAAGTAAAATAAAATCTTTTCTCTTTTTTTTATTTTTTTTAGCCTGACATCAGAAGAGGGATCCGAATTTCCAAATCCTCATTTTTCGCTTACGGAAAGGAAAAAAATGTACGTAACTGTAGGCTCTCCATCTTTCCAGATATTCCTAACCCTGAACTGTCTAACATCCTTCACCCTCTAGAAAAATAAGTTTACTCTTCTTTTTTAAAGACAGCCGCCTCAAGAGTCTCCTCTTCCCGGCGCCCGCTGTCTGGATCTAGTGCATTTAAGTGAGGATTTGTATTGCACTGTTTAGAGTCACTGCTTAAGGCACTTTCAGAGTGATTAGAAGGCCGGACATCTCCTGAGCCCCCGTTTATCTGGGAAGCTTGTGTTTCCTCACTCCCCACTCCATTCTCGGTCAGAGATCCATCTGAAGACACAGCAGATGATTTGGAGTCTTCAGATTGCGTCTTAAGCTCTTTGGCCACTTCAGCTGCAGAAGTGGCATATGCCGGCTTGGTCTATAGACAAAAACACCAATAGGGCACACTTATTATCACACATTTCGCAAAGGACAGTGAATTGGAGCTACACAGATGCGATAAAATATGCTGCAGCCATATGAACGGCAACATAAATCCTATCGGAAAGTCCTGTATGGGAAAGTGTTAACGATATCTGTAAAGCTGCAGAATATGATAGTGCAACATGAATCCTATAAGAAAGTCCTATATGGGGAAGTGTTAACAATATCTGTAAAGCTGCAGGATATGATAGTGCTATATAAGTAAGCCAAATAAAATAAAAATAAACTGGCACAAGATGCAGGGTAGGTTTTCACTATCAGATCGGTCAGGGTCGGACACCTGGATCCCACCCCGATCATATGTTTCACCTAGGTATATGGCCAGAAACAGCTCTGCTCATATTCAAGTGCACAGATGCCACTGTACAGACTGGAAACCCTGTACACTGCAACAGTGGCTCCTGGAACTACATCCCCACTCCCATTTACTTGAATAGGAGCAGGGCTGCTTTAAAACTGGGTGTCGGACCACGAACCATCTGATACTGATGACCTATCCTATGGATAGGTCATCGGTATCAATTACTTTCAGATCCTGGACAACCCCTTTAATTATTACGAGGCTCCGGTGCACAAGAATTGGAATACACACCAGTTAGGAACATTTCACGCTGGTTTTCTGGCACGAGTTATAATAAATATGGTGCCTTACTCTTCGACCTGCCCCACCCACTTCTGTAAAAAGTTGAGATCGAAGTGCAGAATCAACAATGTGGCGCATATTTGGAGCAAAAAAGGGCTGTGTCGTATGCTAAAGATGCATCACAATCACACCCATTTACACCAGAAGATTGCCATAGATAGGTTAATAAATTCCCTACAAATATTCTCCAATACCAGGTCATCCAGAATTTTAACCTCAGACTAGTTATGTACCTGAGATGGCCCTTGATTCTTGTATCCTCCTCTTCCATAGTATTTGCCCCCTCTACCAAATGTTCTTATAACCGGGGTTGAGATAACTCCTCTGGGGCGTCTGTGAATGATAAAAACAATCACATTTTTACAATGACATAAAACTGCTAGAGAAAGTCATAAAGTCATATAATATCTTCCTTAACAAAACAAAAAAAAAAAAAAAAAAGAGACAATTCTGAAATTTAAAAGGATATCCCTAGGAAAGGTAATCGCTATCAGATTAGTGGGAGTCCAGCAGCCATCATCCATACTGATCAGCTGACTGCAGGGTCTGCAGGATTCAAGTGAGCACCAGACAACATAAGCAGCACATTATGTCACGTGATCCTTCTGCAGTTCAGTCCTATTTCAGGAAATGGGACTGAGCTTCTACATATATAATGAAGAGGCCACGTGCTTACCCGAGTGCCGTAGTGAGTAAATGAGCTGATTGTGGGAGTACCGGGTGTCAGACCCCCCACAATCTGCCATTGATGACCTACCCCGAACAGACAATCTCTATAAAAATCTCAGAATGTTCACTCATAAGGTTTAGCATCAGTGGGGAAAATGTATCAAAATCATCATTTCACATGTCAGGCTTAATTCTCTGCATACCTGGAGATGCCTCTTAATAAATTAGGCACCGTAAATTATAGTAACTGCCCTGGGCCCCAACTCCAACATTCAAAAAAGTGAAATTTTTGCTGCAAAATCAGCCAAGCACCAAAAACTGCAACTTTTGAAACACTATTTTTTGGTGTATCTACTTTAATAATTCCCCCCTTCCCCAAGAGTCTTCAACCTGAGGCTCTCCAGTCATTTGTTAAATCTAACACTCAGCATGTCATGAAAGCTGCAGGCTGCATAGCATGGTGGGAGTTGTAGAAGAGGCACAGATTGGAGACCCCTGAAGTAGGATATCAGCATAGGTATTCTACACAAGCACAAATTCATAAATCATGAAGATAACTATAGTAGAGCGCGGACATTACTATCAGGATATATTACCGTGTTATTGCTCAGACATTATACATACCCTCTATTTGGTCCACCAACAGAAACCACCTGCAGTGGAAATGGTCCTCTGCCACGGCCACGTCTTGTTCCTGCCCACTGGCCAACCACTGTCCCAGCTATTTCAAGCTTACCTCCCTGAGAAGGAATGGGCTGGACTCCTAAATAAAAAAAGAAAAAAAATATTAAAAGATATGCTAGTGATTGGGTTAAAGAGGACCTTTCATGTCCTCTAAGATACATATAGCATGTTATATACTGCTTTAAAGCAGACAGTGCACAGGTATTTTGCAGGTATTTGCCCCAGGAGCAGAGATATTGGTGCTGTTAGTTTTGGCTACCAATATCACTGCACTGTGCTGTATTGTAGTGTACATTGCGGCTGAGGAGACACAATACTGCACATGCACCTGACATGCACTGCTCTGCACATGTTCCAGATTTTAGAAGGGAGCTGTGATGTTGGCTCCAACAGAGGGTGAGACGTGTTTTGCGCTAGGTTCACACCCGCGCTCGGTTTTCTGTTCTTCAGGTCCGCTTGGGGACCAAAAAACAGAAACCCAATTCCTGTTTGCAGGACTTTTCTCTCCACATTTTTCAAGCGGAATGGGGGACGGAAACCTCGAACGGGCAACGAGCGCAGGTGTGAATCCAGCCTTCGATGAGAGGGTGGTGTTGGCCATAGAGAGGTGGCATGAAGAGCTGAAAACAGAGCCTGACAGTGTCCACCAATTGGTGCACCAATAAACTAGCAGGCATAAGCAATAAAAGTGTTTCACAACTATGCCAGATTATTCAAGCACCTCAAAGGTTTGTATGCAAAAATTATACATTGCCCGTGAGAGCACTACTATTAGTTGCATAGGGAAGAATATGGTGGCAGACTCTCTAAGTAGTTTCGTGGTTGCACTTGGATGGTCCACTTATAATGATCCTTTCCTCTTCACTTAACCTTTTCAATATGTACACAAAAACATTACCTTGTTGTCCAAGGACCTTCCAAAGCCTTAGACAAAGGCCCAGATTAGCGCTGGTTTTAGGATTTGTAATTTTGGGAGCTCTATTGTGTTTAGCATCCACAAGGCTTTTGTTACTGTGCTCCATACCAGGGCATGTGGTCAGAGACTACCATACAATGAGACTACAAGATTCCTGCTGTGAGTTTACATGGGATTAGAAATCCAACATAATCTAACTAAAAAGGCAACAACCTCCATAACTCAGTAATGCCTAAAAGCAGGGTCTGAGAGGGCAGGGGAAGACTCGATCACAGCAAAAATATACAGCACTGTTCCTACAGACCCTGCATTAGGCATATCAGTTTATCTGGAGTGTTTAATGACCTTATAGTTCACATATAAAATGCTAACACCAAAACAGGTTAGTCTGAAGTGACCTCAAATCTGCTCAGAACCCAGGGAACAAATGGTCGCCATGGTGTAGGACCCTTTCAATAGATTTGGTTAAAGGGATTATCAACCTTTTCAAAATTGATGGCAGGGATCCGACTGTCAGATGATAAATTATCAATTTTAGATAGGCGGGGTTCTGACTATCGGACCCCCACCAACCTAATTTAAAGACAGGTCATCAATTTTGAAAAGGTGGACAACGCCGTTAATGCTAAATTTTTATCCTAAAAAAATGTATCAAAGTAGGAAGCTCATGTCAAAATGTGGTTTCCACATACCAGAGAATCCTCTTCCTCTGCCTGGAGGTGGAGGCATTGGTCCAAAAGGTCGTGGATACATAGCAGCAGGGTAGAAAGGCATGGCAGGTGGTGGTGGGAATGGCAGTGGATGGTTCTGCCTGGAAAAGTGTAGCCCTTCCAGGATGCTTTGTCTCATCTTATCCACCTTGGCAGCTTGTTCTGCCTGCAGTAAAATAAAACATTACTTAGAATGACGGTCATACAATCATATCTGCCACACCAAAAGTACTAAAACATTTTTGGGAAATTCTATGGCATAAATAATAGTCAGGAGCCTTATCTTGAATCTATCTACCGTGTTTCTCCAAAAATAAGACCTACCCCGAAAATAAGCCCTAGCTAGATTTTCCAGGTTTTTTTGGAGTAGGCTTGAAATATAAGCCCTACTCCAAAAATAAGCCCTAGCTAATTTAACCCCTTCCCGACATCTGCTGTGCGATTACAGTGGATGCCGGGTCCTTAAAGATGGCGGCCGCTCTGCTGCAGAACGGCTACCATAGCTGCCGTACCTGGTCTCTGCGGAGTTAATGCCGCGATCAGTGTCTACCCTGACCACGGGCATTGTTCAGCGTGACCCCCTCTCCTGCCCACCAAAGTAGCACAACCCGTAGTAAATGCCCGCGATCAGAATGGACTATGACCGCGGGCATTTACGTTGTATTGCAGTCTATGGGATGATTGCAGGTTCAAGCCCCCTAGGAGGAGTTAATAGTAAAAGAAAAAAAAAAAAAAAGTTAAAAAATATTAAACCAAAACAAAACAAATAAAAGTTCAAGCCCCCCCACTTTCACTAGAATACATATAAAACTAAAATATTACTGTGAAACACAAACACATTAGGAATCCCTGTGTCCGAAAACGCCCGCTCTACAAACTTATAAAAATATTTTATCTCTGTGGTGAATGCCGTAGCGGAAAAAAAAAAAAAATCAAAAGTGCCGAACTGCTGTTTTTTGGCTGTTTCACCCCTGATAAAAGTTGAAATAAAAAGCGATCAAATGTGTGATTGTTGTTCATGGAAAAAATTAAGACCTACCCCGAAAATAAGCCCTAGCCCTTTTTTCTGAGAAAAAAATAATATAAGACTCTGTCTTATTTTCGGAGAAACTGTCTCTGTCCCTCTTACCTGATCTTGCTGGACAAGTTCTGAACATTTCTCTACACATTTCTAATGCTGACCATACACACTAGAATAATGTAGGTCAAACCTGCCTGCTATATAATGTATAAGGGAAAGTGGGTGTCCTGACTGATGACTATCTAAATTATATGATCAGCTTTAGCCTGAAGCATTTTAAGACTCCTTGGAGTCCTAAGGTTATGTCCACATGGGATGTAAAAATTTCATTGTGGATGTCACGCTCAAACCTGCATGTATCACAAGTGAACTTTGCTGGCATTCAATTCAATTTCTGCATGGATATTTTGTTGCAACACGTGGATGAGATTTGTTGAAATCTTATCTACTTTGCTGCTACTGTAACATGCTTAGAATGTCCCACCTATAAATTTGGTTGGAAAATCTGCATCGTATATGCCATGTGTGAGCATAGGCCAAGGTCATTGTAGAGCGCCTGCTCCTAGGTGACGTCTAGTCCACAAGCTCTAGAAGAGTACAGATTGCTTAAGCACTTACCTGCGTCTCTGGTCACATACCTGACCATCACAGAGGTCAATTAGTGAGGCCTTTTCCCTGGTGGCTTTAATAAGTTTGCTCTGAAACAATTTTCCATCGAAATACATCCAGGGACAGCAGTGCTCCCAGGGAATGGGCTGTCCGCAGGCGTCGTTGGCCAGGAGAGCCATGTCTACTCCACTCATGAACAGGGCAGACAGCTGAATCCCTCTGGGGTCGAGGTTATCAATCTGTAACAAGACGTTTATTAATGAAGGCAAAATGGCAGACTTCTTACAGGGTTTGCCCAGTATTAAAAAAAACATGGCTGCTTTCTTTCAAAAACACACTGCTCAGAAATAGAGGTTTCAGAAGTTTTAAGTGCCCATCTTCATACCCTTTGCACCGACAGAAAGCGCGTGTCATTTATGAGGAGCCGCACACCTCCTTATAAATCAGACGCACCCTCCCCTGGGTCATGCGCCTGCACTGAAATCTATGTCAGCTTGTATCTGCCGTAGTTTTAAGGGATCATTTATGTCAGTAAACTGGCGTAAATGATCATAAGTCTGGTTGAGTCCTCCAGGAAAGTGGCAAGGGCAACACAAAAAGGGAAAAACTTGCTATTTTTTGCAAAAGATCCCAATTTGTGTTACAATTTATGATTTTTCATGACTTGCATGCCAGAAGGTGTACAAGGCGTACACGGTGTGCAAGGCATGATCAATCTTTCCCCGTGTTCTAAAGTGAATACACAAAGCAGAAGGGTGACTTCTTGAAAACCCTAAAGAATACAGGAGCATTTACCTTGAGTTCTTGAAGTTGATCAGGCTCATAGAGTTTTGGTGACAGTGCTTGGGCAAGAAAGGCATCAAGTTCCTGGCGGCGAAGTATTCTAATGCCAGGCCACTGCACCATATACCTGCACAAGGAAACAAATGAAATGTAGAGATCACAGATATGTATTTTAGTATTAAATGGTAACTCATGATTTCTATCATTGGGTGTCCATAGTGGACAAAACACCGCTGTGCGTGATCACATGTAGTCAGTTTGGAGTTATTTGCACCCACATATAAGCAAAGAAGCCACCAAAAAGGGGCCTAAACTTATTTTTGCACAAGTTACAGTGCACCTAACCTTTAAACAATGTGCATAAATCAATAGTACAGTATGTATAGGAATACCACTCACCAGGCCACTACATTTTAGCAATTTTCCCCATAGTTTCTATCCCTACTTTGCATTTCTCTCTGAGCTGGTGGATTGAGACTAGCTGCACTCAGTAAGTAGAGGATAATCTGCTTTATAACTGTCTATCACTCAGAAACAGTCCCAGGAACATGCAGGACATATACAGAGAAATACTGACACCTACAGTAATGTAAATAAAGCAATATTCTTGTGATAGAAAGCTCCTATTTAGCTGCAGCATCAGAAAGACTAAGCCAGTTTTTCTTCTCTTGTCTCCTGCACTATTACTATTCATTTATGCAAAATATATTGAAAGGTTAGTAACCATTTATAAATTTTAGGTGACCTCTAAGGTCACAGACTTGTTTTATCCCACTGACTACAAACAAAATCTTAAAAACGTATATATGGAGGAGACTCCAGCGCAGCACATGGTTTATACTCTATGGAGGGAACATATTAAGGGTATTACACCATTTTTTGGCATACAAAAGATGCATTTGTGCCAACTTTTCACCCTCTTTCTGTAGTGGTATACACATAATCTATTGCACAGTTGGCAAATTGAAATCGAGGAATTGTTCTGCAACATGCCAAAGTTACTAACAAGTGTAAGCCACTTACCGTAAAACACAGCACAGCACCATGAGGTGAGTGGGCACATTGGCGGGATTGAGCATGGCTGGTGTGTCAGATCTCATACATGCCAGAAAAGCTCTCATCCTCCGGTTCTTGTCTTCAACTGCTTTTCCCAACCAAAGTTTCTTTAGATTTGGGCAAGTCCATTCCCTGAAAGCAAGGGCTTCCACTAGCTCAGGGGTCTGTGGAGACTTTCCCTTGTAGGCAGCCCACTCCTTAATAATGACTGGGTAATCTGTAAGGTATAGGCAGCAAAATGAATACTGAGCATATGGATCAGAGTAAAACATCATCATACAATAGCTACACATTTACACCATGCGTAAACACATACGCATGCATAGAGCTGTAATGCAGTGTCTATAGAAGTGTATACAGTCTTACTATTACTATGCCTCTAGCTGTTAGGCCTTGAATGGGAAACCTTTAGGGCCTATTCACACGGTGGAATCTGCAGCTGATTTTGATGCGGATTTTGCCCTGATGCTGCCTCCTATTGTATTCAATGGGAAGCAGAGATCAGAGCAGGACGCTGAAAAAATAACCATCCTATTTGATCTTGCCGTGGAATCCGTGGACAATTCGGTCATTTCAGAATTTTTTGTCTGTTTATTTCTCTCCCAAATAACTGTAAAATTACCCTTTTATTCTCAGAGGGTTGGCTTAGCACCTCACTTATCGAAAGTGTACTTTGCCAAAATTTTCTAGGCCTAAAGAGCAGAAGCAAGCCAAGGCAGAAAGTCAATGCTCTGCTTCAAAACTCCGCAGTGGGGGGAGGAAAACAAAGACAAATCTAAGGCGAATTTTGCCTCAAATTTCTCTTCATTTTTTGAGGTGTGAATGGGCCCTTTTACTTTTTTTCTTTACTAAAGCTTCTCAGTATAAACACAGCCTTGGAGAAGAACAAAAGTTTTTCATTCAGTGAACAAAAGTGCTAATGCACTTCATTTTCTGCCTTGGAAAATTTGATTATTACACTACAAAAGGTGGAATATTAGCTGCATTACTGCAATATTTTATTAGCCAAATATGCCCAAAAAGATTGTTTTTGCTTCTATTTGGTAGTCTGACAAATTAGGCTGCATTTACACTGGCAAGTGCGCCAAGAATTCTCCCTGTGCATACATTATACATATCCATAGGTGTCCATTCACCCACGGAGGTTAAATGTGTGTTCCTTTCATCCTCTGTTGGGCTCTCTTTCCTCTTTTTCTAGCCTCATACATCTAGCAGTCCATAGAGGTCTAATCCTAGGAGGTCAGTGCTTACGGTAGATCACTTAGAGAAGTGCTGCAGGTTGTCAGCTTTGGGTAATGTAACGTGAAAAGCCCAACCGTACTCACAGACTGGTTCTATCCTATAAATAAATTATTATATTTGCTGCAGTTTCTTCCCCAGTGATTCTCAATCACTTACGTTCTGGGGGCATTCTGTTCTTTCTGAATGCCAGACGCTCCGTTTTCTTCCTGCTTTCTGCCAGGCTGAACAGGACTCCGTAAACGTACTGGCGTACTGGTCGGTAAAGGATTGCGGCAGGGGGGAGGTCCTTGTTTGCTTCATCTTCAATTGTGACTGGAATTTTTATTTCTCCCTTTATAAAATAAATAGTGTTATTATAAAAAGTGGTTATCGACAGGGTTGTTTAAGACCCAAGATTAATGACCTATCGCTAGGTTAGGGTCTGACACCCGGCCCACGTACTGATCGGCTGTTTTCCATACAGTGCACAGAGGCAAAAGCAAATGGCCCTGTATACTACGAAGAAATCCAGCTGTGCAACTGCATTCAAATGTATGCAAAGCTCTAATGGCAGATTCACACAATGGAACTGCGCCATGAATTCCTCTCCAAATTCCAGCCCTATACCAGGATAGGTCATTAACTTTGGGTCTTGGACAACCCCCTTAAAAAATATTAAAGCTCAACATCTAACACTGCTTAAAACATCCTCAAAATCCTCAAACTAGATCATGATGATGCTGACTAAAAACATTAAGGGTTTTAGTATAGTTTTCCCATTCTAATATATGGCATTGCATACCTTTGTCAGTATGTGGAAAATGTAGGGGTACATTAACCCTTTCTTGTGGCGATGTTCTGCTACTCTCAATACTTCAGGGGCCACGGGAGGCAGCGGAGGAGTTGTGATATCCATGTGGTTCCTGGTGGGCATGGAAAGAAGACAAGGTATCTGCAGACCCCCCTGGTTGCCCTTCTTGTCTGTGGCCTTGGATCCTGATGGGGAAGGAGAGGAATTTTCGGCCTGTTTAAATGAAAGGAAAAAATATAGTAATAATGAGGTAGATTGATCCATTTCACTTATATAATTTGTAGATAGACTGGGAAACCTGTAACAAACATTCCCAAAGGTTTATCCCATTTCTGCTATATATTGTGGGCCTAGAAATATGGCGAGGTTACCTTGGATTGGTCTGTGGCATCTTTCTTTGATTTGCCCGGTGATTTACTCTTTTTATCCCAGTCAGGTTTGGTCCCGCTGATGTGACTGAAAGGGAAATTATGAGAGAATTAATTAAAAAGTGAACATGAAACACGAAGGGATGAAATAAAGTACATTACACCCACTTAGCAATATTAAAAGAGTTTTCCAGGGTTATGACATCGATGACCCATCCTTCAGATAGATCACTAATATGAGATTAGTGGGGTTAGAAGACGCTGCAGTGTTGGGACAAGGGCCACTTACCTACACAGCACTGTGCATTGTGTAGGGGCTGTGCTTGGTATTGCAGCTCAGCCCCATTTGCTTGAATGGGATTATGCTCCAAAAAGGCCGTATGACCAATGAAAGTGTCATCACTGTAGTGTGATAACTCAATACCCCATCATGAGAATGTGAACACAGAATTTTAGAAATTTTTGCAATAAAAAAGAAAATACTAGAATTTCATGTGGGCGTAAGTATTCAGACTCTTTGCTATGATGCTTGAAATTCAGTTCAGTTGTGATTTGTCTACACCTTTATTGAAGCCCACCTGTGGTAAATTAATTTGATTTGGACAGCCGCCCCCCCTGTCTATAGAAGGCTGCACAGCTGACTATGAATAGCAATGCAAAAACCAAGCTATGTGGAGGAAAGAACTACCTGTAGAAATCAGAGACAGAATGGTGTAGACTCACACATCTGGAGAAGGGGACAAAAATTTTGTGCTGGACTGAAAGTTCCCAGGAACATGGTGGCCTCCATAATTATTAAATGGAAGAATTTGGGAACAAGCAATCCTAGAGCTGGCCACCCCACCAAACTAAGTAATCGGAGGAGAAGGGCATTGGTAAGAGAGGTGAGCAAGAACTCAATAGTCAACTCTGGATGAGCTCCAAAGATCCAATGTGCAAATGAGGGACACTTCCTGGTCAGCCATCACTGCAGCGGTCCGCCAATCTGGGTTTTTATAGCAGAGTGGCCAGAAAGAAAGTTCTCCTCAGTAAAAGACATGTGAAAGCCTTTCTGAAATTTGCAAAATTAAAAAACAAAAAAAAAAAAAAAAAAAAAAAAAAACAAACACCTATAGCCAAGACAGCACAGGAGAGGTTTGGGGACAACTCTTTGAATGTCTTTCCGTGGTCAAGCCAATTGAGTGTCTCTGGTCCAATCTGACCAAGCACAAAAGAATGGCAGAATATGCCCAAGTCCAGGTGTGCAAACCTTGTGGCATCATACCTAAGACGACTGGAGGATGTAATCTCTGCCAAGGCTGCTTCAACTAAGTACTGAGGAAAGGGTCTGCAAGGGTCAGTTTCTCATGTTGACTTCATCAGAATGGAGTACAGTGCAGAATTTTTTTTTAAATTAATTTTAGCAGAGGGCCGCAATATAAAATGTTCCAGTTCCCAGAATGCAGCAAGGGATGTGTAACATAACATGTGGCCACTTATTTGATACTACACACGAATGTACAGGGTCCACCGGAGCAAGAGACACCAGTGGTTACTGACTCCTTGCTCTGGCTCACGTTAGGAAATCTCAAGGGTAGGCACTGCATGATGCCCATACGCCATGATAGGGCTTACGGACAGGGTTTGCCAAGGAAAAATAGCAACCAAGACCCAAAGAACCAGTAAACATCACTTTTATGGGTAAATGGTGCTGAGCTGAGAAGATAAATTGAAAACACTCACTTGGTGGCTCCTCCGTTGCCATCTTCATTATCGGATGAGGATGAAGCAGATGATGCTGGGAAGTAGGCAGAGTCGACATGGTTTGGGCTCCCGCTCTGCGCTGGGTTGATAGGAGAGGACCGCTCATACAGGGGTGTGTGTTTGCCTTCATGAGGAATGTTACTGTAATTGTTCTGCTCAGACACACTTTTGTTAGTTGGACTGACGACAGATTCAGAAAGGCTGTATGGATATGGACCTTTATTGGGAGCCCCACTGGGGACGGACATGTGTGGTCCCTGTAAATAGACCAAAAGTCAAGTACAGGAAATAAATGTTATAAAGACATACATAAAAAGCAGATACAAGAGTGCGGCGATTTTCTTTAGAAGTCAGTTTTTTGTCTTTTTTTTTTTTTTTATTTACTTCATTTCCAAACTCTAAATTTCTAATAACTGGACAACATTTGGATCCAAACTAAAATTCTGGAAGCAGATCAAACACTGAATGCTGTAAAAACCTATACAAATATGGTGCAATTTCGCTAGTTTTCCAGCTTGACAACACCTCAAATGGAATATAAAATGTCAAAAAAAAAAAAAAAAAATGCCCTCATGCATCTATGTGAACGTAAAAAGAAAAAAAAATTATGGCCTTTGGGAGACAGGGAGTAAAATAACAAAACACAAAAATGAAAAATGGCTACAGCAGGAAGGGGTATTCATTCTCAACCAAACTAATTTTAAAAAAATAAAACAAAACACCCCCCCCCCCCCCAAAAAAAAACAAAAAACAAACAACAACAACAGTAAGGCTACGATTACACCTGCATTCGGTGACCATTCGGAATTCCGCCCCACATTCCACTTGAAAAATGCGGAGAGAAAAGTCCTGCACGCAGGACTTTTCTCTCCACATTTTTCTAACGGAAACCCGGCAGACCCCACTATAGTCTATGGGCTCCGCGGTTAATCGCTTTTTAAGCGGATTGGGTTTCCGTTTTTCAGGTCCCGAAGCAGACCAGAAGAACGAAAACGCCAACGCAGGTGTGAACCTAGCGTAAACCTTTGGAGAAGATGGACTTACCTGCATCATACCCATGCCTCTATTTGGTCTGCCTGTTTAAAGAGTAAAAACACACTAAGTAAATAGCAAGTTCACTAAATATATGTATATAGTATACATAGCATTCATTTTACAATACTGCTGCTAAGACATGCTATCAATATCAGATCGGTGGGGACTGACTCTTGGCACCCCCACTGATCAGCTATTGGGAGAGGCAGCAATAATCGTTTACATTGGTCCGTCTAGCTACATGTTGTCTACTTAGGACAAGTGGTGCAAGGTATTGAGGGTTGTCTCATTCACCTAAACAGGGTGATGCTGTAGTACCCAACACCACCACGACAAAGTACATGGACAACATGTAAATAATACAGCTGATCAGCAGGGCTGCCATGAGTCAGACCCCCACAATCTAATATTGATGTCCTACCCTACAGAGGTTAGTAGTACAGGTATGCAACTTTCTCCTGCTTGAATCACACTCCAACAGATTTAATGCCATGTCATCATAATGAAATATTCTGTGTGTCTCCATATCCTATAGAGCTACTCCATTCCTAGTGAGTCATCTGGAAAGCAGCTCTAAAGTAATTCAGTTCATATTGTCTTCAACTAGGCCTTACAGGGTGGACTCGAGTTTTTGTTGACTGACCCTGTCCCTCAATGGGGTATCCTCTTTGTAAATCCTGCTATTCATTAATATAATTTTGACTTAAAGAGGTATTCTGACAAGTAGTATACAACACCTACATACACAGGTCGGACAGCTATGTTCTCTGTGTAGCGACCAGGCCAAGTTACGACAGTGTCAAATGAATGGGAGCTAAGCCGCAGTTCCACCAGCACACAGAGAACAGCGCTGTCTGCTTCCTGCTCTATTCTCTGTGCGCCAGCTGCTGAGAATAGCTGGTTGGTGAGAGTGCTGGGTGTCCAATCCCCACAGATTGGATACTTATGATATATCCTTTGTAGTCTGGGAAACCCCTTTAACCTTACATTCACTTCTATGGTGAATGTACATAGCATTCGTACACTTGAAAGTAATTTGACCTTAAAGGGATATTCTGGGTCTTAAATACTCATAACCTATCCCTATGGTATCTAACCCTGCTGATCAGCAGCTTCTGCGGTCATATTCAGTCATCGCGTGGCTGGTTTACAGCTCAGTCCTATCCAAGTGGTAATGAAGAGGCTGCGGTGCTCATCCGAATGTGGAAGTCTCTTCAAGCAGATGATCACAGGGGTGCTAGGTGTTGAACCCCCACTGATACTGAGGATAGGTCATCCCTATTTAAGCCTCAGAAAACCCCTTTAAATCAAACGTAGAGTTTTGTTCTGAATGTTTCAGGATCTTTCCTTCCAGAGCTTGTCACATCTCTGAACAACAGGAAACAATTACTGATGTAAGAGTAGTAAGCCTTCACAATTCATAGCCATAAGCACCGGCTACAAAGCCGTAAACAGGATCCCATACTGCGAAGCATTGGTTTTGATGTAGATCACTGCTCAGACTGACCAGGGTAAGGAGCTGCAGGGTACGGCAGGGGCTTGTTGGTGGCTCTGTAGTACGCTACTGCTCTCTTGAACCGGGAAACTTTATCATCTGTCCTTGACTGAAAAACAGAATTAACCATTAATATCGGAAATAAAGAAAAAATGTCAAGACTTTTTACATGAGTCTAGCCCCCAACCATTAAACCCCATTGGCATGTACTGTAGTTATACAGTCGCCTCCAACATCAATACATCACCCCCAGAGATTATCCAATTACCATAAAAATACCTGGGAAATGCCATTAACTAGGTAGAGAGGTAGAGGCATCTGTTTGCTGTTAACACTATTTTGTTCACAGAGTTTTTTTTTTTGTTTTTGTTTTTTTTTTCTTTCCAAAAATATTGACTTTTTGGGGCTAAAACCAGATATATATTGAAAAGAAAGGAAAATATAACATAAATAACTCATACTTAATTCTGGATCCACTTCTGGTTTAAGTTAAAAAACCACGACTGCAGTGACATTTAAAAAAAAAAAAAAAAAAAAAAAAAACGCTGTGTGTGAAACCAATCTTTAAAGGGGTTGTTCAGGAATAGGACAAATCACAGGGGATGCGGGAGAATGTGTAGCATAGAGAAAAAAAAAAAAAAAAAAAAATCATATTCACCTGTCCCGGCCACTCCAGTGTCCATCGCCGCTGTCCTTTTGGACATGCGCAGTTCCTTTGTTGTCAGAAATCGTGCGCCACACAGAACTGCTGGGGCCAGTAGTGCCTGTGCTGTTGCAGGAAAGTGTCCTGGTGACGTATGTGAGTCACATCATCAGGTCCTTTTCAGTCACTGATTGGTCTTTGCAGTCACATGTGGCGCAGGACTTCTGCCAACAAAGGCACGGCGTGCGCCAAACAAGCAGCGCAGTGGACACTGCAGCGCTAAGGACAGGCTGGATTACTTTTTTTTATGTTACACTTTCCCCGGCCTCCTCTGGGATTTGTCCAATTCCTGTACAACCCCTTTAACGGTCATCTGTATGGTCGCTCCGTAAGTCCAGCATTTCTATAGTCGATGCAGGGCAAATTTAACATCACAGAAGCCATACATGTAAGGACAATGCAAGTCAACGAGAAGGAGCCGCTCTCAGTGTGCAAACCATTTTGGATCATAGAGAGGAGGGTCCAGAGCAGGGAACTTCCCTCCATCCATATGGCCTAACAGGGTTTTTAATATGACAACCCCTTTAGTACCAATATTAAAGAAGACAATGGTGCACTGTCCATCTTAAAAGTGATTTTCTGTTTCTCTCATTCCACCTCATCACAATCTGACGTCTTCCCTTTGGTAACAAATCACATCAAATGTCATATAACCGACTACTTAGTGACTCACAAGCCAAGGATGTGTGAAACATATTGGGCTGACTAGTGCCAAGGCCTCCAGCAATGCTCAGGGTTAAAAGCTAGTACAAAGATTTCCATCACAAAATCATAAAAGTTGTTTTATGAAAAACTTCTGGGACACTTACTTAGGACCATACAGAGATTTGACGTCAGACAGTAAGTTATCTACCTGTGAATGCTGGAATACATCAGTAGAGATTGAGTCCAAATCATTTGTATCCTTAATATTACGGACATAGTCGGCAACCGCTTTGATAACAACATCACATGGGGGTAACACAAGCTGGTGAGCACGGACCTAAATGTGAAAAAAAGTACATTATTATTATTATCAATAAACTGCCATGTATAGATCAGAACATCATAGAGCTGTAATTTCTTAAAAGGATCTGTCACTGGTTCCCATGGACAACACAGTGAGGTTTACTGTTCCATTATTTTGACGCGTGAGATCCTTTAGTCTCTACCATTGAAGAAAAAGTCTTTCCCCACCACCACCTTACCGGAGCACCCTCTCCTTGTAGAATCTGTCATAACCAGACCCTTTACATAGAGGTACAAATCTTTTTTTGCCTATGAATTTGCAGAGAAATATCTGCAAGTGTTACATATAGATTTTGTTGTAGATTTCAACCAATGCATCACAATGGGTGAAATATACAATTAGTGTGACATTTTTTTTTTACTATTTTATTAGTCCCCCTAAGGGACTTGAACCATAGACTGCAATACAACTGTATACTACACTACAATTTGCTTGACATTCTATGGATCTGAAAATCCACAGAACAGCCTGAGCTCTGCTACATGTGACTAGGCTTTAAAGAATTCATATGCTTCGTACTGTAAATTGTTGCAATCATTAGGTGCAGATTATGCAATGTGTGAATCCACTCTAGGCCTAGAAGTGTATTAAGGCAGTTTTACTGATTAGGACTCTAGGAAAACTGGGTAGCAGTGCCCCATAGGAGATGTAATGGAGGCCGCAGTGATGGTTACCCAACTTTTCAAAGAAAAAAAAAAAAAAAAATGTAAATTTACTTATTTAAAGAGGACCTTTGATGTCCTCATGAAAGTGTGGTTTTATATACCGCTAGAAAGCCGCTATGTGCCCCGGTGGTGGAGATATCGGTGCCGTTAGTTTCGGTACTGACATCTCCCCACTGTCAAAAGGGCGTTCCTCATTGCTGAGCGTCATCGCTGGGCGGTAAGGAGCACCCCCTCTGACAATATAATGCTAGAGTTAGTTAGCGTACTGTCGGGGGGGCACGTTCCTTACAGCTCAGCAATGACGCTCAGCTATGAGGAACGCCTTCTGACAGTGGGGAGATGTCAGTACCAAAACTAACGGCACCGATATCTCCACCACTGGGGCACTGAATTGAGCACACTGTCGGCTTTCTAGAGGTATATAAAACCGCACTTTCATGAGGACATGAAAGGTCCTCTTTAACATTAAAGGGGTTTTCCGGGAGTTAAATACTAGTGATTTAGCTTTAGGATAGATATCCTAAAGAATATAGAATATCTGATCGATGGGGTGCCCGGAGTTGGACCTCCAATGAGCTAAGGATAGGTCATCATCATTACAAACCCAGAAAAGCTCTTTAACAGAAGTAGGATTATACTATGGATTATGTTGGAACATAGTCAAGGTACTGTAAAAATAGGACAAACCCCAATAAGTGGTACAAGATGTGATTCTGGTAAACTCATCCGTACACGGAGCTGTATTGTCACAAAAGACAAGTTGTCACTCTGAAGACTGAATAGCAGCAATCACAGTTTATTGACCCGTGGCCTTCTGTATTGCATCCTGTACAAACATTGTAAGTGCTGTAGACGAGCATTACAGCTATCATAATCATACAGCTAACAAACAATTACAGCACAGATAATCACAGCGATCTGCATCTTATCCATGTAGAAAGGACAAACAGCATCTACTTAGGCCTTAAAGGGATTGTCCGGAAAGTAGTAATTTACTTACCTGGTCCCAGGGTTTACTGACAATGGACCTAGGGTTCTGGCTATGCCACGACCCCTGGGTCAAGGGATCAGACGCAGCTTTCCGCCTCCCGGTCGCTCCATCCCCATCTCCCCCGATCTCACAGGTAACTAATTAACTATGTTATGGGGGCTGGCTTTACTATAATCACCCAGCCCATTAATTACTGGTGAGGTCGGGGGCTAATCACATGACTCAGGGTTGTGACCTCGCCAGAACCCCTGGACCAATCAACAGTGATCCCCGGGACCAGATAAGTAAATTACTACTCTCCGGACAACCCCTTTAATGTATACTAGTTGTGAAATCCATATTATCCAGATATATTCAGAGATCAGAGGCAAATGAGAAAAGTTCCTTAATTTATTGCTAATTTAGATTAAACATTTTACCAGGGTTAACCCATGAAAAATATTTATCGCTTATACACAAGGAAGATGATAAATGTATGGCTGGGACCCCGACAAATCACTAGAACTGGGGTCCCAAGGCCTTACTTCCCAACCACAGTAAGGGAGGAGTTTCTCCCAAAAAGTTGCAAACCTTTATTCTGCTACCAGAATTTTGGTATGTGGGGCTTAATAAATTCCCCCCCTACAAAAAACACCTGAGCGCAATACTAGACTGTCCTTGTAACCCTATATTCACACGCCCGCATTAATTTCTGTAAGTGAGGGTTATTCACATGACCAATATTTGTATAGTTCAAAATACAGGTCATGCTCTATTTTTGGCCGTTTTCATGGATCCCTCCATCCACTGCAATGTATAAGGGATCTGTGAAAACAGCCGACCCCCCCCCTTGGGTGCTAAATGGTCATGAAAAATGGACGTTTTTCACAGCCATTTTCACCCACAGTTGTGTGAATATAGGGTTGGTCTCATAAACATTGAGTGGAGAATCAAAATCCGCACATGGCGGGGCTCATTACTGGTGGGTTGTCCAGCATATATTTGGGATACATGTTTTCCATGGGACAACATCTTTAACCTCTTAACTTTATTTTCTCCTTCCTGTTGCATCCACTTCTGGTTTTAGTTGAAAAAATGCATCAAAAACTGCAGCGTGAAACTGCACTCAAAGAACTGACTATACACCTTTTTTACTATCCCTCCCCAATTCCTGCTCTCGGATCAGTTTTACTTAATCCCAGACAACCCATAACTGTATAAGGAAATTACTACAAGAGGGTATAATATTACAAAAGAATAGAGTAGATGTTGGAGCCTTGGGCTGAGAACTGGCAGAGCTCAGTGGTGCTGTCTCAGGGCTTTGGCCTGTAACATAAAGTGATTATATCCATATAGAGATGTACACAGTTTTAGGCGAATCTCAAATTATACAACACACCAAGGTTATTCACCTACTTTCAATGAAGCTAATGGATGGTCTGGTCCAAGTAAGCTCCAGTGGAAAGCAGCTAAATCTTCATCTGGTAAGATGTGGTTACCTGGAAAACACAAAAAGGTAAAATGAGAGCAATCCTGACAAGTAGAGGGCTTATAGTTACTATGCCTGTGGCTACAAACACGTGGGTGTCCTATACCTAAGAGGTAGTGCAGTCATGTCAATCTGGACTACACGGTTAAAGGGGTGGCCACTTTATCATTAATTTTTTGAAATGTGCTGGAAACAGCACTGTAAACCACTAAGATACAGCGAGTACAGATGGAAAGCCAATGTTTTCCATTGAGACGCACCAATTTAGTACCGTCCACGTCCCTGCTTGCATGGCACGCTGGTCTTCAACATGGCTGCTGATGGCAGGGCATGTGACCAGACCCATCCACTATCAACCTAACACTGCCCATGAGCGCATTTCCCATGCTGTGTAGTGTGCTATTTAATGGAGGCCACCAATGGGTTGGTCTGGTCACAGGCTTCTACATCATGGGCCACCTTGAGGACCAGAGCGCCGTGCTGAGAAGGGAGCAGGGTGTACTAAATAAGAGGGCAGGATTCTCAGAGAACATTGGCTTTGAATCTATACAACTATATATTAGTACATGGAAATGATAAAGTAAAGTAATGATAGAGCGTTCAACCCCTTTAAACCATAAACTGGGGATATGTTGATCACATGATTAAAAAATGTCAGCCTACCGATCAACAATAGAATATTCGGGCTCAATAATTTTCTAAAGCTCTATTCACTCAAATGCATTTAATGGCCATGTGACGGCCATCAGATGGCAGCATTAAAATCAATTCATTTCAATGGGGACTATTTACATGACCAATTTTTTTTGATATGTCCTATTTTTGCCCGTTTTCACAGATCCCTCTACAGACTCGTATCTATGAAAATGGGTGCCCCACGGATATAAAATGGCCGCTAACTGCCGTAAGCGGAAAATGACTTATTTTTTTAAGTTAAACATATTATTAAATAATTTTTGGTGAGGTTTTTAACATTTTTTCCATGTTTCTATCTATATTTAAAAAAAAAAAAAAAATCTAAAAATCCTGCAGTTCTGACTTTGTCCACTAAACCATATAATGTTCCTGTTTTCTGTATATTTCTTTGCAGCAGTACCTCACTTATCAGCACAGCTATCATGTATATGTAGATAAGACACAGAATCCACCAGTCACAATAGAGGATTTCACATCTTATCTTAACAAAGACCTCTAGCCAGGTGACAGAAACTCTCCCATACAAGTGAATAGGGTCTGCTCCAGATCACTGTGTCTATGGCCCATGGTCTTTCTATAACAGTGATTCCCAAAGTAGTCCAGGTGGACCCCCAGGAGTCAACGGGAGACTCGACGTGGGTCTACGTTAGATCTAATCTTCACATTTTTTGATGAGTTTTGGGAATATGGTAGAAATGTAGCAGCAGGGGGTCCACCGAAACCAGTAAAATTTTGAAAGTGGTCTACGAGAAAAAAAAAAGTTTGGGAACCTCTGGTCTATAGGAAACAGAAAGTTGCTGAATGGTTTTAGGCTTTGTAGCCAAAGTTGTAATTGCAAGATTTTTAGGATTTTTTTTCTTTAAATATAGATAATTTAAAAACATCACCAAAAATTCTTTAAAAATATGCAAAAATACGAAAATGTGATTTAAACAATTTCCTAGTGACACATTCCCTTTAAGGGTTCATTCACACTGTACTTGCCAAACCAGTAGTTAATTCACAAAAGAGAATTACTATCTGTCCTTTATGCTTTCTCTCCCTACACCATCCACACCTCCTTTTGGCTCCAAAAGCTGCATCAAAAAAAGCTTTAACAAAACCTGATCAAAACCTACACAAGTGAATATACCCTTAGACTCCAAACAGGAGGGGATCAGGACAAAGGCACCATGTATTATGTATGCTGCAAGCAGGCCATGGAGTCTGCACCTCCAGGATAGATACAACTTGTCTCCTCCGTACAGACATGCAGCCCTTCCTTCTCTCGGCTGTATCACCTCAGCCACCTCTGCTCCAACACAGGCAAATTACTGAGCATTAGAAACAATAAGACACTTCTGGCTAAGCCGATAGAAAGAGCGCGGCCGCCTCCATCGCAGACTAGCACCTGACGCCCCACTGAAGGATTTGGTAACCTTGACAACAGAGCAGGCCTCTCCGTGCAAAGCTGTAATGATCATTGCACACACAGACACGCTCTTACCAAGGAGTCCTCGCTAAAAAAGATGCTAAATGAATTTATTCAGCCACCACTTCTACCGCCGACACCGTCAATCTGGACACCAGGATTAGCATATTGTTCACACACTTTCTGAAGGAGTTTTAGGGTCGTGGACACATTTCAGATGCTTCTCCATGGTTACAAATAAGTGAAGAGAGCAGAAGAAGGAGCAACGGGACTATTTATACGATGGCGGCGTCTACCAGAACATGATGATCAGCAAACATAGCACCGAATGCTACAGAGTGACGGCTACCTGGCTCTCACTCTCTTATTAGGATCAGTTCACATCAGGTTTGGTTCCAAAAAAAAAGTTTACATACATATGCAAAGGATACTATATTACACACATCCCTTTAACATTAAAGAGGTTTACTGAGATCAAAAGAATATGGTCAAAAGGCAGGAAATGGAATAAATTAACAAAAAACCTATTTCCTGATGAAACCACACTACTCTAGCAGTCCCTGCCGATTTTGCTGAATTTTGGGCAGTGAGCTACCCATCGACTTTGGTGGTCCTGTGCCATACATGCCAGCATCATTACGGATGCCAGTGATTGGTCAGGGACATCGACAAAGAGCAGCACGAACCGCCAGAGTGACAGCTCTCGGCAAAAAAGCAGCACATTTAATGGAGTGATCTGTCAAACACAAAACCCCAAAACTCTATGAAATATCCAACCAGGTAGAACTGGTTGAGAATACTTACGCTAGGTTCACACTAGCGTGTGGCTTTCCGTTCTTTGGGCCCACTTGGGGGCATGAAAAACGGAAAGCTTACCCGCTTAAAAAGCGGTTACCCACAGACCCCATAGACTATAATGGGGTCACCTGGTTTGCAGCCGAAAAATGCGGAGAGAAAAGTCCTACAGGACTTTTCACTCCGCATTTTTCAAGCGGATTTGGAGACGGAAACCCCAAACGCTGGTGTGAACCTAGACTTATAGGGCTTTTTTCCCACAAAGAAAACTTATCCTCTTATCTACTGGGCTGGAATCCCCACCAATCACAAAAACAGGAAGTCCCATGTACCCCTGTCTGAATGACACGACGATAGCACAGGTGCTCTATTACTTACTGCTGGAGATAGCTGAGCTCTGTACTCTGCAATCTCCAGTAGCCCCATAGGAACGAACGGAGCGGTTGAGCACCTGCACAAATCTCCATTCACACTGCAGGTACAAGGGACCCCAGAAGATCTACATCTTATCCTTTATCCTGTATATTATTAAAGATATATTGTCCATGCAGATAAACTAGAAGATGTAGAGAGCTGATAGTCAGGAGGAACAGCTGTCGGCTGAATGAACATTTGGTTGATTTATTAACCTTATTAACTTTACTTCCTTTTAATAGAAAAAAAGGCTCTTAAGTTCTCTCTATCAACCCTCTTACAAAGCTCTTGCCAGGGAAAATCGTAAACGGTTGGGAATTTGAGCTATATACGCAGTAGTTCATGCTGCATATAAAAATCATGTTCCTGACGGTGTCTTTTAGTGATAGCTCCGGTTTTGTTATAGCTAGAACTGCGAGATCTCAGCTTTTGTACGACACCAGACATACCGTTATTTCATGTACCCCCCTTTCATGTACCCCTGATGCACACCTCCTCATAAATGAGACTCCTCCTCCGGGCTGTGCACCTATGAGTTAGCATAAATTACTAGCATCATTTACACTAGATTTATGGTGTAAATAATAATAAATCAGGTGGAGGCCAATGGCCCTGCCCTCTTTTTGAGAAAGTGGACAGCACAAAATGTTGCATTTTTTTTGCGCAAAAATCTGATAAATCTGGGCTTTCACTGCTGGTCTACTGTACTGTGACAAGGGGAGATGAGGGATGGTTCTTTGCCACTGATTTACGATAAGGCGCACACTTTCTCATAAATCAACGCACCCTCCACTGGGCTGTATGTCTGTCTGCACTGAAATCTACGCTTTACGTAGGCATAAACTGGCATAAATGATCTTAGATCACCTGCCCACGCCACATCCCCTTTCAGGAAGGTACTGAGAGCAGCATAAAAGAGAAAAATGTTGCAATTTTTTGCACAAAAATGCCTTGTATGTCAGAAAAATGCGGCATGATTGAATATGGGCCATTGGGTACAGGTGTATGGGACAGATGTTCCCTGGCAGTGCTTAGCACAGCATGCTAGGGAGAACTTTAGAGCCTGTTTACAAGTAACCAAAGTCATTACCAAGAAGAGCAGCAAATATGGGAAAGCGGTTGGGATTGAGGTCCAGTTGTTTGGCCACCTCGTGCATCAGATACTGGCTGGTTGTGATACTTTTCCCATTGCGACTCAGTTTTAGTGCATGGGCACTGAAGTAATAAGGGATGTTGCACAGAGCGTAGTCTGAATCGTAGGCAACGAGGCCATGGAATCCATTTTCTCGGCAGAAACTAATAACTTCTTGGTGATGGTCTTCAATGCTTTGTGCAACCTGTAAGGGGAAAAAAAAAAAAAACACGTTACAATAAGGCGGAGAATAATTATAAAAAACTGTTAAAAGGGAGAAGATCAGAGTTCCCTACCGATATAAAAGCCACAATTACAGTATATAGGCTAGACCTACACAGCAGTAGTACTAGTGATAGTGGATGTGGTTGTGCAAAACCTAGAAGGGGTGGATTTCTGCCAACTTTGACATTGAGGTAACTTGCAGGTTTCAATGTCACCACAATTTCTATCATTAGCAACAATATAGTAGCACAACATAGCAATCCTAAATGATGCAGTGTAGCCCTAATCTTATACTATTAGAAATTATGACATTAGAACTCTAGACTGTGTTAGGATTTATTCACACAGTGCCATTAGAAAACTGCATGTACTTTTCCTGAAGTTACAACAGGTCAAACAATTAAAAGAAAATTTCCACGACTTACATAAGGCAGGTCACCAATTTGTAAGTAGGCCGATCCCCTGTACTGATGACATCATGTTCATTAGTCAAGTGAATGGGGCTGCACTGCAATACCAAGCAGAGCTCCTACGCAATGTGCATCACTGTACTTGGCATTCATTGAAGGGCCGCAGCACTCACCTGAACTCAGCGCACTGTCAGCTTTACCGTATTGCAACCCGGTGCTGGAGATATCGGTGCCATTTGTTTCGGCACCGATATATCTCCAGTCAGAAAGGTGGACCTTACAGCCTAGTGTCATCGCTGGGTGATTAGGAATGCCCCCTGACAGTACTCTTCCATAGCCTTGTACTGTCAGAGGGGCATTCCTCACAGCGATGACACTAGGCTGTAAGGCCCACCTTTCTGACAGTGAAGAGATATTGGTGTCGATATCAACAACACTGATATCTCCCGCACTGGGACCCATACCAGAAATGCTGGTATTCAGTGCACTGTCAGGTTTCTACCAGTATGTAATACTGCACATCACAGGTTCTCTTTATAGGGTGTGGTCAGGACATGGATAAAATATGGCCAAAAGTCCCAGATTGGCACAGCTAGCAAATGAATTGTTAGTTCATTGTTACAATCAGTTATCAATCGATTCATTTACTCCCCGCACCATCCTGGGGCTTTTGGTTGCATCAGTCGCATTCTCCACTGTATGATGGCTACTATGTGGGACACCACCATAAAGTGTTAATAGCGGATTATATTCCTCAGTTGCTGGGATCAGCTGGTCCCTATCTGGCCTGTTCAAAAGGGATGGACAAACCCTTTACTAGATCTAAAAAGTCTCAAACTGTGAGCTATGACAAGTAATGACGTCCTGACGGTAAGGGAACCTACAGCATGATTTTCAGGCTTCTCCACAGTACATAAGTGTACATGGCACACAACCAATCCCATTGTGCCACAACTGCAATAACACTCTTATAGCGATAAAGAGCCATTATCTTCTAAAATGCAGCAAACTGTAACTTCCTGCATCACCGAATGAGATACAGTCACAGCACAAAGCACTCGGCTCTACAGAACAAACACAGCCTGTAGTGCCAAGTAAGGAAGATTTACGTTTTATTGGTCCGACATGTCTAAAATGCAAAATTAGGTAACTTTGCAAATGGATGCAAAATTTCCTACTTGATTTGTGCCTACAGCTCCTATGCAGACAACAAACACTGAATAATTATTTTCAATTATATTATTCAATTTTCAATATTGTATAATTAATGTACAGTTTGTTACAAATTTAATTCATAGCAACGCAGTCATTGGCTTTTTAATGAATTAAAGGATCTTTACGACTTCGGTCAGCCAGTTATGAAGGAGTCAGAGCAGGAGTCTTAAAGGCAGACTGTTAGCAGTAAATGGGTATCAAACTAATGACCGTACCATTTACAGCAGCTTCTACACTTTCCAAAGATGCCTTTCTTATTCTGGCATTGCAGCTCCATTTTCATTAAAATCAGTATTTTATTTGTATGCAAATGAGCTGAAAGGGGCTTGAGGGGCGTGTCCTCTCCTGTAGACCTAACTGCCGCCCAGCTCCGCCCCAATTGCTTGAGTGACACCTGCCACTTTGTCACACTTTTTCTACAGTTAAGGGCAATTGTCTAGAGCATAGAGTGAAGCCCCACAATGCAGAACAAGAAAGGCATCTTTGGAAAGTATAGAAGCTGCCCTACAAGGTACTGTCATTAGTTTGATACCTATTTTTCTGCTGACAGACTCCCTTAAAACATAAAGGAGCTTTAGTTATAGGTCTGGCCGTCCAACACCACAGCCCTACTTTTGACTGCACCTTCCTACAAGCATCCAACCAAAGAAGAGAGATGGATGATAACCATCTCATAGGTAGCACAGGACTACGTACAAAACAAATTCTTTGTGATAGTTATTCTGTACGTAGTCGTGTTACAGAAGGGGGTATATTGCCTAGATGTTCATAGTCATCCAGGACAGATTAGGGCAGCGATGCATAGCCATGATACCCTGCGCAGGTGCTGGAACTGCAAGCTCATCTGAAGGGATCAGACCAATAATGCTACCAAACTAAAGGACCCCCAATAAGACAATGTTCACACTGTCATTTGAGGTTCTGAATAAAGCCTGTTTCTGAAAACGACAAGATATCAAGAACAGCACAACATGTGTGCCGTCTTTGATCAAAGCAAATGTCCAGTTTGCAGACTGTCCTAAATACTTCACCCCATGCCATAACCCAACTTTGCAATGCTTGGAATTTCACTCTTGGATTGTTTATCTACTGGAAGAATAAAAGGGAGACTCCCATGTGAATTCTGACCAGAACTCATGATGGCTGAAGTCAGTGCACTTTAATAAGATATCTAATGGAATCTGCCTGGGCCGACGCTTGGCCAAAATAAACATTTCCCACCATCTCTGCCAGCAGTCTGTCTATGTCGCATTCATTCACCCCCAGATGCCGACACCCAGCAGAAAATGTGCTCAAAATCTGATGACAGTAAATGTGATCTAAAAGTTATGGCACAAACAGCGACTAGCACACTCAGGGGGGAAGAACCTGACAAGAGAAAAACTGCAACCAGAAAAACTGTATCATTAAAGATAAAGGGGTTGTCCAATAGAAATCCCATTTTATATACCCTATTAAGGGGCTCACTAAGTTAGCAGAGGGGGTCCTCTGTTTAAGGTTTCATCTCTTGAACAGATTTGAGAACGGTTAGAGGGCGTTCACACTACCGTTGGTGACTGTCAGTAGTGTCCGT
The DNA here is from genome assembly GCA_947044405.1 of Leptodactylus fallax. Classification (NCBI taxonomy): domain Eukaryota; kingdom Metazoa; phylum Chordata; class Amphibia; order Anura; family Leptodactylidae; genus Leptodactylus; species Leptodactylus fallax. Next base: position 2,808,539 of record CAMRHE010000017.1, read on the forward strand.
TGCTATTGTTCGTTACAAGATTTTAGCATCGGACACTAGCTGAACAGTCACAAATCCGTTAAAATTTCCATTCATTTCAATGGGTTTTTATATTGTGTCTGTTTACACCAAATCCGTCAGAAGTCCGTTTTTTTTCGCGGACAAAAAATCCTACATGCAGGACTTTTTGTCCGTTTGAAAAAAACAGATTCTTGACGGACAGCAAGTGTCTGTTATTTTTTTAACATTGAAGTCTATGGGTAACGGACTTATAACGGACAGTAACTGATAGTTACTCTCCGTTATTTTATGTCCGTTTTTTTTCTGCACATGCTCAGAAAGGAGAAACAAACAAAAAAAAAAAAAAAAAAAAAATGGACAGTGTTAAAAAATGGACACTAACTGATCCTAATGTGTCTGTTTTTTTAACTGAATCATTAATTGGATCAGTTAAAAAAACGGACACATTAACATCAGTTAGTGTTTGTTAATGTCTGTTATGATAGGTGTCCGGTTTTTTTTTGGTTTTTTTTAATGGACACCTTCATAACGGACTCCAACGGTAGTGTGAACCCTGCCTTACAAAGAGTGTCTCTCTTTCTGGAGGGTCTGCTCTGTCCTGCATTTCAAACCATTAGCTTGTCCATGTATCAGATCTGAGTAATACTTAATTTCCCCTGTGGGGGCGCTGCAGGGAAATCAAACAGTTACTACCAGGTTTCCCAGATTACAGTTTATCTCTGAGGGTCCCAGGAGGACCATTTATGACTTGTTTATTGTCAAGGGAAGCTCCTAAAAAGTAGCTGTAAAGCGAAGATCAGTTTTACGCTAGATTCACACTAGTGCTGTCTCTTGACTATAACGGGGGCCATCAGGTGTCCATCGTTCTAAAACGGAAACAGGCGGAGGAAAAAGTCATCTGTGCTAAATTTTCGGCAAGCAAAACTTTTTCCTCCACTGATTTTCGGCAAGCAAAACTTTTCTCCTCTTCGCACCAAATATAGGTAACGCTTAATTCACATCTGTGGGACATTTTTCTTCTGGTTCATCGGAGGACCAGAAGAACTGACAAAAGAATTGCAAAGATAGTGGACACCAATAGAGCCCGAGTGACCCCATTAATTATGATGGGGTCCATCGTGTTTCTGTTCATTTTAACTGAAATCGGACGAAAAAGTTGGGTTTGTAGTATTTTTTTATCCGCTGATTTTAGACGTATCTGCGCTAGACGGAGACTCACAGCAGAGGTCAACGAAGCCTATGCATTTAAAAAAAAAAAAAAAAAAAAAAAAAAAAAAAAAAAAAAGACTCGTATATATAAAAACTAAAAACACCAAGAGTGTCCTTGCCCATGGCATGAAATCTTCTTCCAGATCTTATGACTTCACATCGTGTTCGGCACCTACTGTTAGCAGAGCAGCTACACATAAACATAAGTGAAAACCTTAGTACATAGGAGAAGTTTCCTTAGGACTATAAGATATCGGATGATGATCCAGTGCTCCAGCATATGCGGGCCACAATTTTAATCATGCTGATAAAAAGGGTTAAAATTCCTCACATTCTCCCCTGTATATAAAATGACAGTCACAGTACTACACCCACACTTCCTGTATCACCCAGGCCAAGCGGCCAGCTGAAGAGGGAAGTGCGGTAATGTCTGCGGACATGGAGATCACCGTGTATCTGGCTCAGGAGGGCTATGCACATAACTACACACAGCCAATGTCTATATAACCATGCTTAGTACCCCAATAGATAAAAATGACAGAATTGTGCGGTATATTTCCTGAGGCATAGGCAGCAGAGGACTGTAGGCTTCACAGCACTTCTTCTAATAGGATTAACCTGCATCTGGAACTACATGTCCGAGCCCAGGCAGACTCACAATACGTAGATGTGTGGTGCAGACCCCAGCGCTAGGCCTCATGTACAGGGCAAAGCAAGCACAAAACCATACAGTGGCACAAAGTGCATCACGGACCCCAATGGCTAAACACCATCTAAATATGTCATTTACTGAGGCATAACAGGCTTTATTCTATAGGAAAAGCTTGAAATTAAAAACTAATGGAAATATAGTATAGTATGGATGCCACACTTTGAACAGTGCATATGACCCCATAACGTGCACCTATCATGGGATCTGTTGATGGTGCAGGTATATCTATAGATCCTATAGAAAGTCCAAGTTGCAGGGTGACGCTGCAGGACGACTTGCCTTGTCAGTACGTCAGAGGTCTCCTCTCACTACACTGCTGTGATGATAGATACAGCATGCATAAGGCCTAATGCACACGACCAAGTGTGCAGGCCAAGGCTCTCTCTCGAGGGGGTGTCCGATGCTCTGTTCTGTTCCGATGAATATAGAACAGGTCCTATCCTGCTCTGTGTTATCAGAAAAGCATGGATCAGAAGCCCCCATGGGGGGGAAGGCACACAGATGACAATAGGGGCTGTACAGCAATGTGCTCCCAAACCAATAAGTAGCCTCCATTTAAATAGAAAATTTTCTTCAGATATAGAGACCTACTGTTATACAGGATGGTAGTAGGTTTTGAAAGATTTCACTCTTTAGTATCCCTCAAAGCATATGGTTAGGGTTACACATAGACTCTGGACGTGACTCCCGTCACATGACTAAAGATGGGTGAGTCGCCCTGCTGCTCCTTCACTAATGTTAGTGAATGGAGTCGCACTGCAACTCCTAGCGTGCCACGACTGCGACACAAAGTTGAGCAATGTTCAGCTTCAAGTCATGTCCGCGGCACACTTGAGGTCGCAAGCATGACTTTGAATGAGATCAGGATCCCCTACTGGACTTTTCACTGATAACATGAGCTTCTATGCTGCAAGGGATATTTCAGAGAGCAAATTTTTAGAAACCTACTAACCTGTATAATGCTAAGGCTGTATATTTGATGACAAGAAGAGATGTCCTGGGACTGATATTGAGCTCCATTTCCTCTTTGCAAGTCATTGACATCACGTACACGGTGACTGCTTTTTAAGCGGATTAGGTTTCCGTTTTTCAGGTCCCCAAGTGGACCAGAAGAACGGAAACCCAATCTGCTTAAAAAGGGGTCCGCCAGATACCCACCAGACTTTTCTCTCTGCATTTTTCAAGCGGAATGGGCGACAGAATCCCTAAATGGTCATACAGCGCTAGTGTGACCATAGCCTTACTACAGTAGTGATCAGGCCAACTATGATGCAGCGAGTTCTATGCACACAGCTGAGTTCACTCTGGGATATACAGGCCAAACGCGGATGGGACTTGATCGTGTGCAGGGGGCTTAGATAGTGCTGCAGCCTCAGTAATCAATATCATTGTCTTGGACAACCCCTTTAAGTTTGGTTCCTTTCCACATATCTATCAAATCCGATAGACAGAATCCAGGCGATGTATGAAAGGCCAGACCTGTAGCAGAACCTCTATCTGTATTTCTACAACTCTCTTTATTAGTATTTATCCCCAAGACTCGTGAAATTGCGAAGCTCAAAGTAATGACACGTTTTACATATGGTGCCAAAACCTGATAAGTCCGCCGTACTGTTCACACCCAGAAGCCAAAGAAAAGCGTCAGAAAGAGGTTAATGGATTATTATACACCCTGCATCTGTCCCAGCTACCACCATGGTATAATCTTGTATATAGGGCGGGGAGCAGCGCCATCCTGATAATGCTAAGCTCTGGTTACTAATCTCTCTGCTCCAAAGGTCACATCCTATAGACTACACCGTAGAAAAAAGAATCAGACCTGTAAGCCCAAGACATAAAATACAATAATGAAATAATTCATGTCTTGGCCAACAAATGCCAGCTACAAGAAGAATCAATAGAAATGCCAAAGGATAACTTCTATGGACAGTCTGATGAAAGAATGCCGTCACTTTAAGAAATACTCTGTAAGCATTAGCCTAGATTAACACAAAAAAGTTGTACATTTTTCACGGCCACCTTGCACACGAGAAGCGCCATTTTCACAGATCCCTCATACATTTGAGTTTACTGAGGGATCCGCAAAAATGGCTAAAAATAAATCATGATCTATTTTTCCACTGTCCATTAAAACAGACCGTCAAAAAAATTGGTCATGTGAATAGGCCCCATTCACATAGTGAGTGCGGCCGTGTGATGGACAATAAAAAAAACAAACAAAAAAAAAAAATGGCAGTCTCACAGCCGATTTTCGTGTGAATATAAGCTTAGAAGACAATCTGATGCTTTTGGCATTAAAGGAAAACTGTATTTTCACCACGAAACCAACAGCACCCGCAGGAAGGGTATATGATATCGTTTTAGCTATGTTAAAAATTGCCCAAAAAAAAAAAAAAAAACCTCAGAAGTCTGTACACAAATTACCTCAGAAGAGTGACAGCGGCCCGCTCTCTGAGGAGATAGGTCACGCTGAGGCTGGAGGGGGAGATCACTTCAGATGCGTATATGTTGGGCTCTGTAGCACCTACAGCTATTGACCTAATGTTGTTTTATAACTAATAATCTCAGCTTTAAAACCGCACCAAACTTGCTGCTCTATGTACTAAAGAAGCAAAACTATCAGCAGTTGAACACACAGTAGGCAATGGGAACTGTAGATACAGACCGTTAAAGACACAGGTCAGGGAGCTGTATCTCTGCTTCTGTGGCCTATGGAAGCACAATGCTGAGATCCTCTCCTTTAAAATGACACCAGAACCATAATTCTAAGTGCTTCACATCCCATCATATTGGCATCTGAAGGGATTGCCGCCTCCAGTCTCTTGGCATGAACCATCTCCGCAGAGAGTAGGCCAGAATGGCTCCTCTGAGGTGATTAACAGAGATTTCTGAGGTGATTTTTATAGGTAAATGGGCAATTTTTAACATATAAGAGGGAAGACTAAAGAGGATATTTTAGACCCTACCTGGTAGTGCTGTGGATTTAGTGGTGAAAATCCTACAGACAGGATTCCTTATGACGTACATTTATGACATACACACTGGATAGAGACCATAAGTGCGTTTCTTTTCTGTCGTAAACTTAGGCACATCTTCTGGGGCCTCCTTGCTGGCGTAGATTTCTGTCATTATTATGCCAGAAAACTGGCGTAAGCAATGATAAATTTGACAGGGCCTGTCGTGTGGGGCACAGAACTTAAAAGGTCACAATTTTTGCACAAAAAATAGCAACTTTTTGCATGGCCTGCACCACAGTTTTCTGGCGCACGAGTCATGATAAATCAGCAACTTTAACATTAAAAAATGCCTTAAAGGGGTTGTCCAGACAACCATTTTAATGTTTAAATCAGCTGGGGGCAGTGAAAAAAATAGAAAAATGCATCCTCACCTGTCCCCGATGCTCCGGCGGCGTCTTCCAGCATTCTGCTGAAGCCGCTGATTGGCCTCTGTGGTCACGTGACCCAGCAGAAGAGACCCGGGATAAGGCGCCAGAGCAGAAAAACTGGGACGTGCAGGAGAACACCGGAGCATCGGGGACAGGTGAGTATACTTTTTTTTTTTTTTTTTTTTTTCACTGCCCCCAGTTGATTTAAACATTAAAAGGATTGTCCATTTTGGCCCTTTTTGGCATTTTAGTTGCAAGTGGTGTTAAACAGTTGCAAATCTTCGATTTGCAATCCCCCTTTGCCCCAAGTGCAGGGAGCCTACATAAACATCACTGCTCCATTCACTTCTATGGGACCGCCCAAGATTGCAGTTCCAAAAGTCCCATATATATGAATGGGGCAGTGATTCTGCATGTCCACCACTGCTCCTATTCACAAGGGACACTTGGCTGGGTGCCACAGCGGGCAGATCCCCATCGATCAAATACATATCTCCTATCCTGTCAATTGCCATTCAACTACAAAATCTGTAAGTTACATACAATTTTGGTACTGATTTTATCCCTCTACATTGAAATCTGCACCAAAAATCAGGAGCATCTGAACTCACCCTAATAATAGCTGGAATGGGAACCAATTCTAATTTATGTCTGTATTACCATTCTGCATAGGGCCAAGGGCAGGATCTGTTTCCTTCCTGTGAGATCAGGGAAGACCTTCCCATTGCAAGCTTAGAAAAAAAGCTTTCCTAATCTCCCAGCACATGATCAGATCCTGTCCTTGGCTCTATATATAGCGCTCGTGTAAAACTGTAAAATATCTATCTAAATCCAGCCTTAGGCCGGTTGCAAACGACCGTGGTTATGATCATTGTGCTATCGGTGTATTTCACGGATAGCACACTGACCCATTCTTTTCTATGGGCCTGTACACACGGTCCCGTGTGCAGGCCGACAGTCTGGGCTGCAAAATGTAGAATAGGTCCTATTTCCTATTTCTTGTCCTATTTTGCAGCCCTTGCTTCCTATTCATTTAATGAAAGGAGCCGCGGAAGCACGGCCGTCACACGGGGGACATCCCCGTGCCCCCCGTGTCATTAATTCATGGCCGGCCGGTTGCAGCACGGTCATCTAAAACCGGCCTTAGACTGAGGACCCACATTCCGAAAAAACACAGTGTTTTTTGTTGCAGATCTTGCTGTGTTTTTTGTGCCAAAGCCAGGAGTGGATTGAACAAATATTTCCCATTCTTTTTCAAGCCTTTCTGCAACAAAAAAACGCTGAGATTTTGCAAGGTGGGGCATCAGTCTTAAAGGGGAACTACAATCTGTAGATGAGATTGGTGGAGTCTGATCCCAGATCACCACCGATTTCCAGCATGAGAAACTACTTTAGCTTCGAACACAAGAGCCCAAACAAATAACCCTTCCCATCAATGGCAGCAGTCTTAGTATAATGTATTGTGCCAGATTTCCAGTAATGGATCTCTGAGCGGTGCCAAGTGAAGATGGTATCAATACCACAGTGGGAAAGAACATGCACAATACTATAAGAGGCCTCAGAACTTCTAATACTTTGTACTGAGGGATGTTCGCTGCAATGAATGCATACAATAGGGATCAGGCCCCTTGTACTGCCCAGGGCAATGAGACGTGGCGACTCTACTTCACACCTGCGGAGCGACTTGCCTCGTCTGTAATTAACCTATTAAATGAAAATCTTGATATCTAAGCGCTGCGGTTTCCTGTTACACACACGGATATAGAGACTCAAAGGTCACCAACACCTTGTATGTGATTCTAAGAGAAATATCAGAATGCAACAGCAGGCTGAGAAAGGAAAACGCGGATATATCTTACAGGTAACAGCGGAGATGGCGGTTATATAAATTCTTGCTTTACAGTACTCGAATAGATCACATATCCAGATTCACGGCCAGGGCACAAAGTTGTGTCCTAGGTGATCTACTGGCCTACCACACTGGAAAAGGGTCTGTCATGTGAAATATGCCTACCAAATGCCTCGGTGGGGCACTTACAGACAAAAGTGAACCTCGAGCATCCACCCCCACTTATAGCGTCTCAATTGTAAAGGAAAAAGTTGTTGCAAGTTTTTGCTCACATCCTGTTGCATGCATTATACCTGCCCGGATGTAGAACTGTGCCCCATGCACGCGACCAGAGTTATGTGTGGGTCCGCAGAAAACGAATCCTATCAATAGAATAGATGGACCAAACTGCATAAACAGCAGGAATAGGACCTGTTCCATATTTTGTGGCTTGGTCCTACAGCCCACCCATGGAATGGTAAACAAATACGGCCGTGTCCACTGGGCCACAGAAATGAATGGGTCCATATACTATCCATTACTATAGATCTGTAACAATGGATAGCACCTGGACCAAAAATACTGTCATGTGCATGAGGCCTGTACAGAATCATCACCTAAGGGTGCCCGTTCCAGCAAGGCAAACAGGGCGGCACTGGGTGGTGTTCACCAGCAAGACCCCAGCATTTTTAAGCCTGGGACCACCCTTATGGTACTTGGAACATAATTTGCATATTGTAATAGACTTTTCCTCTGCAAAGAAAACATTAAAGAGTAAAATATGGTTTGTGCCCATATGCCAGTAATTGCCCTACCAAGGCAATTGCTTGCCATATTTGACGTATATTTAAGGACCATAAAGCATTTTTTTGCATTTTAGGTGTAGTCGCAACTGAGGTCAGTCTATGTTTCATCGACAATTTTCGCAAAGCATAACCATGATATAACCAATATGATGTGTTAATATACCAAGCGACAGTGGGAGATATTATAGATCACAGGTTGGTAGGAAATTGGAATAATAAAAATCAAATGTAAAAAATCTCATTAATATGGCCGCAAGCTATATAGAAAAATGCAATCCTCTCTCTCATCTTTGTACCAATTCTTCCATGAACTAAAAGCCAGAACAAATTGAGACTGACTGGTTACTACGGCTGCACTGCCTGACAAAGCTATATAAAGAGCTGTAGCTGTTAGGGAGCGTCTCCATAGCAACCAGTGACTCAGCAGTTCACAGTTGTGCTGACAGCATGAAAAGGGAAATGCTGTTTGTTAGTAGTCAGCCCCGCCCCCTAGCCAGCATTATTAATCAGATTTTCCTAAAAACTAAACCCCACCCTAGTCAGTATTATTAACCAGATTTTTCTAAAAACAAATTTAAAGGGGTTGTCCAACTCATTTTCTTATCACGTAAAAGGGTTATCCTTAGGATAGGCCATCAATATTAGATCTGGAGGGTCCGACGCTTGGGAACCCAGCAGATCACCTTTTCAGAGAAAGCGCAGATCTCGGTAATGTTTACATGTAGGTACTGAAGTGCTGTCCCATTGCGGTCTATGGGACAGGCCATTAATATTAGATCTGCGAGGGCACATTGATGGCCTATTCTAAGGCCGGATAACCCCTTTAATACTGTTGCTGAGGGGCCCTCAGTCTGTATACAGGTCCCCAAACTGACATCACCAGTGATGTCAAGTTTGTGCAAAGGGACCACTGTAGCCAATCACAGGCCTCAGAGGTGACCTCTTCAGAAATGTCACATGACTGTGATGGCTGCAGTGGTCACTCAGCCCAAACAGCCAGAGGATCTACCGGCGCTGAAAACAGAGGCCTGGGGGGAGAGGTAAGTAATGGTTTGTTATATTTACGAGCCCCTCAGCAGCACTATTAAATAATAAAATTATGAGTCAGACAACCCCTTTAAGGTGATAAACTAAGAAGCCCAGCTCTGCTGATTTACACTTAATGCCAGGTTCACACTAGTATTGGCCTATCCGTTGTTCTGGTCTGTCGGAGGACCAGAACAATTGATAGGTGAACTGCCGCAACAGCGTCACATTGGGAACCTGATGGACCCCGTAAACTATAATGGGGCTGTTGGGTGTCCGTCCTTTTCAACTGAAACCGCCGGACAAAAAACAATCAGACTTGCAGGACTTTTTCATCTAATGATTTTGGACACACACTGCGACGAGACTCCAACCCAGATGTGAATGTAGCCCGAGCAGGAGCCAACCATCTCCTGCGCATGTACCGCAGCTTAAAATATCAAGCCCTGTTTTTTTTTGTTTTTTTTTAAAAAAGTCCCATTTTTACAGAAGGTTGGTGACAATGCCCAAATACAAGCTATTTGCAGGATATTTGCATATTGTAAGTTGCTTCACGGATCTTTATTACAAAGACTTAGGTTCACACGGTGGAAAATGAAGAGGAATTCCTCTTCGTTTTCCGCCGCGGTCAGCCACAACCGGATGCTGATGCAGTGCGTCGGCATTCCGTTGCGGCTTCCCGCTGATTAGGCCCCGGGCCTAATCAGCAGGGAGTCTCGAGCTGTGGAATCCGCGGCAAGATCGAGCAGGACGCTTCTTTTTTCCGCGTCCTGCTGTGAAATCCACCCCCAAATCTGCGGCAAATTCCACCGTGTGAACATACCCTTACAGGACACTGCTTCATTTGCGGTGTATAAGATGGCCCTTGTGGCTCTAGAGAAGCCTCCATGTCCCAGTATGCAATGTTTAACTCTTGCCTGCCCTGCTCCTTTCGTTTTTAGCATCAGATGTGGAATTAAAATAGTAATGCAGTGAAACCTCTTTGAGATGACCATTTAAAGTTGCATTAAAAAGTGATCTTCGCAAAAAGGTGGTTTCACTGTATCATATTGGGAAATGGCTATTTTTTTTTTTTGCACACTCCTAAATTTATTATAGAGATGGTCTGACATACATAGGTCACCGGGTCGGCCTTACTTCTGGAAACTCATGCAGATAAAAAGCAGGCTGGTTGCCATGACACCAACACTCATTTTGGTGCACTATCCTGGAATCTGCTTGGTTGCTAGGGTCAAAACTTGTGCTGTTAAAGGGAATGTGCTGAACTAGAAAATATGGCTACTTCCTTCTCAGGAAGTGATCTCACATCCATTGGTCACATGGCAATGCTTCAGTTCAGCCCCAATGAACGAGATTGAACTGCAGCGTGCCCATGTGATCATCAAAAACTGGAATCAGCCATGTTTTCTATTCCTGCACAACCCCTTTAAGGCCTCATTCACATTTAGGCAGAATCCAGATTTTCTTTCTGCATAAAATAAACCCAGACATTCAGTGGAGCATTCAGCTCTATACATCAATTAATAGGCGCTCCTCCACTGATTCCGGTCCAGTTTTTTTTTCTCTAGCCCCCACCTTTTCCGAGCAATCAATGCTGTTAGTTTTGCTACCTGATATGCAATTTAGGCTCTTTACTGTCAGGAGGGCGGTGTCAGACAAGGGGTGAGCTGACACTGGCTGTCTCTGATTGGAACAGTGTGTCACACCCCCTTTCCTGCTTGACTCCGCCCACCTGACAATAGAAGCCTAAGTAGCATATTAGGCCCAAAACAAAGGCCTCATGCACACGATCGTAGTTTTCAATTGCAGATAGAAATGCGGACCCATTCATTTCTATGGCCCCATACACACCACCTCATTTTTTTTTTTGCAGGAGTGTGTCCGGGCTGTAGAAGAGCTGCACAAATTATGAAGCATGCCCTATTTGTCTGCATTTGCGGAACATAGCAGTGCAGTGGATCCATACAAGTCGCCTTGCGGATCCGTGATTGCGGATGACTACTGACATGTTTTTTGAGAATTGTGGATCAGTATTTATAGACAGTAAAACCACCACGTTCGTGTACAGGAGGCCTCACTGTACGGATTACTTGGTGGGGGCTCCAACTGTGCTGGAAACAGAGGAGCGGCGACTATTACCAGATGCTAAGAACTGGAGTTGGTGAAAGGTCCTCGAAGTAAAAACTCAGATTTACAGTATACGATTCTGGAGCATGTTTGTACCTGGGGCATGTTGTTCCTCTGTTAATCCTCCTGGAAAACTATGGATAAATTGACTGCTGGAGTGTTATCAGTTGGGGGCATGTCTGTGTACAATCTGGCTTTGTCCAATCAGCATAAACAGTCCAAGCTTGTACTTACACCCCCTTTGAGTTATAAGAAAAGATGATCCTGAATTTTTTCACACTATGGTCTACTAAAAGACATCTCAGGACAGGTGTCAGGCTTTCTTTAAAGGAGTATTCCATATAGAACAAGTAAACCCCTATCCCTGCCAGCCATTTCCGACAGTTGCCAATCAAATGAATGAACCAGCGCACACTGTAAGACCAGGTGCCCTAATCGGTAATGGGGAGCAAAATATCCCAGTTCTTGAGACTAGAGGGGTCCCAGCTGTGGGACACCCACCAATGAACAAGTAGAACCTATCCTTGTCTAATCGGAATACCCCTAAGGCTGACACACGCTGCAGAAAAGCTGTGCTTTTTTTGCTGTGGTTTTCTGAGACAAACCAAGTGTAGCTTCAAAGGGAATTGGAAACATAACTGAAGCTCTTATACTTCTCGCTTCTGCTAAATTAACTCTTGGCTTTGACTCAAAAAATGCAACACCTGAAACCAAATACACAGCTTTTCTGCAACACGTGGCCTCATCCTAAAGGAGCTCTTCAGGCTTCTGACTCTGTCCACTGTGTAGTGGCTGTACAGGGTTCCTGCAGATCAGCTCCCATTCTAGGAGTCCACTTCTGGCTCCATCTACTGTGTAGTTCTGATGGCACCCGAGAACAGCGGTGTTGGCAGTCAGACCCCACACTAATCCGATATTGAAGATCTACCCTAAGCAGTCAGTACTGGACTGATCTAAAGCTAACAGGGCAGTACAGTAGTGATCAGGCCAGCACGGCAGAACAGACTATGATGCAGTAACTTCAAAGCACACGGCAGTGGTCAGTCTGGGAAATATGGACTGTGTGCCTGGCCACTAAGGATAAATCATCAATATCTGTATGTCCAAATATCCCTTTAAGGAATACTGACTACTATATGTTTAAACATGTGGCGTTAGCTTCAGATTCGCAGAGCATTTCACACTGATATTGAGACGGGCGAAATTGGTGTAAAAACCCGCAGCAGAAATGGACATGCTGCAGATTTAACAACATATGATGGGTCACCTTTCAGTCCTACAGTAGTGAATGAAGTAGTGGTCACTTGTACACTATCGCTCCTTTCACACTGGGGTTACCCTCGTTCTCGTGATCACTGGAGATATTTATCAGTTGCCCTATGGACAGGCGCTAAACACTTTTTATGGGACAACCCCTTTAAGGGTAACTGACCTTAGAGAAGTACTACAGTGTCAGGCAGCCATAGATATTCGACAGATGTCAGATGAATGCTCCCCTGTATACATGCATGCTCAGCTTGTGCATAGTTACCTCGAGGAGCTGAGGTCAATAAGGTGCTCATCTCCCATGGCAAAGGCAAATCGGCCATATTGAAATCCAACATGGCCGATCCTTCTTCCCTGCTGTTAGAGGGGACATATGAGACATATTCCTAGACAAGACTGTCAGCCTACAGTAATGTAATATGGCCGGCTTTGGGGCTCACTAGATGACAGCACAGGGCAGGAGAAGACGTCTTATCTACTTGGGCTAGATCATATAATGGTCTATGGGGCACCCACCCACACTATATAGCCTGGCATGGCTTGGTAATCCCAGGATCTATTCTAGCTGCCATGTCTGGAGTCAGGACTATAATCCTCCTTACACCACACCATGCTGGCATCTTCCCTGGCAGGGTTTTCTTTCCTAGCTCTGGGCAAACACACCGTGTTTGTGTAAGGCCTGGTTTACATGTCGGGCTGATGCTGTGATACCCACATGATGCCGTTCAGGGGGTTGTCATTAACCTAATGTGAAGGAGTGTCAATAATGTCACAGAGTAGGCAGTGGGAGTCATCATGGGGTCAATATACCACGTCGCCTGCTGTCACCACGGAGGCCATGAATCCCAGTACTGCCATTATTATATACAGCGGCTGAGAATATCGAGTCCCGGGCTACAAAGGTGGCAGAACCACCAACCAGTGCCAACTGCCCAATAGTTGATATGGGTGCAACCACCATCTGGCAGGGGCACAGGCTGCTGCTGCCAGGGTGAAGCTCCTCCTGTGTAGCCCGGGCCTGGATGTGCAGCCTTGCAGACAGGGGGCACAGCAGGGTTTCCTTGGCATCCTGACAGGCCGCCATGTTGGCAGGGGCCGGAGCAGGGCACGGGGCACCTGTCTCACCTTGATGTGGAAGCGGACAAGCGCCAGGCGGATGCAATGGGCCATGCACACGGGGGGCAGGAACCAGACTTTGGGGGGCGGGGTGCCCTTGTTCTGGACGTGGCTGATGATCTGCTGCCCGGTCTGCCGCTCATTGCTCTGCCTCTTCACCCACTCGTGGAGCCGGGCCTTGTCCAGGGCGCCGTTGAAGAAGACGAAGAGCTCGATGTTGCCGGCGTAGCAGGCCTTGGCCAGGGCCGCCAGGTAGCCCAGCATGTGGTTCCATTGGCCTCCGCTCACCCAGTCCGTGTAGAAGCCGCCGTACAGCCGGTGCAGGCAGTTCTCGGCGTCGATGAGCAGGCGGAGCGGGGTCTGGGGGGGTCTCTGCCGGCCTCCCCCAACTAGGCTACCCCGGGCCAGTTTCTGCAGCTCCACCGGGACTACCGCGCCCGGGCAGCGCTTCTCGATGTAGTCCTGGAAGCCGTGCACCCCCATGATGATGCCGCCTGCTACTGCTGCTGCTTGTCGTACTTGTGGTGGTAGTGGGATGGGCGGGTGTGACGGGCGTAGTGTCGGGTGTCTAGTGGCGGAGGAGGAAGAGCGGGGGGGGTGTTGGATGGTTTGGGGGGGCTCTGCATGGCCGCGGCCGCCATGTGCTGTCTCACAGAGCCATGTCCGGGGATGTGTGCGGGAGAGGAGGGGGCACAGGAAACCGGAACGGGAGGAGCCCCGGCCCCGCTCACCTCACTGTCACTGCCGGCCCGGAGGAGCGGGACACCCGGTACATGGTGTGGGCTGTCACTGCTGAGCAGCGGGTTACACCCCCAACACTGACAGCCTGGGATACCATGTCCTGTATCCACTGACAGCCTGTAACACTATATAATACACCCACTGACAGCCTGAGATACCATGTCCTGTATCCACTGACAGCCTGAGATACCATGTCCTGTATCCACTGACAGCCTGTAACACTATATAATACACCCACTGACAGCCTGGGATACCATGTCCTATATCCACTGACAGCCTGTAACACTATATAATACACCCACTGACAGCCTGAGATACCATGTCCTGTATCCACTGACAGCCTGAGATACCATGTCCTGTATCCACTGACAGCCTGTAACACTATATAATACACCCACTGACAGCCTGGGATACCATGTCCTATATCCACTGACAGCCTGTAACACTATATAATACACCCACTGACAGCCTGAGATACCATGTCCTGTATCCACTGACAGCCTGAGATACCATGTCCTGTATCCACTGACAGCCTGTAACACTATATAATACACCCACTGACAGCCTGTGATACCATGTCCTGTATCCACTGACAGCCTGTAACACTATATAATACACCCACTGACAGCCTGTGATACCATGTCCTGTATCCACTGACAGCCTGTGATACCATGTCCTGTATCCACTGACAGCCTGTAACACTATATAATACACCCACTGACAGCCTGTGATACCATGTCCTGTATCCACTGACAGCCTGTAACACTATATAATACACCCACTGACAGCCTGAGATACCATGTCCTATATCCACTGACAGCCTGTAACACTATATAATACACCCACTGACAGCCTGAGATACCATGTCCTGTATCCACTGACAGCCTGTAACACTATATAATACACCCACTGACAGCCTGGGATACCATGTCCTGTATCCACTGACAGCCTGGGATACCATTTCCTGTATCCACTGACAGCCTGTAACACTATATAATACACCCACTGACAGCCTGAGATACCATGTCCTGTATCCACTGACAGCCTGTAACACTATATAATACACCCACTGACAGCCTGGGATACCATGTCCTGTATCCACTGACAGCCTGAGATACCATGTCCTGTATCCACTGACAGCCTGTGATACCATGTCCTGTATCCACTGACAGCCTGAGATACCATGTCCTGTATCCACTGACAGCCTGTAACACTATATAATACACCCACTGGCAGCCTGAGATACCATGTCCTATATCCACTGACAGCCTGTAACACTATATAATACACCCACTGACAGCCTGGGATACCATGTCCTGTATCCACTGACAGCCTGTAACACTATATAATACACCCACTGACAGCCTGAGATACCATGTCCTATATCCACTGACAGCCTGTAACACTATATAATACACCCACTGACAGCCTGAGATACCATGTCCTGTATCCACTGACAGCCTGTAACACTATATAATACACCCACTGACAGCCTGGGATACCATGTCCTGTATCCACTGACAGCCTGAGATACCATGTCCTGTATCCACTGACAGCCTGTGATACCATGTCCTGTATCCACTGACAGCCTGTCCTATATCCACTGATACCATGTCCTGTATCCACTGACAGCCTGTAACACTATATAATACACCCACTGACAGCCTGTGATACCATGTCCTGTATCCACTGACAGCCTGTCCTGTATCCACTGACAGCCTGTGATACCATAAACTATATCCACTGACAGCCTGTGATACCATGTCTTGTATCCACTGACAGCCTGTCCTGTATCCACTGACAGCCTGTGATACCATGTCCTGTATCCACTGACAGCCTGGGATACCATGTCCTGTATCCACTGACAGCCTGTAACACTATATAATACACCCACTGACAGCCTGGGATACCATGTCCTGTATCCACTGACAGCCTGTAACACTATATAATACACCCACTGACAGCCTGAGATACCATGTCCTGTATCCACTGACAGCCTGGGATACCATGTCCTGTATCCACTGACAGCCTGTGATACCATACCATGTCCTGTATCCACTGACAGCCTAGGATACCATATCCTATATCCACTGACAGCCTGGGATACCATGTCCTGTATCCACTGACAGCCTGTCCTATATCCACTGATATCATGTCCTGTATCCACTGACAGCCTGTAACACTATATAATACACCCACTGACAGCCTGTGATACCATGTCCTGTATCCACTGACAGCCTGTCCTGTATCCACTGACAGCCTGTGATACCATAAACTATATCCACTGACAGCCTGTGATACCATGTCTTGTATCCACTGACAGCCTGTCCTGTATCCACTGACAGCCTGTGATACCATGTCCTCTGTCCACTGACAGCCTGGGATACCATATCCTGTATCCACTGACAGCCTGAGATACCATGTCCTGTATCCACTGACAGCCTGGGATACCATATCCTGTATCCACTGACAGCCTGTGATACCATGTCCTGTATCCACTGACAGCCTGTAACACTATATAATACACCCACTGACAGCCTGAGATACCATGTCCTGTATCCACTGACAGCCTGTAACACTATATAATACACCCACTGACAGCCTGAGATGCCATGTCCTATATCCACTGACAGCCTGTAACACTATATAATACACCCACTGACAGCCTGAGATACCATGTCCTGTATCCACTGACAGCCTGTAACACTATATAATACACCCACTGACAGCCTGGGATACCATGTCCTGTATCCACTGACAGCCTGTAACACTATATAATACACCCACTGACAGCCTGGGATACCATGTCCTGTATCCACTGACAGCCTGTAACACTATATAATACACCCACTGACAGCCTGAGATACCATGTCCTGTATCCACTGACAGCCTGGGATACCATGTCCTGTATCCACTGACAGCCTGAGATACCATGTCCTGTATCCACTGACAGCCTGAGATACCATGTCCTGTATCCACTGACAGCCTGAGATACCATGTCCTGTATCCACTGACAGCCTGTCCTATATCCACTGATACCATGTCCTGTATCCACTGACAGCCTGTAACACTATATAATACACCCACTGACAGCCTGTGATACCATGTCCTGTATCCACTGACAGCCTGTCCTGTATCCACTGACAGCCTGTGATACCATAAACTATATCCACTGACAGCCTGTGATACCATGTCTTGTATCCACTGACAGCCTGTCCTGTATCCACTGACAGCCTGTGATACCATGTCCTGTATCCACTGACAGCCTGTGATACCATGTCCTGTATCCACTGACAGCCTGAGATACCATGTCCTGTATCCACTGACAGCCTGTCCTATATCCACTGATACCATGTCCTGTATCCACTGACAGCCTGTAACACTATATAATACACCCACTGACAGCCTGGGATACCATGTCCTATATCCACTGACAGCCTGGGATACCATGTCCTGTATCCACTGACAGCCTGGGATACCATGTCCTGTATCCACTGACAGCCTGGGATACCATGTCCTATATCCACTGACAGCCTAGGATACCATATCCTGTATCCACTGACAGCCTGGGATACCATGTCCTGTATCCACTGACAGCCTGTCCTATATCCACTGATACCATGTCCTGTATCCACTGACAGCCTGTAACACTATATAATACACCCACTGACAGCCTGTGATACCATGTCCTGTATCCACTGACAGCCTGTCCTGTATCCACTGACAGCCTGTGATACCATGTCTTGTATCCACTGACAGCCTGTGATACCATGTCTTGTATCCACTGACAGCCTGTGATACCATGTCTTGTATCCACTGACAGCCTGAGATACCATGTCCTGTATCCACTGACAGCCTGTGATACCATGTCTTGTATCCACTGACAGCCTGAGATACCATGTCCTGTATCCACTGACAGCCTGTAACACTATATAATACACCCACTGACAGCCTGGGATACCATGTCCTATATCCACTGACAGCCTGGGATACCATGTCCTGTATCCACTGACAGCCTGGGATACCATGTCCTGTATCCACTGACAGCCTGTGATACCATACCATGTCCTGTATCCACTGACAGCATAGGATACCATATCCTGTATCCACTGACAGCCTGGGATACCATGTCCTGTATCCACTGACAGCCTGTCCTATATCCACTGATACCATGTCCTGTATCCACTGACAGCCTGTAACACTATATAATACACCCACTGACAGCCTGTGATACCATGTCCTATATCCACTGACAGCCTGTCCTGTATCCACTGATAGCCTGTGATACCATAAACTATATCCACTGACAGCCTGTGATACCATGTCTTGTATCCACTGACAGCCTGTCCTGTATCCACTGACAGCCTGTGATACCATGTCCTGTGTCCACTGACAGCCTGGGATACCATGTCCTGTATCCACTGACAGCCTGAGATACCATGTCCTGTATCCACTGACAGCCTGGGATACCATGTCCTGTATCCACTGACAGCCTGGGATACCATGTCCTGTATCCACTGACAGCCTGGGATACCATGTCCTGTATCCACTGACAGCCTGGGATACCATGTCCTGTATCCACTGACAGCCTGTAACACTATATAATACACCCACTGACAGCCTGTGATACCATGTCCTGTATCCACTGACAGCCTGTCCTGTATCCACTGACAGGCTGTGATACCATAAACTATATCCACTGACAGCCTGTGATACCATGTCTTGTATCCACTGACAGCCTGTCCTGTATCCACTGACAGCCTGTGATACCATGTCCTGTGTCCACTGACAGCCTGGGATACCAGGTCCTGTATCCACTGACAGCCTGAGATACCATGTCCTGTATCCACTGACAGCCTGGGATACCATGTCCTGTATCCACTGACAGCCTGGGATACCATGTCCTGTATCCACTGACAGCCTGGGATACCATGTCCTGTATCCACTGACAATCTGTAACACTATATAATACACCCACTGACAGCCTGTGATACCATGTCCTGTATCCACTGACAGCCTGGGATACCATGTCCTGTATCCACTGACAGCCTGGGATACCATGTCCTGTATCCACTGACAGCCTGTGATACCATGTCCTGTATCCACTGACAGCCTGTGATACCATGTCCTGTATCCACTGACAGCCTGGGATACCATGTCCTGTATCCACTGACAGCCTGTAACACTATATAATACACCCACTGACAGCCTGGGATACCATGTCCTATATCCACTGACAGCCTGGGATACCATGTCCTGTATCCACTGACAGCCTGTGATACCATGTCCTGTATCCACTGACAGCCTGGGATACCATGTCCTATATCCACTGATAGCCTGTAACACTATATAATACACCAGCTGACAACCTGTAACACTATATAATACATCCACTCACAACCTGTAACACTATATAAAACATTCGCTGACAACCTGTAATACCATATAATAAATCCACTGACAACCTATAATATCATATAACACACCCACTGACAACCTGTAATACCATATAATATATTCACTGTCAACCTGTAATATAATGTAATACACCCACTGACAACCTGTAACACTATATAATATATCCACTGACAACATGTAATATCATATAATACACCCACTGATAGCCTGCAATACCATGTGATATATCCACTGACAACGTGAAATACTATATAATACAGCCGTCAACAACCTGTAATACCATATAACACACCTACTGACAACCCCAGTACTACTAGCCTATAATACTGTATAATATAATATACCCACTCACAACCCCATCACTACCAGCCTGTAATAACATATAATATACCTAATGACAACCCCAGCACTGCCAACCTGTAATACCATATAATATAATATAATACACCCGCTGATACATTCATTCAGTACCAGCCTGCATTGCCATGTAATACACTTGCTGATAACTCCAGCACTGACAGACTGTAATATTATATAACATATCTGCTGACAACCCCAGCATTTTCATGCTGTATAATACAATATACCCTCTTATATCCCTGTATTGTCTGCCTAGTATGTTTTACTTAATTTTCCTGCTGATAACTCCAGCATTGTCAGTCTATAACACTATATAACAGGGGTTAATAAGTGAAAGATAAAGTCTCCTCCGTGTGTCAGGCAATACCTGTATTTGACTTGAAAGTCATAGGATGCAGAACATTACCTCAGCCCATAAATTCGTTTGCTAAAGGGGTTGTCCAGGGACAAAAAAAAATCTACTGCAGTCGATTTTCTGCTTTTCTGTCTGTGTTTCCCCACAACAAAGGGGGCAGATGACAGAAGAGCCTCCTACCTAGCAGTGCTTCCAGATTACAGGATTCAGGCTGCAGACTGCGACTAAACTGTTTCCGGATGAAGGACCTGTGCACCATTGGATGATAATGTCATCACAGGTCTTTTCTAGCTACAGATACTGCACTGATAATGCCAGGCTGACATTATCAGTGCAGTTTCTGCTTTAGAATCCCTACTTTGTGCTATAGCTGACACTAGCATTGACCTGAGCCTTACAAGCCAGAGAGCCTTCATTTCAGGTACACTAACAGCTCGGTGTTACATTGATTTGGTCATGGAACCAGTGGTCATTTCTCCAGGAGCCATTTTTCAACAGGACACCAGGCCGCATGTTGCTCGTGCTACTGTAAGAAGCCTACAATAACTGACGTAGACAGGCGCTATTATCACCAGATAATCAATGCTATGGACTTCACGTGTCAGCGCTTTTAATATTATGACTGGTTATGTTATTTCATTGGGTAAGCAAGTACTGTGTTGTGTCCATGTCCTTCTTCTGTCCAGACCTCAGCTACACGGCCATAGAATTAAAGGGAGCCTGTCACCAGGAAAATGCAGCATGTTACAGAGCTGAGCAGATTGATGTATTGTGGGCAAAGATTCAGTATAACTTGTCATTTATCTATTGAAATCTCTGCTTTTATTGCTATGAAGTCAAGGAGGCGGTCCTATCAGTGATTGACAGCTGCCCCTCTATGACTGTACATGCAGAGGTAGCTGTCAATCACTGATAGGACCACCTCCTTGACTACATAGTAAAGAAAGGGCAGAGATTTCAATGGATAAAATATAAATCATACTGAATAACACCCCACAAACCTAAATATCAGTCTGCTCTATAACATGCTGCCTGCACTGGATTATAAACGGAATCAGTCACAGACTTTTGGGACACTAAACCACCTGCAGGTCCTTATGGACCAATGCTTAGGCTACATGCACACGACCGAGTGTGCACGCCGAGGGGGAACCGATTTCATAGTGCAATGTCTCTTGGATGTCATCCGAGTGGCTTCCGTCCTCCATTCGCTTCAGTGCAGGGTTCCGTTCCTAGGTCGGAAATTCAGAACCCCCATCATAAGAGCCTTGGCCTGCATGCTTTGCGGTATATATGATGCTTTACTGTCTCAAATAGCCCTATACTAATGCTGTTCATGGCCACAATTTAAAAAAATGTCTATAGTTGGCCAGATCCCCATACTCTTGGCACCTGTGCAGTCTTTTCTGAAGCCAGCGTACACATTGGGCCTTTAGGCACATGTGTAGTGAAGCTGAGGTATACTTCCGTGAAGAGCTGTGCAAGCGCCGGAGGCACCAAATAGGAGTCCGTTGAGACACATTGGACTCATTTTTAGGTAAATACAAAGGTTTTTAGTTTAATTGCAGCCATGTACAACATTAAGTTAGAGCTTATCGGGACACTAAGCCACTAGTCCATAAAGACCTGCAGGTACAAGTAGTTTAGTGTCCCAAATGTTCATGACAGGTGCCCTTTAATACATATATTCACAATTGTGGCAAGCCTTGGGGGAGTGTGGTCTATCCTATTCTAAGAAAGTGCCTGACAATCTAGGAGAATACTCAAGTGTGGTTAAAATCATCTCAAAATTGACGCTCGGTTCACACTAGCGTTCGGGCACTCTGTTTCAGATTCCACTTAAAATCGGCCAAAAACCCGGTGGACCCCATTATAGTCTATGGGGACTGCAGGTTTACGCATGTAACCGCTTTTTAAGTAGATAGGGTTTTAGAAACCTGAACGCTAGTGTGAACTTAGCATTATTACTCAGTCCTAGTATAGGACTGTATCCTATATATCCTATGACTCACCAATTCTTCATAGAGGCTGCAACGTGCCCATATGTATATATTATATATAGCTTCCGTATATTTTATGGTAGCTATCTGTCTTTATCATAATCATCTGACATCTTAGTGACAAGACATGAACCATACATTTATCTAGAAATGTATGAATATATATATATATATATATATATATATATATATATATATATTATAGGAGATGAAATACGTGTCCCCAGACAGTCGCAGAATACGCCCCAGTTCTGTGACTCACAATGACACAGTGGAGCTAATTCACACTGACATGGGGCACTGCTGTCTCTATGAAGCTGCATTATTGTTACTGATTGATGGGCATCTTCCAGCGTCAGGACTGGAATCATTAGTTGCTGTGGAAACCCCTCCTAATAAGATTAAGATTATTTTCGCTTCAATCCTTTGTTGTTTTCATGATGCAACCTGAGATTCCTGCTTTCTGTTTGATAGCCATGACATTCTGTGAGAATAAAGGCTACCTCCACTAAAAGCAACATGCAAGAGGATGTCATCAATATATTAGGTTGTAAAACTGGAAAGTCAGAGCCGTGCCGGTTCCTTCACCTCTACGCTAGAATAGAAACAACGCATACACTTATCGGCTAGTCGAAAATCCAGCCTTGTCTAGCTCCCATCTTCTTGGCACCCAGAGCCGCAAGTGTGAGCATATAGATATGAAATCACTGTTACGCTAGGTTCACACTAGCATTGCCTCTCCGTTGCTCGGGTCTTATGGGCAGTAAGACACAGTACCGACAGACCCCATTGAAACAGGTGGAGGAAAAAGTCCAGGTGGACATTGCAGCGGAGTCTCCAATGCAGCGTGAAGCTAGCCTTTGCTGGGTATGACATATATGTTATGTCATGTTCTGGGACTGCCGATGCATTGTGAGCAGTCCTGTCACAGAGAGTGAAGCCGTAGTCATCAGGTCTGTGGAGTCGATAGGCCAAAACACCGACTTCGACTATCTTTCCACAGCCAACAAGCAGGATCATAGCTGTAGGATAGGAAGAGGCTGTCAATGTAGTCTACAGAGCAGTAATTTATACCTGAATACTGAGCCCTTGGTGGCCCTGGCACATCCCATTGCATTTGAGCTTCATTTGTATATTTCTATGCACTGTGGCTAGTCTAATGTCAACACCAGATTGGGTTGTCTTCTGATGGACCTTTGGAGCCCATTATTGTGTTAGAGTGTGTGGTAGGCCAGCTGACCCTGATTAGGTTACACTGGACATAGAGTTACACTACTGGGTCACCAAGAACCAAAGATCAGTGTCTGGGATCTCAGTTTAGCTTCTGTTACTTTAAGCTTACCGTACCGACCTAGTGCTTTTGCAGTGTTTAGAGTTCTCTTAGGCTTATCCAAGCTGAGGAGGCATATTTAAACCCTTTTCCTCCTCAGCCAGGAGCCTGCTATTTGGTTGTACCTAGTGTGGCTTTCATATCCTGATCATGTGTACTGGACTACTCTGAATTGACCTTTGGCTTGTTACTGGAAATCCACGTCTTCTGATTTTGGCTCTGATGTTACCTCCCAGAACTGACCTTTGGCTTGGTACTGGAAATCTGCTTGTCTCCTGATTTGGCCTTTGACTTTACGTCTCAGACTAACTTTTTGGCTTGGACATTCACTCTCCTGATTAATCCTCCTGGATCTGATCTACCTTGCAAGATATTGTAGGTTCCGGTTTGATTTCAGTTAGTGGAACCTTTATTTCTTGTACCAGTTTCTGTGGGCCCCCATCTGTCTTCGTGGCTGGGTGAAGGTGTTTGGGTGTCTGGGACCTAACTCTCAGCGCTGTATAGGGTTTAAATAGCTAGTTCTACTGCTCTCTGTTGTCAGCCATTTCTTGCAATTTTTGATATTTGCTCCAGAGAATCTCTCATAACAATCAGGCCACAGAGAACAGCGCACGTATCAGGAGCTTAGCAACAAGTCAACTAAATCTTAGTGCAATGTATAAAGCACCACTGGACATAGTACATATTACTAGATTACTTGCAACCAAACACAACACACAGGCTATTGGCTAACAGGAACTGGTAATAATATTCCATTCGGTCATCAGGGACGTAAAGTAATATTCCCATGAACAGCATCTATCCACAGGATCATGAAAACGAAGGTGCCCAAGTACCCTGTGTGAATGGAGGAGAGGTGGGCATGTATGACTACTGCACCATTCACTTCTATAGGTACTCAGCTATTTTCAACAGTGCTATAGCAGTGAATGTCATGCATGAGCGATAACGCTCCATGTACACCGGAGACTGGGGGTTCCACTGGTCGGACCCCCCCATCAGACACATTTCATGTAGTGTCTCTCTATGAATAGGAATTCATTGTCCATTTTTCAACAAGCTATAAAAGTTTATTTAAATTGAACTAAAAGTTGTTTTTTTTTTGTTGCCTTATTTTTATTACTTATCCCTTTTGTAGGGAGATAATTGTTTTTGTCTTCACATTTTACAATTTAATGGGCAGGGGTCAGTGATTCACAGACAGTCTGACATGGCTGGTGCGTCTGTGGGCACACTGGCATGCCACGTAATGTCCCACTTGAAGCAGCCGTTGTGGACTGTTGCTGCTAATGCTCAGTGGTATGTGTTTGTAGAATGTAAATAGGAAAATATCAGACGGAAATTAACAGCTGGCAAGGGAGATGTGTCGCTTGAAGTAGGTCATGTGCTGCTTTTGTTTAAAAGAGGCCTGAGGTGACTTTTATTAGCATATTGAATACATTTTTATTCCTCACAAATATGATACAAAGTCATTGTTTGTAATTCTGTAAATTGCTATTAAATGCAAATTGACTCAAATATACTTTTAATGATACGACTCGCTGAGAAATTTTATTGCACTCAAAAAACGTATTATTTACATCTTATATTTCTATTTTGTGGTGAATCTTGGTTAAAGAGTTAGTTCGTGATCAACACATCACCTATCCTCCGTTGGGACCCTCAATGTTCACGAGAACAGGGGTCCAGTGACCACTGTTGGGATGGAGTGGTGGTCCACATGAGTACATGCAAACTCTACAGACTGATGGATATACAGAGTACTGAGTACAGTGCTTGGCTTCATCAGTCCTATAGACTTTGTTGCTTCAGACTAGGTTTATACTTGCGTCTGCTCTCCGTCATTCCTATACACTGTGGGACCCGACCGACAGAGCGCCCGCCCACTAAAACAGTGGTTACCCACGGACCCTATAGACTATAATGGTGTCTGGCGGGTTTCTGTTGGTTTCATACTGAAACTGGGGGAGAGAAAAGTCTTCTGTGCAGGACTTTTCTCTCCGCCAATTTTTGGTGGAATCTGCGTCGGAGTTTCTGTAAGAGTCTTCGTATGTGAACGAAGCCTTAGCGTGCATGTGCAACAACTTCCCCATTTAAAGGAGGCTTTCCAGGATTTACATATTAATGGCCTGTCTTTAGGATAGGTCATCAATATGTGATTGGTGGGGTCAAAGACCCTGGAACCCTGTCATTCAGCTGAAGAAGCCACGATGCACACAAGCACTGCAGTCTCTTTTCCTGTGCTGATCCCTTTCAGTCACATGGTACCACTTGCAGCTAAGTCCCATTCAAGTGAATTGGACTGAACTGTGATACCAAGCATAGCCCCTACACAATGTACAATGCTGTGCTTAGTAATAAGTGAAGAGACTGCAGCACTCATTGGCCTTGTCAGTCAGCTGATCATTGGGGGTCCCAGGTCTTGGACTTCCATGAATCACATATTTACCTGTCCTAAAGATAGCTCATCAATATGTAAGTTCTGGGAAACAGGACAAGGGACAGTAGATAGATAATAAGTGCTCATTACAGGATAGCCTCCCTAACCAGTTCCAGACCGCCCATACACTTTATACGCCCTGGTGGTCCACTCTTGAGCGCAATGAGCACTGTACACAGCTATGGGAGTCGCCATGTAAGTGTGTAAGAGCTACTTACACCACACCCACAGGTTCTAGCCCCGCCCTCTGTCATACAACGCTACATAAAAAGTACCGTAACGGAGAGGGAAAACTATTTAAAAAAAATTTTAGTAGCGCTTTGTGCTTGCACTATTTAAAAAAAAAAAAGTGAAAAAAAGGACACATTTGCCTTCCTTTTTTGTTTGCATTTTCCTGTATATAAAGAAAAAATATGCAAAAAAATTAACATAGACATAAAGCCCAATGTGTCACTGAAAAAGAAGCAAAAAGTATTTGAATAACCTGAACAAGTTCCTGGATGGGATAGAGCAGGGTACCTGATGCCAGAACGTAGGACTGGGGGACTGGGAGTATCGGTTCATTTTGTATTTTACAACACCTCTGCCCCCCACACACACCCAAAATGTAATTGTTTTTGCCACATTGTGATATCCCTATTTTGTGACTATCATATCTGTGCGGTTACTTACCATTATACTGTATTTAGTATGCCAGTAGTTTGATATTGGCTCTATTATCCCTTTATCCCTGCACTGTGCGATGACTATAACAATTATTCCTGTGCGGTGACATCACTGCGTGTGTTATCAGAAACATGCAGTATAGGATGGTCTCCAGTGACATAACCGGATACCAGATGAATGGCTGGTAAAGTTAGGGGGGCTGCTTCCTAGAAATTTCAAGCTATGTCTTAGGTGACTATACTAGATTATTTTAAAGAGTACCTATCAATTTAACAAACTTCTGACTTGTCATGAGCTTTCACCAGTAGGGGGTTGGGTCCTGAGACCTTCACTCATTACTAAAATGAAGGAACGGAATCTCTCAGCTGAGTGTTGTGCCACTTTATCTCTGTTTGGTTCTTCTCAGCTGACTTTGAAGGAGTAAATGGTGTACTGATTCATAGAAAATCTATAGGCTTCTTAGGAATCCGTATACTACTTGCTCAGGGGCGAAGAAAATGAAGAGGTGCTGAACTGTGGATAGGTAAGAGTATAAGGGCTCTTGTAGAAATACGGTAAGTTGTACAGATCCATAAGGGAGCCATAATGTACTTCAATATGCCATTGATTTTAGGAGGTCCACTGAGATCTTTGTTACACAGGTTTATACAGTATCTGTTGCTTTGCACAATGAGAATATTATTATTCCTGATAGTATACATCCCAATTCTGAATATAGTATCTGTGGACATTTTCTGGACCTGTTATCCAATAATTAGAGAATATTGAGTGTCTCTTATTAACTCTTGGCATAAAATCAATACCCTGACACCTTTGGTGGACCCTAAGAGAGTACCAGATAAATGTGAGGGCCCTGATACATGGACCACAAGAATGTGCCAGATAAATGTGAGGGCCCTGGTACATGGACCATAAGAGAGTACCAGATAAATGTGAGGGCCCTGGTACATGGACCATAAGACAGTGCCAGATAAATGTGAGGGCCCTGGTACATGGACCATAAGAGAGTACCAGATAAATGTGAGGGCCCTGTTACATGGACCATAAGAGAGTGCTAGATAAATGTGAGGGTCCTGTTACATGGACCATAAGAGAGTACAAGATAAATGTGAGGGTCCTGTTACATGGACCATAAGAGAGTGCTAGATAAATGTGAGGGCCCTATTACATGGACCATAAGAGAGTGCCAGATAAATGTGAGGGCCCTGGTACATGGACCATAAGAGAGTACTAGATAAATGTGAGGGCCCTGGTACATGGACCATAAGAGAGTGCCTGATAAATGTGAGGGCCCTGTTACATGGACCATAAGAGAGTGCCAGATAAATGTGAGGGCCCTGTTACATGGACCATAAGAGAGTACCAGATAAATGTGAGGGCCCTGTTACATGGACTATAAGAGAGTGCTAGATAAATGTGAGGGCCCTGTTACATGGACTATAAGAGAGTGCTAGATAAATGTGAGGGCCCGTTACATGGACCATAGGGACCAGATAAATGTGAGGGCCCTGTTACATGGACCATAAGAGAGTACCAGATAAATGTGAGGGCCCTGTTACATGGACTATAAGAGAGTGCTAGATAAATGTGAGGGCCCTGTTACATGGACCATAAGAGAGTGCTAGATAAATGTGAGGGCCCTGTTACATGGACCTTAAGAGAGTACCAGATAAATGTGAGGGCCCTGTTACATGGACCATAAGAGAGTACCAGATAAATGTGAGGGCCCTGTTACATGGACCATAAAAGAGTACTAGATAAATGTGAGGGCTCTGTAATTTATTTCCCTTTGGGACCCAGATATTTCAAGCTACTTTTTATGTGATCAGTATAGATGTTACAATATAAGGACCCTTGCATAAGCATTGTAAGACCATATGCATGTGCCAGGTTTGTGGTTGAACAGTAAGGATGACACATGGATGCCTCCACTGATCCATTCATTTTCTTCAGTGAGCCTATGCCGCAAAACAGACAGGAATAGGACCTGTACAAAATCTTGCCCTGTGCTCACAGCCCTAAGCACGGGCCTGTGATAATACATGGGTGTGTATGTGCACCATACAGTACAATGGGTCAGTATGCTAACTGTGAAAAACATGACTAGCACACTGACATGACCCACGGTCTTGTGCATGAGGCCTTAGTTGCACGGATCCATAATACGCTCCTGACAGCCTACTAAGGGCCTATAGTATACTTCTATAGGCCTTTGATTTATATGGAGCCAGACTGACGTCTTTTTTTTCACAAATTTCTACTACATCTGTGACACGTTGTATTGCATGCTGTATCATGTGAATACAGCCTAATTATTATTCCTGATAGCATACACCCCATTTCTGGATATAGTCCTTGTGGGCATTTTCTGGACCTTTTATCCTATAATTAGAGAATATCAAGTGGCTCTTATTAACCCTTGACTTTAAGATCTGTACTGTACCGACGCCTCCAGCAATGAACACTGTTTCAACGCCAAAGCGATTAGCCGCTTAACAATATTAAAGTAACGAGGAGTTTCCTAATTGCCGTACAGACTTTACTTAATGATGCCAGACCAAAGACCATTACGTCTTTAAAACTTGTTAATTAATTTTTTAGATGGCGAACATTAATGAGGTCATCTGAAAACCTGTTCTGGAGCCCATCCAATACTGAAATAAAGCAGATGTTCCATGATGAAGAACAGGAAGAGAATGTGGATTATACCATAATATTATCTTCATCTGTTACCAGCAGGCACTCTACTAGGGT
The DNA here is from genome assembly GCA_947044405.1 of Leptodactylus fallax. Lineage (NCBI taxonomy): Eukaryota > Metazoa > Chordata > Amphibia > Anura > Leptodactylidae > Leptodactylus > Leptodactylus fallax. The sequence goes on from CAMRHE010000017.1 coordinate 2,838,078, forward strand.
ACACCAAAATAGAGTACAGGGCTTGATAGATCCCCCCCCCCCAATGTACCGTAGAGGTCTTTTATGATATTATTAGATGACATATTTTCAAGGGAATGTACAGTATTAAAGGGGTTGTGCCGTTAAGGACACTCATCCCCTATCCACAGGATTGGGGATAAGTGTCTAATGGCCCTGGGTCCCCCAGTGATCAGGAAAACGAGGGACTGAAAGTTCCCCTAAATCTTTCTTGTGAATGGAGCGTCAATGTGCTTACGTGACCACCACTCCATTCACTGCTATGTGGCTTTGGGCGCTGCTGAAGATTACAGTTCTGGCAGCCCCATAGCAGTGAATGGAGCGTCGGTCACACAAGTGCTCTGGAGCTCCATTGACAAGGATAGGGGACCCCTTTAAGACTGGTGTTTACTATGCCAGTATTAATCAATTCCCCCTTCACAGTTAAGGTGCACTCCTCTACGCTGGAAGTTATAATACATTTTTTGGGCTGAGGCATCCCCGCCATGGCCCGCCTTGGTCTCCACCCCACTCTGCCCACCTTCATAAAAGTGTCAAGCAGGGCGTAGCACCAACACAGCCCTTTTTTGCTCAAAAGATGTGCCACATTTACACCCATCTATGTTAGAAAAACTGGCGTAGATGGATTAGTACATTCCCCATTTAATACAGTCTTATTTAATTCCCCAGCTGGCACAAGATATGCCTGAATTATTATGATTCTCCAAACAGAAAACTGGTGTAGATCGGTTAGTAAATTCCCCAATTATGTTAAAAATCATATACAAAAATAATATAAAATAATAAATGTAAATAAAAATAAAGGGGGAAAAAAAGCTATACCTATCCACACCAACACAACCCATCTCTGGTAACTGAGACTGTATGTATTATATACAAAAATGACCAAAACAAACTATTTTAGTTTAAATTTGACAATTTAAATAATAAAGGAATCTTCAATTTTTTTGTAAACTTTTTGTAGACGTTAGCTCTAATAAAACTAACAAAATAGCTAAAGACATTTCTATAAATAAAAGTATTTAAAAACAAAACCTGAAAAACTAGTTTACAAAAAGATGAAGAAAAAAAAAACTAAGGCCATTAAATCACCACATGTGCAAAATTGTGTCAGGTCATTTAGGACCACAACACTCTGCCTGTTAAGGGGTTAAATAAACATGGATATTTGGATATTTCAACAGCAATTTATGCAAGCTGGATTGGCAGAACCAGGGAGTAAAGGGACCCCCCCTTCCCATTCTAAACCTTTACAACTCTGTAGGCTGGTAACCACATTAGTCAAGCTGACTGAAGCTTTTGAGTATTAAATACTTACCTCTCCGCTCCTCTGCTCCTTCTTGCTCTGGGTGTATATACTGTATTTCACAGCAGTGTGACCAAACTTTATGGGGCCAATGCTGTGGGACAATAAACTGTCAGAAGCCACTGTTAGGAGACATTAAACTGTTTGGGGCCACATTAAACCAAATGAGGTCACTGTTAGGGGACATTAACATGTTTGGGGCCACTGATAGGGACATTGAACTGTACAGGGCCACTGCTAGGTTTCATTAAATTGTGTGGGGCCATTGTTGGGGATATTAAACTGTATGGAGCCACATTTGGGGGATATTAAACTGTGAGAGGTCACTGCTGGGGGACATTAAACTCTGTAGGGCCACTGTTAGGAGATATTAAACTGTGGGACCACTGTTGGAAGACATTAAAATGTATGGGGCCACTGCTGGGGACATTAAACTGTACGGGTACACCAGAAGGAATGCGGCCTATCAACTCCAAATTTTTTGTATGTGCAGCCCATTTGCCTGGCCTTGTTTGAGACCCCTGGCTTACACCGTACACAAAGATAAGACTCTGTATGCTTTCCCCTGCCATCCCCTAGTCTCTGGGCACGGGGGCTGAATTTCATCACTTTTATGGCAGACCCAAAGAAAATTTTCTAAATAAATACTTACAAGATTTGCATCACTTTTGCCAACTTTTATTTTGGAGATGTTGTGGTGTTTATAGTTTAGATATGTGGACTATATTTTACAATGTGGTAAAAAGGTAACATTCCACATATTGGGATGTCTCCACACTGCAATGACATCACACCATTGTCTAGTAGGTGTAGCACTGTATAATTACATTACATGTGCCCAGGAGCCTGTGATGGAGGCACACAACAGAGAAAAAGGAACATAAATTTGGTAGACTAGCAAGAAGTAGGGTACAGATGGAAAAAGAATATGGCACCAGAATCAGACTACACAGGGTTTGTAGTCTGTTACCATGGTGATGACTAGCTCTGGAGCTGTATATACAAAATGGTAGAAATTTTTTCATGAAGATTTTTTTAAAATTTTTCTACATTTTAAATGCCATTTAAAATGATATTAATGCAGTTCCTTAATATAAAACTTAAAGTGGCGCCAAACTAGATCTTCATTTATAAATAACCTGTGAATTCTACTGTAAAGAGCCACTTTTTACACTTTTTATAACGTGGCAATGTGTTGCACAGAGCTGTTAATCCGCAGAGGGCTGTAGCCCGTCCAGTATTATGTTTTCCTTGGTTTGGACACGTTTTATGTTGGTATGTTTCCTGCTATGAAGTAAGGTTTTCTTTCGAGTAATTACCTCATCCGACCTCAGAACAGTTTGCGCCTTGTTAGAGAGGGAATTAATTCACACTTAATCCGAGATCCAAGAAAATGTGATTTTGTAAGGGGAAAAAAAATCCCATTAACTTAAGAAAGCAAGAAGGTCAGCGCCGTGCAGTGGAAAATTGGTAAATTTATTTGTAAGTCAGAATACTTCAAGTAACTTTTTTTAACTTGTGTGATTTGTCATTCAGTGTACAACAAAAATCACTTTCGTATGTCCTTATAGACAAATATTCCTACAAAAATATTGATATATTTTACTATGATCTTGATAAGGTGGTGTTGCCGTGGATTTGTGGTGCAAATTCCATGCCGAAAATCTGCAGAAATTTAGAGAGTACAAAATATGTGAATGGGGTTTCCAAAAATGGAAAAACTCTATGTGGAAATCAGTGTATTTATAACAGATTTGTGCACAGAGTATCCCTCATTGTGGCATACAAGGAACTAGGGATGAGCGACCCAGTTCAGATCGAACCAGTTTTGACCCCAATTTCCCAATAGTTGTCACCTGTGAACCAGCAGTGAAATGATTATACTCTGTGGTCTAAAGATAGGTGGAGGCCCAGGGTATAAAAATATAACAAACAGTTATACTCCCCTTCCCTCACCTCTTCACCTGTCTTTCTGGATCCTCTGGGTGATGTTGTGTGCCTCAGGGTCACCACTGAGGCCTGTAGTTGAGCCTCATCAATCATATGGGGCATACCACGTCATCATGCTTGCATAGCTTCATGACGTCAGCATGCCCCATGTGACCACTGGGGCCCAATCACAGGCTTCAGTGGTGACCCTGAAATACATGAACTCACCCATTAGGCTGCAAGTGGCCAGAAGAGGATCCAGAGGGAGTCTCGGACCCCGCAAGGATGCCCAGCAGAGGTTAGGGAAGGTGAGTATAACTGTTTGTTGTTTTTCCACACCTCTCCTGGACCTTAACCTATTATACTGTGACCCCAGAGTATAATAATTTCACTTCCGGTTTATGACAAACTTATGCAACCCAAAACAAATCTTGGGGCGAACCATTCAAAATGAAACAAATCTTCAGAGGTTTTCCCATTTCTACAAGAGACCCCATAGCACATGCCCTAACCTCCCAGAACAGAAGTTTTCCCTCTCTGGTTACCTCCCCCTTTCCCTTTCAATTAGACTCTGGTGTCGTTGCCTAGTCTAAAGCTGACCATACACATAGGAAACTAAGCCACTTAGTAGGTGGGCTAAACTTAAAGGGGTTTTGTCATTAAAGACACATCCCTTAGCATGCGGATAAGGGATAAATATCAAATGTCTGGGGGTCCAACTAGTGGGACCCAATCAATCAGAACGGGGGCCCACAACTCCACCACGCATATCTCCTCCGTGTGAATGAAGTGCCAGTGCACTTGAATGAGATTTCAGTCCCAGGAGCTCCATAGAAGTCAATGGAGTGCTGATCACAAAACACACATGCATTTCATTCACATGGAAGAAGCATGGGGGACTCTCTGATCTCCATCTTGATCACTGGGGGTCACCGTGGATAGGGGATAAGTGTCTTTAATGGCTAAATCCCCTTTAAGCTGGCCATACACAAGATATTTATCTAAACATGAATGGCAGGTCCCATTTATCTTAGCATCTTAAACCCAATCCCTTTTCTTCAAGCTGCACCCCTTTTACAATAAGTTATCACTCTTTGTCAAACAAGGCACAGAAAGTGTCTGTTAGGCGCTATTCAGATCACGTTTTACATATACATTTAACATGCACAAAAAACGGATGCAAAAAAATGGACGCAAACAGATAGCCATCCGTTTACACAGACATCAATGCTAAAAAAAAAAAAAAAAAGAAAAATGTTTTTTGGACAGACACAAAAGTAGGGTATGTCCATCGGCTGGAGCTAATGATGCCAACAGAGGCCGGTCGCTGAAACATTATCACATGCTTTGCATTATAATAGACAAAATCTAATTAATCGATGACAGCTTCTTTAGGATATCATGAATAACAACCTGATTCAGAACAGTCATGGTTTTATTTTTAGGCTGACTTTCAGCTGAAGAGCATGTCCTCCAAAAAAAAAAAAAATCTCTAGTAAGTACGGGTCCTTCAGTTGTCCTCTTCTGTCAAGCTGTGAGGAAATTGTTTCTTAGGGTACATTCATACACAACTGGAAAATCTCCTGGCATATATGTCAGATGTATTCATTGGCCCCACTTGACCCAATGGAGGTCAAAAAAGTGTGGATTTTGGGCCAAAAATAATGCTGTGTGAATTAGGTCTAAGGTGTATTTCTGAGGCAACTGAATGCAGAGCCAGGCAAGGCTCAAGGTAGGGGTTTTAATGTGACCACCACCCAACCTTAAAGTTCACCATGGTCTTTGACAACTTGACAGAACACTCCTCAGCATGTATATAGTTTTACATATATATTTCATAGAAAGCAATGCAAGAAACTTGTTTTTATCCAGTCAGTAGAAGGTTTATTACAGTGCTTGACTGTAATATCGCAGGCATGAACATGCTTTGTGTGATTTATCCGGTGCCCATGGAGAAGTTGTGCATATTGCGTTGTGCAGTTACATTAGCATGCCCCGCAGGTTCTGCTCTGTGTCCACATATTCTCCTATTGTAAACCCCACAGCTCTCACACTCTGACAAACTGGAATCCTGCGAGCTCGCTCCATCCTGACATTGTTGCTTGGAGACGGCTGCAAAGCAGAATTCTGAATGTTTCATCAAGAACTATGAAACTGCATCTTATAATGAACTGATGGAGATTTCCATGGTGTAAAGCTAATAACAGAAACAGCAGTAAAGTTCATTCTCATAAACCGTATTTAAAGGATTTTCCCAATAAAAGAAAGTGAAGGCATATCCTTGTCATAACCCCCAATATCCTCTGAATGAAGGAGCGACAGCATCGGTTGAATGCTCTTTCATCGTAGTCACTTGCACAGTGACGTACCGGGCCACCCACCCAAGGAACTCCACTTGAATGGATCTGACATGCATTCTCCTGCTTAGTCGGTGGGCAGGAGGAGCAATGAGGCTCTGGTAATAATAATCGGAAAGAACTCCAGCCCAGTTGATTCTTGTGATTGGCAGGGGTCCCAGAAGTCAGCCGTCTGTCCATCATAATATCATATAGTACTTTAGTGACAGATCTTATTCATCATAACATTAATAGATGAATATAAGGTCTTCATGTGCAAACTCATGGAGGATGAAAGCAGATACTTAAAGGGTTTGTCCAACCAAGAAAAATGCTGGTTAACCTGATTCAGAGTGATATACAAATAAAAAAAATGAGATATTCCACCACCCACCCAAAAAAGAAAATAAAACTAGAAAAAAATCTGATATTATTACTGCCGCTCCGATCCCAGTCCAATGCTTCCCAGTCTGCTGTAGCGATGATGTCCCATCGGAGGAACATGTGAAAGCTGCAGCCAATCACTGGTCACTGCTACGGTCAGGCACATGTTCCTGTGTTAGGATATTGTCTCTGCAGCAGGGTTTAAGACTAATGGGAGAACAAGAAGCATCACAATGGGAGAGGTGGGGAATCTGCAAGGTGGATATGTCATTTTGTAAATTTTTTTTGCACTATTCTGAGCTGGGGCAGCTTTCTTGGCTGGACAACTCCTTTACAGTGGTTCCCAAGCATGAAAACCACATTGAATGGGTGCAGCATTAGTCAAGTTAATGATTATAAAGGGATGTACCCTTATTTTCCCACCCTTGGAACCCATACCTATAGGCAGAATGTGCAAGCTTCCTTAGCTGTCTCTATGGCTTTCTTAGATTTGAATGGATGTGACAATTTCGCTCAGTGGGACAGTAGATACCATATAAGTATGCCATAAATATCTTTGATAGAGAACCCCCAATACCTTTCATAACCATATTTTCATCAGCCTTTTCAATGAAGGCTTCATATTAAACTCCTTGTAAATCTGTAAAATGATACCATGCCAGGAAACCAAATATTCCAAAAAATCTACACATCTAAGCCTATCTTATCGTATAAAATAAGCTATATAGAGATATCTACAGAGAACCAGATGAGTCATTCTACTTCCATCTGCTCCACTGTTGAGTGCCAAAATTGATGCCAAGATTATGTATGATGGATGCTTACGGTGACAACTGGATTTGTCAAACATTTTAGTTGATCAGGAGCTAACACTTCAATATAGGGTCCTCGTTTTATTCTGCAAAACCTAAGGATAGTCATTTCTGACCATATTCTTATTGTAGAACATACATGGTTTCCAGAGATAAATATATATAGTATGTACCATGCAATATTTTTCACAGGTTCAAATGGTTGGATCATGGACCTTTCTTGGAAATATTGATGTGTCGAATGCCATTTATTTGCCTTCGCTATCAATACTAAAAGAGTTAACATTGAGAGAAAGTAATTTACACCCCTTTTCTCCTTTTGGTAATCATTTTACAGTTTATACTGTCTATACAGTAGATATATTGTACTAAAAGCGGAGTAAATGTAATGTAAATAATGTACATTATATTACTTATGTTGTACTGAGTAACAGGTTGGATTTTCTTTAGTACTGCATTTACAAATTTACTCTACTGTTTATGCAGATGAAATATATATATATATATATATATATATATATATATAGTACAGACCAAAAGTTTGGACACACCTTCTCATTCCAAGAGTTTTCTGTATTTTCATGACTATAAAAATTGTAGATTCACACTGAAGGCATCAAAACTATGAATTAACACATGTGGAATTATATATTTAAAAAAGTGTGAAACAACTGAAAATATGTCTTATATTCTAGGTTCTTCAAAGTAGCCACCTTTTGATTACTGCTTTGCACACTCTTGACATTCTCTTGATGAGCTTCAAGAGGTAGTCACCTGAAATGCTTTTCACTTCACAGGTGTGCCCTGTCAGGTTTAATAAGTGAGATTTCTTGCCTTATAAATGGGGTTGGGCCATCAGTTGTGTTGTTCAGAAGTCAGGTGGATACACAGCTGATAGTCCTACTGAATGGAGTGTTAGAATTTGTATTATGGCAAGAAAAAAGCAGCTAAGTAAAGAAAAATGAGTGGCCATCATTACTTTAAGAAATGAAGGTCAGTCAGTCCGAAAAATTGGGAAAACTTTGAAAGTGTCCCCAAGTGCAGTGGCCAAAACCATCAAGCGCTACAAAGAAACTGGCTCACATGAGGACCGCCCCAGAAAAGGAAGACCAAGAGTCACCTCTGCTGCGGAGGATAAGTTCATCCAAGTCACCAGCCTCAGAAATGGCAGGTTAACAGCAGCTCAGATTAGAGACCAGGTCAATGCCACACAGAGTTCTAGCAGCAGACACATCTCTACAACAACTGTTAAGAGGAGACTGTGTGCAGCAGGCCTTCATGGTAAAATAGCTGCTAGGAAACCACTGCTAAGGACAGGCAACAAGCAGAAGAGACTTGTTTGGGCTAAAGAACACAAGGAATGGACATTAGATCTGTGGAAATCTGTGCTTTGGTCTGATGAGTCCAAATTTGAGATCTTTGGTTCCAACCACCGTGTCTTTGTGCGACGCAGAAAAGGTGAACGAATGGATTCTACATGCCTGGTTCCCACCGTGAAGCATGGAGGAGGAGGTGTGATGGTGTGGGGGTGCTTTGCTGGTGACACTGTTGGGGATTTATTCAAAATTGAAGGAATACTGAGCCAGCATGGTTACCACAGCATCTTGCAGCGGCATGCTATTCCATCCGGTTTGCGTTTAGTTGGACCATCATTTATTTTTCAACAGGACAATGACCCCAAACACACCTCCAGACTGTGTAAGGGCTATATGACCAAGAAGGAGAGTGATGGGGTGCTACGCCAGATGACCTGGCCTCCACAGTCACCAGACCTGAACCCAATCGAGATGGTTTGGGGTGAGCTGGACCGCAGAGTGAAGGCAAAAGGGCCAACAAGTGCTAAGCATCTCTGGGAACTCCTTCAAGACTGTTGGAAGACCATTTCAGGTGACTACCTCTTGAAGCTGATCAAGAGAATGCCAAGAGTGTGCAAAGCAGTAATCAAAGCAAAAGGTGGCTACTTTGAAGTACCTAGAATATAAGACATATTTTCAGTTGTTTCACACTTTTTTGTTAAGTATATAATTCCACATGTGTTAATTCATAGTTTTGATGCCTTCAATGTGAATCTACAATTTTTATAGTCATGAAAATACAGAAAACTCTTGGAATGAGAAGGTGTGTCCAAACTTTTGGTCTGTACTGTGTATATATATATATCTTTGGATGACTTTTCTCTTATGTATATGGAGGCACAAGTCATCAAGAAATATGATACTGACACAGTGTTGTAGAAATCCTGCACAGAACACAAGGGTTAATATCCTGTTCTGTCCCATCTTAAGATGAAGACCAACTAAGTAAGTGGGACCTTGCAAAGGTGGACGGGCTTAAAGGGGCTGTCTAGGAATCACAGATTTCTGCCAGAAGGCCGCGGAAGGACCTGTCTCTGGTGGGGCTTGTTTTGGTGGAAGCCCTTCCGCACGTGACCGATGAGGACAATCAGCAGCCTCAGCAACCTAAGGAAAGGAATCAGGACATTACAGGTGATGTATGTGAGTGACGTCCCAGTTCCTTTCCTTAGGTCACTGAGGTGTTTGTTTGTTTGTTTTGTTTTAAATTTTATTTTTCACCTTCCTTGGCCTCCTGGCAGAAACCTGTGATTCCTAGACAACCCCTTTAATGATTTTTTTTTCCTACTGCAGACAGAGCACAACATGGGCACTCCTGCTCCAGCTAGTTGTCTTACAACCACACATAAGACAGTGAGGAGGAGCAAGGGGACACTATTAAGCCTCTAAACTGGGACACATAGAGAAGATTTATTTATATATTTTTCAGGTTTAATTGCGATATGAGGCAAAATAGGATCAAAGGAAAGGAGGAGATTAAGGGATGAAGTTCTGGGATGTTTTTTGTGCATTTACCTCACTTTTCATAGTCATTGGGGACTGGGCATTTAATGAGAACTTACTGGAAACTGTAATAATATGTAATAACATGCCGTTCACTGCAGTCGCCAAAAGGCGCACCATGTGGTCTTTGATTCACTGATGTAATACACCACACTGCTACTTTATTGCAGTGTATCATGCAGGTCAGTAAAAAGGGACTTTTTAGTTTGAAAGTATTAGCCAACCAGTACCCAGTATTACCCAACTAGTACTCTACTCTGCACTGATGTCTTTATTTTTTAGTGATTTCTCTAGTTTTGATTATATCCCAAGTCATGTTGCAAGAACAGTTTTAGGGATGAACATTGCCTTATAGAATGGGTACCATCCAATATGTGTTGCTAGATGACTATTCGTCAGTGATGTGCCACATTAACACCCATCTACGCCAGAAAACTAACAGGTAGGTTTAGTAAATTCCTACCATTTTGTGCCAAACCAATCTTCTATAACGTAGGTTCTCAACACAAGCTAGTTGGACTCCAGGAAATACACTACATTACTCTAGGAGATATCCACACTGTTCTCATGCATTGTTTCTTATATACAGCACAATATATTATTATATCTAATAGGGACTTTGATCTCATTTGTTTGAGTAGGTTGTACTTGTTCAAGAAACACTGAGAAACACTGCACAGGAAGATATGTCAGGGACCATTACTTGCAATGTGAGGCATGCAATGATGGTCATCCAGGCAGAGAAGATGTCTGGGTCAGATACATTTAAAGGCATTTTATGTATGTATTCCCCTTTCATCTATGCTCTCTGCTTCAAGAGTCATTCCTGTACAGTACTGGAAGTACTAGTCCCCTAGGACTTCTGTGAAAGAGTGAGTATATTATTAAAGCATATGGTCTATTGGTTAAGCCTTAGTGCATTAAAACTATAGAAATTTTAAACTCCAGTCTTCTTGATGTACCGCACCGTCATAATCTGGGAAACTCTATTAAATCCTATTTAAATAATCCTGTTTTACATCATAAAACCTTCTAAATCTAATTAGATACCTTTATTAGTTATCGTCTCACTGTAGATAGGAACATATGGTTAAGGTGTATAATTTATACTAGTAACAGCGGGGACTTTTTCCAGGTGCATACATAGCCCCTCGAAGGAGATGATGTAGCCTATAAAGGGTACATAGAGCTGATGGGTCTCCAAATCCCTGGAATAGATCAGCATATTGTCAAGATACATGAGGACATACTCATACAAAAATTCAGGAGCACTGAAAAGGCCAAAGGATGTTACCAGAAGTGCACAGGCTTAAGGAGCCACCTTTCTTCCTTAAAGAGGTTCTCCAGAAATGGGCAAAAAAATACAAACTTAAAAAAGTCAAGATACCTGTCCTGATGTCCGTCATGTTTGTTTACTTTTATAACGGAAGAAAAAGTCCTACATGCAAGACTTTTTTTTCTTCCATCAGAAAAGTAAAAATCTTGACGGAAGAAAGCTTCATCATATGTTTTACATGGGAGTAGTGAAGGGGCTCTGTCTGCATTTGTCATTGAATATCCTTGTTCACATCTGGTGACAATAAGAGCAATGGACATTAAATAACAGCGATGTGAACCCACCCTTAGCCATATTTATGTATTGGTCATTTTAAGTTTATTTATGGCGACTTATTATATTGTGGCCTAATATATCCACATTTAAGTCTCTGTTGTATTTATTATAGCCATTATTATTATTTATTATATGAGTTTTAATATGGTGAGTGAATTGGTGCCGGTGATCCCATGAGTGTAATAGCACAATAAAGAGACGGTGAGATAGAAGGGTATTCCCTGTTATTTCCAAAATACATAAGCAGAATTTTGGTAGGTAGAGGAAATACCAAAGATGGAAATCAAGAAGCTCAGCCAGGAATCGAAGCATGGCAGATCTAGAACACAATTTTAAAAACTCATGAGCCCCACCAGGAGATACGGTTAGACGACCAATTAGTAACTGGAGAATGAAGTCTGAGCTTTGGCAATTCCAGGAGCACTGGAGTGTTAGGATGTGGTAGAACGAAAAATAGAATACATTTAAAAGAAGGGCTCCTGGATGGAGAGAAACTCACTCTCTCACTCACAGTGGAAGAGTGAAGAAATCAGGCGATACCTTTTAGAGGCTAACTGAATATATTTGATAAGTAAGCTTTCAGAAGTACAAGCTTCCTTCATCAGACATGGTGCTAACACCATGTCTGATGAAGGGAGCTTGTACTTCTGAAAGCTTACTTATCAAATATATTCAGTTAGCCTCTAAAAGGTATCGCCTGATTTTTTCACTCTTCCACTACTTTCAGTGGCTAACACGGTACAACATTATACTTCTATCTCACTCACAGTGTCAGATCAGTCCATCTCGAGTAAAGGAGTCATTTGCCAAGTTAAGTATAAAGATCAAAAATATTTGCTGCAGCTCCCGAAACCACATAGGCTTGAGAACATTTTTGAAGAGACCTAAAATACAGTAAATGGTAACAGGAACCAAAAAGTTATCATAGGTGATGACTGGATCTAGACCCATAAGGATCCATCCTCAGCAAGGCCTAGAATCTTTCCAAATTTCCTAGAACATGTAGACACAGTACAAACATAATCCAAGAGTCACATGGGGGGGTTATCTTGCAGGGTGAGGGATGTTCGACCTGATGACACTCCACAGAACCCTTTGCAGGAGAAGAACTGAGGAGGAGGAGGAAATTGTCTAATACATTCCTTCTCTTGAGACCTCTCTGGAAACTGAAGGTCTATTTTGGTTGCCAAGGACACTAACTCATCAAGGAACCTAGGGAGATCTCAATCTGTCAGCTCATCCGTAATGCATTCAGACAACATGGGAAGTAGCTTGTAAGATCTATCCATTCCAGGACATCTCAGATGCCAGGATTTAGAACTTGTTAGTATAATGGTCCGCCATTAATGTCTTAGATGTAAGAGAGCATGTATGACAGAATGGGTATGGCCTAGTTTCTCAAAGACTCTCAAAGAAGATCTTCTTAGGGTTGCTGTCCAGGCTAAGGCATTTGCAAACAGAAGTGCAAATATATACGGTACTCTTACCCTGTCAGAGGAATCCAACAGAATTGGGATGTTTTTTATATTATACTGAATACTGGTCAAAGTAGATTTGTATTTAGGTTACTTCACAAAATTTAAGTTAGGGTATAGAGATTGTGGCAACCATGTGTGAATTCAAGGCTATCCCCAGCAGCTAATCACAACACGCGTGTGATGGTAACAATCCATGTTACACGCAAACTCATATTGTGATTGGCCACTTTGGGAAGGTGATTATTTGGCCATACTTGGATGCTACAATATCTGGCAATACCGTTATGGTTAAAGTGTAACTAAACTTTCAAACGACTTTTAAGATTAACACATTTGGGTTGCATTCTATGAAATCCTGAATTTCTTTATACTTTCCCTTGTGTGTGTAATGCAGAGAAAATGATAATGGGGGAGGGTCACTTCAAACAGTTATATCTTGGGCATTATAAAATGTAACTTGCGTCTGGTGATGTATGAAAGAGGAAATTCTCATCTTTCATATGACACTAAGACAGCTGCATATAAATATCGCAATCCTGACTATATTTCAACCAGTGATATCTCTGGAAACAGTACTGGTAGAACTTAGTATTATATAAAAGATTAGAATCTCCTCTTTCATACAACACCAGAAGCAAGTTTCTACGTTTTATAAAACCCGAGATATAACTGTTTGAAGTGACACTCCCCATTACCTTCATTTTCTCTTGATCTTACACATCCCGTACTCCATACACAATGAGAAGCAGGGACAGCTCTCAATAGAGAAGCAAGGGAAATAATGAAGAAATGCAGGATTTCACAGAAAGGAGCCAAAATGTGTTAATAAAGTACATTAGAAAATATATTAATAATACAAATACTGCCAGAAAATAAAAAGTTCTTTGAAAGCTTAGTTACGCTTTAAACAATTAGAGGGTATTGATAAGAATTTGGCAAGATAAAGCAAATAATGTTTTGTGGAGGGTTAAAAATATTCTCAGAACTGTACTTTTAGGTATTTACAGGTTAAGCACACAACCATGTTAACCCCTTATTGCTAGAAGTAATTTTCATTTTTCATTTTCTTGACTCCCCGCCTTCCAAACTCCATAACTTCATTTTTTTCCATTCATAGAGACATATGAGGGCTTAATTTTTGCGGGACAAATTATACTTTGTAATGATACCATTTAATATTTTGTATGATGTACTGAGAAGCTAGAAAACAATTCATAATGGGGTGGACTTAGAAAAAAACTGCGTTTATTCAACTTTCTTACATTCTGTGTTTTTAGGGCGTTCACCGTGTAGCCAAAATGACTTGTCACCTGTATTCTATGGGTCGATATAATTCTGGGGATACCAAATTTATATAGTTTTATTTACATTTTAACCCCTTAAAAAAATACAAAACGTACTGGTCCCCACACAGTATATTATCCCCTTTGCTGACTCCCACACAATATATTGGCCCTTTTAAGGCCCCCAAGCACCTTTCCTCACCTTTCCTGAGCATCTTCGTGGCATCTCTCAGCATCCGCCATCCTCCTCAGCCGTCACCTGACATGCGCCATGGGGTCATGATGCTCAGCACTATCCCACGTGACCACTAAGGTCCAATCACAGGCCTTGGCAGTGACCCCAGAGCACATGACTTCAGAATCAGGCCGGAAGAGGCCTGAAGAGGATGCTGGGGGACTGCAGGACGCCCAGGAGAGGTAAGTATAACTATTTGTTGATTATACAAGTTCGGACACTACCTATTCGATTATTCCAATAGGTAGCATGTATTTTACTCACTGATCCCTGTTCTTGTTGCGTCTGGCCTGTTGCTGCAGCACCCTCTGGAGGAAGAAGCAGAGGCCAGAAGCAGGGATCAGTTAGTAAAATATCGGCTGCTACCTGTTGAAATAAACAAATAGGTAGCAGCCGATTAAAAAAAATGCTGCCCCTCAGTTTGTGCCAAGGAGGCACTGCCTAGTCTGTCACCTTAGGTTGCCTCATGGCAGGTGCAGCCCTGTCAGTAGTATGTGTAAAATACAAGACCTTGGTGTAAAATGCTCAGTAATACTTCTGGCAGAGTACCACTATTTCTCTAAATTAGAGGTGCATTGGTACTGAGCATGAAGTGTAGTAATGGCGGACAGGAGGCCCCTGCAGATGCACTATTTGCCCTATGGTTAAAGCAGCCCTGCTGTGCAATGTCTATATACCGAATAAGAGCAGATACTGAGAATTACACCCAGCATATAGGACATGAGAAGTGGTACTGTGCAGTGTATATAAGGACTGAAAATTACAGGACAGAAAAGTAGTCTTGTGCACCATTTATATATAACTATGGTAAATCCTGGATAAAAACTCTTTAAACACCATTTCTAAGGGCAAATGTACTTTATAAAAACTTTATAAAAACCCTTGACCTTATAGACATCACATGACATCACAGGGCACATGACATCATAGACACCACATGACATCACAATGGGTTTAGAATGTGTAAAGTTCTTAACCTGAGCCATCTTGTGTCACTTGAGCGTAACAGCTTGAAGAGGACAGACGTGCAGGTAAGTAGCTCTACACTTAGTATAGAAGACTCCTTCACACATTGTATACTTTCTTTACAGGAAAGATATTTCTAAGAATCTGGGAAATGTGTCTGTATCCCTCCAAAATGTACAATATATATATTCATATGGCTTAACAGGGCATTTGCACAGGGAGGAGATCCAGTTAGGATAAATCTTTAATATTGGGTTATTTTTGGGGGTAGTTTTCCATATAATGTGAGAACAAAGTATTCTGTAACATAAACCTGCTCACAAGATGATATAGTTCTCTGTTATCAGCTCCCTTTGGTCATGTTGGATCAGGGGGTGACCAGTCTGGGATCCTGTGTTTCCTTTAGTACATAGAGCAGAAGGTGATATGTATTAAAGGAAAGGGTGCCTTTAAATGTGTGTCATGGCTCAGACATGTATCACGATATATCACAGCTTTTACATGTTGTGCTGTGATGTAGTTTTATATCGGTGCGGTCACTGTTACATATCTGTGATGTGATCATGTACAGTACATGAGGGGTTTATGGTGCAGATCTCTGCTGTATTATAGACACCACATGACATCACAGGGCACATGACATCACAGACATTCCATAATGTCACAATGGGTGTAGAATGTGTACAGGTCTTAACCTGAGCCATCTTGTGTCACTTGAACTTGACAGCTTGAAGAGGACAGACGTGCAGGTAAGTAGCTCTTCACTCAGTGCTAAGGCCTTGTTCACATACTGTGTTACTTGGGGGGTAACAAACTACATCTGATTTTGGGTGTTTTTGCTATGGTTTTTAGAAATCCTGTACTGTATACACTGTGTGTTGCCCTGGCCTAAAGGTCAGCCAAACTAATTTTTGCCAAACGGTTGTTTATAGTGCAATGAACATTAGTTTATAAATGGCTTCATCTCTTGCCGGCAGTTCCCATTAATACACAGGCATAACAGGTTGGGTGCAGGGGTAAAATTAGACTCCCTGCTGCCTGAGACAAACTATAGAAAGGCGCCCCTGCCAAAATAAAAAAAGATACCCAACCTGGCTATTTTTGGTTGATGTGATGGGGCCCCCCCTAATTAGTACATGCCACCCATTGGCAGATCAAAATACATGACCCCTTTTTTTGGGCTGATTTAAAAAATGCTGCCCCCAGTTTATTCCATGAGGAACCGCCTGAGGCCATCGCCTTAGGTCACCTTATGGAAGATACGTCCCTGGTTGGGTGTGCATAGGTATGGGAAAGTTGGGAAGAATAGCTGTCAAATGAATGTTCAGCAGCAGCTATTAATGTATATAGTGTAGTGTATGGGCAAAATACAGATGTAGTCATCGCCAACATGTCTGCAGACGTGATATCATGTGAGTAATAGATCCCTGCAGTGTGATCTCTCCATACACAGGTGTCTGCTCTTTGAGTCCCAGACCATTGTTTGGTGTGCAGATCTGCTGAAATGTCTCACATGTATTATTAATACTTGTGGTGTATCTTGGGTGATCCATGCACCAAATAATTGTCTGGGATGGTGGACTTACTCATAGTTATTGACCTACTTTTGAAAATATGCCAATGGCTGCGTGTAAGCAACACATATACTGTTTAGCTGAGCCAAGTGTGCATGTGTATTGGAGACTTGTGTGAGATGGCTTTTGTTTAGATCCTACCTATCTCATGTGTGCCCGGTTTATTTATTTATGTTTTTACAGGTTCGGATATTTCGGAGTCGCCGGATTACGTCGGATCAGCTTTTAAAGAAAATGATCAATGAGGGATGTGTGGGGGAGTCCTTTGTGTGTGTTTGCCTCTTTCTTACAGATTTAGCTCTCATGAGCTTACAATACATACATACAGCATACATACATACATACACACATACATACACCAGCAGACAGCAGGCAAGATATGATCCAGGGAGATATCCGATCGCCATATTTGGGGTCAGGAAGGAATTTTTTGCCCCTCTCTGGGGGGTTGTTTCGCCTTCCTCTGGATCATTGGGTCGGGGGCTCTCATCTCAGGACAAGGATGACCACAGCGAGTTCTGTGATCTCCACCAGGCCTGACCTCTCAGTCACTGCGACCTTTTATAATTTAAAGAGCCAGTAATATTTCATTACAATGTTGCCTTTTCAATAAAAAAACAAAAAACAAAACATTTAAACTTATCTATATTGTGTCTGTGGTTTTTGTCTTGTGTGTGAATTACTCCTTAGATAGTGACCATGATGATAGTAATGGCTATCACTCAATATTCCGGTATATTCCAATATCTGTATATACAGTAATAAAGTGTATCATCTCCTATATATATGGCGGCAGCTGCTGCAGGACAGGGGACTATAGGGGGCGCCATATACAGTGAGCAGATCACACATAACTCTAGTCATTGTGATACCATAATGTCATCTCCTGTCCCAGGTTACATTACATGTGTTATGGGGTTCAGTCTCCCTGATGGGGGGCAATAACATTGTAAGTGTCCTCACATCTATACACAACATCCTACCTGAAAGAAGACTGAAGAGTCCACAAGAGCGACTGAGCACAGGAGAGACCGGGGGACTTGTATAATAATAGGAAACAGACTAAAGAGGCTTTATATCTGCAGGGTCCTGTAGTAATATCCACTTAGTAAATCTACTTTACCAGACAGTGACCCACATTTACTAAGACTGGAATATTTTAAGCCAGTCTAAGTAAATGAGATAGTTGGAGTGATTTCCATTAAATCTATTTAAAGGCGCAGACTTTAAAACCATCAGAGAATCACATGCATGCCTTGCTATGTGCAAGTGAATGGGGCTGAACTTGCAGTACTTTACCAGTCACCATACAGCTGTGCTAGTTGTTTTTCACCATGGTTCCTGCACATCTGATCCAGGACTTGGCCCATTGATGTAATTTTGATGACCTGTCCTAAGGATAGGTCAATATTAATGTTGTGGAATATCCCTTTAAAGCTACAAAGGTTGTTGAAACCATTAATTAACTCTCAAAAATTCAGTTTGGCGTCCAGAAGGAGTAAGCTCCGTCTTTCTGACAAGGCACTTCCTGCTTTAAGGAGTCAGAGCTGCAGGAGAGTATGTCATCGGGAGAAGTTTAGGTGATAAGCCTACTGGTGTACTGTTTGGAAGAGGAACCCCAAGAAAGACACAGATGTGGCCCTACAACAGCTTTAGGGAAGCACATGGCACAACTTTACAGTGGCTCCTAAATAGGAGTTGGGCAACTCACCAGGATGAGTGTATTTCCGGGATCACCAACCTCTGGCACTCCAGTTGTTGTGAAACTACAACTCCCAGCACACTCCAGTCTCTTCTGTCGGAGTTCTGAGAATAGCCAAGCAAGTGTGCATGCTGGGAAGTGTAGTTATACAACAGCTGGAGTGCCAAAGATTGCTGATCCCTGGTGTAGTGTGTGCAGCTTGCCCTATCGTGCTGTTGTGGCCTCTGCCATAGACTGCACCAATACAAATTTATCAGACATTGTGCAACATTTGATAATTTGTTGCAAATTATACCATTGCAGACTTCAACAAAACTGACTTTAAAAAATCTCCTTGAGTGTGTCAAATTTACAAAACTGCATTTTTTTCCATTCGACCTCATTAATCTTTTTTTTTCATCCTCACAATATATCATATGGGATATTAAATGGTGACATTAGAAAGTACAACTTAAACTGCGCACGTACTGTATCTCCAGAACATGCTGAGCTGTTCCTGTGGCTCCCGCAGACATACACAATCACTTCTCCATTCATTCTCTGCCTGGATATGGCGACAGTGACCACCTCATCAACCTGGAGACAGGTGCAGGTCTAAAAGGTGGGACCCACATATCTTGTGCATAGGCTGTAAATATCTAACATGGGTATACCCCATTAAATATCTTATCTTATTTTCCCTTATTAGCATTTCATTTTGCTGTGTTTGCATAGATTGTATTTTTCATAGCGGCTGCTCGGAGCATGGCAGCGTTTTACTATTCACTTTTGTGCAATATACAGAACATATGCTGTGAAAAATACAGCACTGTGAGTATGACTGCGTCGGGACCAGAAGAAAACAGGAATCAATTGTCGGAGATGCCAGGAGAAGGACACCTTCAATCTAAAACTGATGACCTGTCCTAAGGATAGACCATCAATAGTAATAACCTGGATAACCCCTATAAGTGCTGCACATTGTACAACAAATACATTTTGTACACACATTGGACAAACACAGTCACAGCAGGTGCAGCACATATCATATAAGTCACAGAAGTGCAACGACACGTGTGATACATAGATCATACAAATCATATAAGGGCAGCACATACAACAAACAACCAGAGCTCAGACATTGTACACACACAACATACACATACCGCAATGTCCATACAGTCAATATCACACTATAATCCTGTCTCTTGTTCATACTGTTATAAATCCCTCACTGCATCCCGGTCTATCCTCCAGCAAGCTGAATCTGCCACAAACAAAGCCCCACCCCTAACCAGTAAGCCCACCCACTATCTGCACTAAGCCCCACCCCTATCCTAATAGATTTGTACAGTCCTCAGGACTCTTCTGCAACTTATAACCTGAAGCAGTACTATGGTGTAGTTGGGCCCCCCTCTGTTCTGGGCCCCTGTGCAGCTGCATAGGCAATATATCTGCCCCTGCCTAATGCCACAATAAAAAAAAGTCTATAGCTCCTGCCACTGGCAGTGCCTGTGCAGTATCTCACTGAAGCCAGAGTACCACACTTTAGGTTCACTGCTCATGTGTCGGGCCTCAGGTACATGCGCAGTGAAGTGAAGGTGTACTTGCATAGCTTCAATGAAAGGCTGCGCATGCGGCAGGATGAGTCTGGTCCTGGTAAGTATAAAGATTTTTATTTTTACTTCCGACCATGGACAGTATTAGGATAGGGCTATTTGGAACACTAAGCTGACCCATATGGAAGTGTGGCTGGTTTAATGTCCCAAAAGTCAGTGACAGGGTCCCTTTAACCCCTTCCAGCGCAGCCTTTTTTTGGTTTTGACTCCCCACATCCCAAGCCCCATATATTTTTTATTTTTCCGTTCAGAGGCATTGGAGGTCTTAATGTTTGCGGGACAAACTGTACTTCGTAATGGGGCCATTTAATATTCTGTACAATGTACTGGGAAGGTGGAGAGAAATTGAAAATGGGGTGGAATAGGAGAAAAACGGCATTTGTGCCACTTTCTTATATCCAAATTTATATAGTTTTTTCTATGTTTTAAACACTTTAAAAAATACAAAACTTTGCAAAAAAAAAATTTCTTGGAGTCGACATATTCATAAGGCATTTTTTTGGGCAGGGTCAGGTGTACTTATTAGTTATACCATTTTGGGGAATGTTTGTAGACCGGGCCTATCCAGACGCTACGATGTATAATTCTTATTATGCTTGGTTTTCCCAACTCCTGGCGGCCATAGGAACAGGACGGTGCCCGGGATCTCAATAAGGGATCCATCTTACATAGTAAAAGGTAAGGGGTCGGTGGAGAAAGGCCCCGGGATGGGGGGCAAAACTTAACTTTGGGGGGGGGGGCTCATAAACAGCAATGCCTGTGATCAGAACTGCTTCAGAGCGGCTGCCATCTTCAACTATTACAGCAAATGTTGGTAAGGGGTTAAAGCTACAGTGAGATAGTTTCTAAACTATATAAATTGTTGAGTTTTACTCTGCCAATGTTTAAGAAAAGGAAACTAGATTTTAAAAGTGTCTGTTAAAAGTGTCTAACTTGTGAAGCTGACCAGAGATATTTCATTTAAAAATGGTCAAAATTGTTTAGATACTGGAATGATGTACGGGACTCATTTAAACAAATTTTTGGTGTAGAGTTTTGTTTGGACCCAGTACTTATGGTGTTGGGGATCAATTGCCTATTTCTTTTAACCCCTTCCCGCTGTGTGCCGTACTATTGCTGTAATGTTGCAGGCACAGACGTTGTGTCTGTGGCAGAGGCGTAGCTAGGGGTTCAGCACAGGGGGGCGAACATGTCCAAGTGGGCCCCCAACTTGGACATGTTCGTATACCGATACTATGAGTATACGGTGAGCGTATAGTGGTATATAGCGGCTCTACACAGGGTGAATACAGGGTAGTAACATTTAGTGACTTACCGGTGACGTCTCTGTCTAATCGTTCACATTCCCCGTCTCTTTTATCTGGACAGCCATGACCACTTCTTTCAGTCTCTGTAAAGTTTGCAACACAGACATCTTTGGCTCCTCACTTTTCCAGGCACCTGACCCACATTATCCTCACCTGCACAAAGCCCCCATACTGCTGCTACCACCAATTATAAAATATATAATATAACCCCCCATAATGAATAACACCCCTAAGTGCATCTTTAAATTAATAACTTCCCTGTGCACCCCCTTTAAATAGTGCCCCTTATTAAAAATGTCCCAGGTATTTCCCAATTGAAAAGGGAAAAAAAAAAACAAGGGAAAAAAATTATTGGGGACCCCCAGGATCAGCTGTTTGAATGAACTGTGGTACCTGTGTAAGCGCCGTGACCCCTTCTCTGTGTCATTCTTTTCATAGTGGCCATGTAATGTAACTACAGCCTCATCCTATCCACGTCTATGTGACAAGGCTGGAATGACATCACACGGACACTATAAACAGACAGCGTGTGATATAAACAGGCGCCATAGCCCCTTCATACAGCTGATCAGTGGGAAATCACTTATCACTTATTGATGATTTATTCTGAGGATAGACCATCAATAAAAATGAGCTGGAAAACCCCTTAAGGCCAAGGCCCCACGTAGCATCCCGCAGCAAAAAACAGCTGTGGGAAAAACCGCGGCGGTGACGCATCACGGTTTTTCCTGCAGCACTTTGCACAGAAAGTTCACAGAGGTTTCCTCTGCGGACTTTCTGCTTCAATTATATCTATAGGGAAACCGCCGGCGTTTCTGTAGGTATAATTGACATGCTGCGATTTCCAAAACTGCGACTGTTTTGGAAATCGCAGCATTTCCGCTGCGCATATTTTACTGGGGATGGGATGTGGCCCCTTGTGGCGAAAACCCACAGAAAAAAAACGTGACATTCTAGCAAATCCCATCCACACATTACGGAAAAATATGTGCAGCAGATGCACTGCGATTTCCAAAACCGTTGCGGTTTTGGAAATCGCAGCATGTCAATTATACCTACAGAAACACTGGCGGTTTCCATATAGGTGTATTGAAAACAGAAAGTCCACAGAGGAAACCTCTGCAGACCTTTTGTGAAAAGCGCTGGGGGAAAAACCACAATGTTACCGCCATGGTTTTTCCTGCAGCCCGCTACGTGGGGCCTTAGTCTTAATAAAGCCCAAGTGCCACTTTCATTAAATTAATTGCTCCCTCATATTATGCCCCTGATTCCCCCTGACATAAATACTGCACCTCTAATGGCTCCTTATATTAATGACCACCCCCTTATGTTCCTAATGCCTCCTACTATAAATGATGCCCCCTAATGGCTCCTTATATAAATAACCTCCCCCTTGTATTAATAATACCCCCTAATAACCCTTATATAAAGGACCCACCATTAACCCTTATATAAAGGACCCCCCCATCGTCATAATGCCCCCTAATGAATCCTCCCTTTATAGTTATATTTCCCCCTCCTATCTACCCCTTATACTATTAATATACCCACAAAAAAAAAAAACATACTCACCTGCGACGATGATGAATGGAGCCGCCGCTTCCTCCCTGTCCACGCGCAGGACGTCTGTGTCTGAGCGCGGGCGGCGTGATGTTATGACGTCATCGCGCCCGTGCTGAGAAGCAGACATCAGTCTGTAGTCTCGGCGTCTTGTAAACCGCAGGCCTGTATTGGCTTGCGGTTTACAAGACAGTTAAGCACCAGGACGCATTGTAACTAGATCGGTGTCTGCAGACACCGATCTAGTTAGAAATAAAGGCTGTATTAATGGCGGCCCCGGGGTGGGCCCCCAAAAATTCAGTGGGCCCGGGGCAGCCGCCCCCTCTGCCCCCCCCCGCTAGCTACGCCTCTGGTCTGTGGCATTAGTTCTGACACTCGGCTGTATTAAGATACTCCGAATCTAGCTGATGAACCCTTCGAGTGATATGATCAATAGTGATCACAGCATTCATGGGGTCCAGTGGCAAGGTCACTTCATACAGTTATATCTCGGGTGTTCTAAAACATATATCATATATATTATACAGCTGCATAAAAATATCCTAATCCCAACTGTGTTTTCAACTAGTGATATATCTGGAAATAATATAGATAGTGCCTCTTTCATATGACACCAAAAGCAAGTCTTTACCTCTTATAATGCCCGAGATATAACTGTGTGAAGTGACCCTCCCCTACCCTCATTTTCCCTACCTCTTACACAGCCCCCTACTCCATACGCAGTAACATTCAGTGAGAGGCAGGAACAGCTCTCAATACAGAAGGAAGGGAGAGAGTGAAAAAATGCAGGATTTCACAGAAAGGATCCAAAATTTGTTAATAAAGTATATTACAAAATGTATTAATGACACAAATACTGCCAGAAAATCAAAAGTTGTCGGAAAGTTTAGTTACGCTTTAAATGATATGGAGCCAGAACCTTCTGCCATGCAGAGCCCACTCTCTGCAACACATTACCCGAACCGATCAGAGAGATCTCGTCCTTGATCAATTTTAAATCAAGACACAAATCACATCTATTCAGGTTGGGAATAACACGCTCACTATACAGAGGATACTGCAAAATACCATTTAGTTAACTGGGCTGCGCTTTGAGTCTATTGTAAGAAAAGTGCATTATAAATGTTTGTTGTTGTCTACATGGCATTATTATGGGTTTGAGAGCCATTTTGGACCTGGTAAACTCCCTTTAATAAGTGTACCAAATGGCTTTCAAAAAAAAGTAAAAAAGTACTTGTATTGAGTGAGATTTCAAAAATGTTACTTGGAAGTTACTGTAAATCTGCTCTTAGTTACTTTTTTCTTGATAAATACTAAATATGGATTAATACTCTGGAAATTTTTCTTGGTATGGACAGTTTATTATTTTAGTGTGTTCGATGTGCCCTTTATCCCACTCTTTGTGTTTGGGAATGCAGAGGGGTATGGGTGTTTTTGGATGTTGTTTTGTATTCATTGTTATTTTCTTATAATGAAATAAAGACTAATATACTAAAAATATTGGGGTTGTTCAATGCCAGGACAAAATGTTGTGGTATCCAAAGCCAAAAGGTGCCATTGTAGTGTTGCCAAAAAAAAAGGCCTGGGGAACATCACCAAAGAGCAGGCGGAGAGCTGAGCGGACTTGTTACAACTTTAGAGTAATGGGTTGATGTTGCACACTTACCCAACACCAGATGACACATGGTTGTACAGGACACCTCCCCCATGGATTGTGTGTGTGTGGATGGGCTTAGCCAGAATCCCATCCACTTTGCAGGTAATGTAAAACACAGGGTTTTTTTTTTCTGTGGCCAGAATGCTGCATTTTAGCAAGGTTGGGCCTTAAAGTATTCCGCACATTCATGTGTAATAACCACCAAATATAATAGTGCTACCTTGCTTTCTGTGTCTTATGTGAACTGTAACCATCAAGGGTATTACTGATTAGAAGAAAGAAATGTCTTCCACCAAACCAATATGGTCTGCAACCAGTGGCATGACATGAAGCTCCCAAGCCCCAATGCAAAATCTATACCAGGCTGCTTAACTATAATGTATTGTGTATAGCACTGGTCTTCTCATATTGGGAAGAGACACTACACCCTCTGCACCCCCAATTTACGACCCTGTTTGCAGCTGTTTCTTTAGGCTAAGGCATTACGTTGCGGAAAGGCAGCTTTTTTTGTTGCAGATTTTGCTGCCATTTTTTAGAGCCAAAGCCAGGAGTGGATTGAGCAGAAGGTAGAAGTATAAGAACTTATTAGATATTTCCTATTCCTTTTGTAGCCACTCTTGGCTTTGGCTCAAAAAAACACAGCAAAATTTGCAACAAAAAAAGCTACGTTTCCGCAACGTGGGGCCTCAGCCTTAAAGAGAACCATTGACTACTTGTTACAGGTTGTAGAAGAAAAATTTTTTCAGGAACAAAGCCTTGCTGAGACATTCCCCCTGCCCATCGCTGGTCCATCTAAGAGTAGATGGGAGTGTGACAGACTAACAAAGCACAGTTTGCATAGAGTAGCCCAAGAAGCTAGTGACCATATTACAAAAATAAAGAGGGAACTACCAATCATAGGAACCACACCTAAAAAATAAAAAGGAGGGCACCAGGTATTTTTACTATGCATTGTGCATTTATTGTGAAATTGTTATTGTGACCCAGAGGGTAGCTTTAGACATCTAATTCTCTAAAGGATCATGTGGCTACCTAGTTAGTCCAGCAGTGTGTTAGACCGGAAGGTTCTGGGCTTGTATTGTACTTGCAGGGTTGTCATCGAAATAATTAACCAAACAGTGTGGTGTAAGGGCTTATAATGTCAGGCTCTAAATAATTCAGCACCTGTCATACTAATCCCTGACCCCCACTGGGAGCTGTTAACTACTTTTATGCTATTCTATGTCATGCATTGTAGCAATATTTTTGGCCAGAAGTTGCTGCTTGTTTTGTTTCCAGAAGAAACTGTTACAATTTGCACTATTAAAAAATGACACTTTTGTGACCTTCAAATCCTTTTTTTTCCCAAATGTACTGTATATGCTTCAATGTGCAATAACCACTTCAGGCACAGTACGTAATACTGCTGAGGTTCAGCATTGAAGCCATAGGTTCAACTCCAATAGGATATTTATCTAGAGTTTGTTCATTTTCCTCCCACACTCCAAAAACATCCTTATATTAATAGACTATAGTGTGTTTGTTATGGGTTCAAGATTAGGGAAATTAGATTGTGAGCTCCGCACTGGGGGCAGGGGCTATAATCATATTAAATGTGCATCCCCAAGACAAGATCATATAACATATGCACATAATTCCATTACAATTTCTCCTGATGATCCACCATAACAAAGACCTGGCCCATTTACAGCCTGTTCAGCGCTAATTGCCGTATTTCAAGGAAAGCGACGCCGATCTTTTATTTTTTTTTCTAGAGCTGCAGATTAAACTGCAATTCCCCAAACAAACAGCTTGGTAAAGTGTGGTGTAAAATATTTCAGTATACGACTGTGCATTTCTACATGTGAAACGTTTCACAAAAAAAGACACCTTCTGTAACCAGCGGGGTGACGGTTTCCAAGGAGACTCCAATCCTTCGACTCTTGGGAATAATTGGAATAATAGAACCATGAAAATAGAATTTACGAGCGCAAGGGCAATGGGTAACGAGAATTTGCATTAACTTTAACAAGCCTAGCTTGCAGGGTTTGATCTGGAATCAGCTTAGGAGAGAGCGGTTTGGAAACATGTTTAATTAATGTCAACAGAGTGTCGAATGTGAAAATCATCTCTGCAGAATGTGCTCGCAACACAACAAATCAGAGAGTAATTCCCTGAAGAAAGCAGCCAACGGAAGGCTGGCACGCTATCCTATATACACCAGTATGAGATTAGATTGTAAGCTCTACTGGGGCTGATGAGGATCATTATCACATCATACAGCGCTACTTAATATGGCGGTGCCATATAAATATCACATAACGATAGTCAAAGGAAGTGGAAATATGACCTGATTTTATGACGAAAACGTTATCACATAGTACATACTGTGCATATACTTACAGGAAAAAGAACTCCTTGGTCAATGTATTATAAAATATTCATAGACTCCACTGAACTAGTGGAAATGCAGGCTGGTACTTACAGGGACTCTCTTATGTGCTTGATTTCATTAGATGAAAGTCTGTAGAAGTGAAATGTTGGGCTTGTTCTTTTTTAAGGTATTGGGGGGATTTATTAAATCTGGCGTTTCCTACCACTGTTAGGGCAATACGAGATTACGTCACAATTACGCTAGTTTCACACTTGCATTGGGGTTTCCATTCTTCGGGTCCACTCCGGGGCCCGAAAAACGTAAACTCAATCTGCTTAAAAAGCGGTTAAATGTAAAAACCCACGGACCCCATAGACTATAATGGGGTTTGCTGGGATTCCACCCAAAAAATGTGGAGAGAAATTCCTGCTTGCTGCATTTTTCAAGTGGAATGGGAGACAGAATCCCCGAACGGTCACCCAACGCAGGTGTGACCGTAGCCTTATTAAAGTTTTCTGGAACCTATTGCATGTTTCATACATAAGATAGGATAGGTCATCAGTTTCTGATCTGTGAGGGTCCAACATCTGGACCCTGCACTGATCAGCCAGAAGCTGCTGCAGTGGATGGGGAGTAAAAACTGCATGCTCCTATTCAATCAATAGGAGCAGGATTGCAGTTTCCCGGCCTCACCACTATGCATTGAGGAGTGTATCTATACAGTGGAATTGCTTCCACTCCCCATTCATTGCACCTGAAGGCCGCAGGAACAGCCGATCTGTGTAGGGTTTGGGTGTCAGTCCCCCACAGATCAGATAGAAAAATGCATCAGGGGCTGGAAAACCACTTTAAGGCTAGGGCCCCATGTAGTGGGCTGCAGCAAAAAAGCGATGCGGGAAAAACCATGGTGGCAACGCTTTGCGTTTTTTTCCTGCAGCGGTTTTAAAAGAAACTCTGCAGAGGTTTCCTCTGCGGAATTTCTGCTTCCATTATACCTACAGGGAAACCACCGGTGTTTCCGTAGGTATAAATAACATACTGTTATTTCCAAAACCGCGACAGTCTTGGAAATCGCAGTGTGTCCGCTGCACATATTTTTCCGCAAGGTGGGGATGGGATTTGCTGGAATCCCATCCACCTTGAAGTGACTGTAAAACCCCGTGTTTTTTTCCATGGCATTTACACCACATGGGGCCCTGTTCTTTTTTTTATTTAACTGTAATTTTTATTGAAAAATTTTTTTCATTAACAAGGTATAAAGAGAAAAAAGATCAAACAAGCAGAAAACAATGAGGTAGGTAGAGGCTATCCGCCTCTTCTCCCTTAAACAATATGCATTCAAATTAGACAGTAAACAAGGGAGGGGAGGGATGAAGGGATTAAGAAGACAAGGGTAGAAGCAGAGGAAAGGAGGGGAGGGGAGAAGAGGACTAGAGATCAGAGACCCTGTGATGTACAATACATATCCCAAGGCGCCCAGATAGCCCCAAAGGCCTCCTGTGAGTTGTTTAGGCCCACGGTCAGGCATTCAAGACTCCTCACATCCTTCACTCTAGCCACAAGTTCAAGACCAGATGGGGGACTCACTTTCTTCCAGTTTCTAGCTATGAGAATTTTAGCTGCAGTACAAAGATGCAAGAAAAGCCTGGATGACTTATTGCTCAGGTGCCTGGGGGGAAGGTTCAGGAGATAGACCAGAGGGTCAAGAGGGACCTCTTGCAAAAAGAGAGCAGTCGCCAAAGTCCTGACCTCCCTCCAGAAAACCAGGATGAGAGGGCACGTCCAAAAGATGTGGTGCAGGGTACCCACCGCAACTCCACAGCGCCAGCACCATGGGGGAACCAATGGATTTAAAGCATGGAGGAGAGCTGGGGTATGATACCAATGCATCAACAACTTATACTGCGCTTCCCGAAATGTAATGCACTGAGATGATTTCTGGGCCCGAGACCATACAATCCGCCACTGTTCCTGGGAGATGGGTCTACCCACCGCCTCCTCCCATTTAAGCATATAGCGATGGGTAACTGGGGAGCCTGTAGTTTGTGAGGTAAGAAGTTGGTAAATAGAGGATATAAAGCCCCTAGTGGACGTGCCTGCATGGCAAATCTTTTCAAAAGCGGTGGGCAGTGACACTTTAAGGGACCCATGGAGGGAGCGGACAAAGTGAACCACCTGTAAATAATGGAACCATTCAGTACCTGGCAGGTTTTGGTTAGCTATAAGGTAGGCAAAGGACCTGAGTTCCAAGGTTCCAGGATCAACCATGTCCGCAATCCGGTAAAGACCAGCTTTAGACCACACCTTAGTCATGGCAGAGGTCAGGCTTTCCGGGAGAAGGGGGTTGTATAATATGGAGACCATAGATGAGTGTTGGGACATCAGGGAGAATCTAGTACGACAGGCAGACCAAATAGATCTAGTAAACCGAATAGGGCCCAGCAGGTACGAGGCAGGGGGAGCGGGGGGGAGAGCCAACCCACAGAAGCGCGTTAGGGTGCATGGGAGCCAGCCAGAGCTTCTCTATCTGCACCCATCTAGTATATGCTGGCATAGCCGCCCAAAGTGGGATATGGCGCAAGTGGGACGCCCAATAGTAATGTAGCAGATGTGGGACGGCCATACCCCCAGACCCCCTATCCGCCAGCATAACAGATCTGGGTATTCGGTGTCGTTTTGCCTGCCAGATAAACTGAAAAATAGCTTTCTGCAGGTTCCGTAATTCTCTCCGAGGAATCGTAACCGGGAGTGTCTCGAAAAAATACAGTAGCTTCGGAAGGAGAGTCATCTTGACCGCGGCAATTCTCCCTAAAAGGGAGATGGGTAAGGGTTGCCATTTGTCCAATAGGGCTCTTAACTCACGAAACAACCGCGGGTAGTTTGCCGAATAGAGGGTCGCGTAGGAGGTGGATATATGGACTCCCAGGTAGCGGATAGAGGACTCCCGCCACTGGAAATCGTAATTACTGCGGAGGAGAAGGAGAAGGTCCTGTGGAATGTTGAGTGGGAGTGCCTCAGTCTTTGCAGGGTTCACCTTGTATCCTGAGAGATCGCTATAGGTCTCCAGCAAGCGCAACAAGTTTGGAAGGGTAGTATGAGGGGAGGTGAGAGTGAGGAGTACATCATCTGCGAAAAGAGAGACCTTAAATTCCTTATCCTGAACCATGATCCCCTTGATATTAGGGTCTCGCCTAATCTTGGCTGCCAGCGGTTCAATGCAGAGGGCAAATATGATGGGAGACAGGGGGCAACCCTGCCTAGTGCCATTTCGAATAGGGAAGAAGGGCGAGGATGCATGGGGAAGCTTAATTGCTGCTGTGGGTAGGGAGTAGAGGGCCTGGATAGCTGTGAGGAAAGGTCCCGTGAGCCCGAACGCCTTAAGCGTAGCATGCATAAACGACCAATCTATGCGATCGAAAGCCTTTTCAGCGTCCAGACTCAAGAGAAGGGCCGGGGTAGAATAATGATTGGCCACCTCCACCAAATCCACAGTCCTCCTGGTGTTGTCACCACCCTGACGACAGGGGATGAATCCCACCTGGTCCTTATGGACAAGCAGAGGGAGCCAAGCATTTAACCTATTGGCTAGGAGTTTGGTAAAGAGTTTCAGGTCCGCGTTCAGCAAAGCAATCGGTCGATAATTAGCACAGTCCTGCAAGTCCTTACCTGGTTTAGGGACCAATGTGAGCAGTGAGGAGAGCATAGTCGGGGGTATGGGGGAGCCTAAGAGGAAGGAATTGAAGAGGGACAATAGATGAGCAGAAAGTTCACCCTGGAAAACCTTATAATAATTGTAAGTGAACCCATCTGGGCCCGGGGCTTTCCCATTTGGGAGGTCCCTCAGGACCCCCTCTAGTTCCTCCCTGGTGATGGGAGTGTTTAGGGAAGTCAAGGCCTCAGGAGGCAGGCGTGGGAGACAACAATCCTTTAAATAGTCTTCTAGCAGTGTTGAGTCATCCCCAGGGGGTAGTGCTCGCGGGGGGGGGGGGGTAAGTTATACAGCTTAGAATAGTAAGAGTGGAACGCCAGCGCCAGAGCGTCAGGGTGGTGTTGAAGGGTACCCGTGGAGTCACGGACAGAGTGTGGTGTGGAGGAGGCCTGATGATCCCTGAGGGTTCTTGCCAGGAGGGTGTGAGACTTATTACCTCGCTCAAAGAACCTCTGGCGAGTATAAAGCAGAAGTCGTTCCACATGGCGGGTTTCCAAATCACGGAGGTCAGCCCGTGCCAAAACCAAACGGCGAAGAACCCCCAGGGATGGATGTGCTGCCGAAGTTGTCATAAGGGACCGAATACGAGCTTGGAGAAGCTGTTCCTGGGCCTGTCTGTCCCTTTTAAGCCTAGAAGCCAATGCGATACAATGTCCTCTCATGACCGCCTTATGGGCTTCCCAGAGAATGGCAAGAGAGTTTACCGAACCTAAGTTGTCCCTGAAATAATCCATCAAGTGTGTGCGCAGGATCTCGAGGGAGGTCGGTGATCTGAGCAATGTTTCGTTAAGACGCCAATGACATTGGCGAGTAGGCACTGGGGTCGTAGATAGAGTAACCACAACTGGGGCATGGTCAGACCAGGTGAGGGAGCCAATGTTCGTGTCCCTGAGCAAACGAAGGGCGGGAGCATTACCAAAGAAATGGGGGGGCCCCGTTCTAAGAGTGCCTCTTAGTAACTCTGGTGCATCTTAAGAGGTCCGTGTGCAAGAATTAAAATCTGTGCTAGCCTGGAACTGGCATAGATTTCACCAATAAATCATGCCAGTTTTTTGGTATGAGTTATAATCAATCGTTCCTGACCCGGTCCCCCTTGATTTCTCTCCCACTCTGCCCACTAACTTGAAACATGTGGAGCAGGGTGCAGAAACAACAAGTAGCACATCTTCTACACTAATTTTCTACACCATCTTCTACATTTGTAGGTTCTCCCCACAGTAGATAATTTGTTTCTAACACCTTTCCTGGGGTGGCCATATTAAACGCACGCACCTTCTTTCCTGATAGATAATGCAGCAGAATATGTGCTTTGTGACAGCTCAAATGGATGGCAGACAATTGACAAGTAATATCAAAAGGAATTACACTCTACAGGAAGCTGTAGAATACAGCCCCCCTCCCCAAAGACCAGGGGAACTGTATATAGAGACTTATCTGTATATATAGTGTAACTATCCTGTCTTATCTAGGCCTACATCAGTGCAGTAAAGCTATCATTACCCTGCCCACATTAACTCTGCTGATACTGTCCAAATCTATACAGCAAAGTCAATAAGTGAGGTATAACAGAGGAACAGCACATGGGAGATAAAAGTACCGTATTTTTCGGTTTAGAAGACGCACTTAATTATATGACCCACCTAGGCTTTAGAAGAGGAAAATAGGAAAAAATTGTTTGATTTATATTATGTCCCATAGTGGTCTACACACAGTATAATGTCCCATAGTGGCCCTTCCACACAGTATAATGTCCCATAGTGGCCCCTCCACACAGTTTAATGTCCCATAGTGACCCCTCCACACAGTTTAATGTCCCATAGTGACATTCCACACAGTATAACGTCCCATAGAGGCCCCTTCACTCACTATAATGTCCCGCAGAGGCCCCTTCACTCACTATAATGTCCTATAGTGGCTCATATGGTTTTCTTTATGAATTTTCCTAAAAGTTCAGGTTCAGGAAGAACCTGAAAACCCTGGGGTTTACCACCCAGGAACCATTGTTATACTCTGGGGTCTGGGAGGCGATCAAACATAATAAACAGTGTAACTTACCTCACCTGGTCTCCGTGGATCTTCTGTTCACAGAGATGTCTCTGAATAATGTTTGAGACACCTCAGCGGTGACGTCGGTGTCTTCACACAAAATGACACCAGAGCAATGTACAGCACACAACCAAAAAATAGTAGGGTGGAGCGCTCTCCGTTTGTCATCCTTTTTTCACGGACCTAGAGACAGAGAAAATATAGGAAATGAGGTGAAAAAACAGGCGTGAAAAACAGATCAACCACGTACAGCACACTACCCGCAAATAAGCAGGGTGGATTGACGTCCGTAATTATCAGGGGCAACATGGAGGCGTGAGAATAATGTACGGTCTAAAGATCGAGGATGTGAGTGGAGGTAGCCTTTAAAATATTTTTCATGCATGTTCATGACTTGCTTGTATGTTCCACTCCCAGTCTAATCCGTATATTATAGAGCATAGATCTAAAACTTAATACTGTATACAAGTCACTGCAAGACCAGGCCAGGCCCAGGTGGCAGCAGCATTGTAATATTTAATTGGCAGTGTTCGGCTTAGAAGAATACAAGCACACAAGACAAAAACCTCGATGCTGCTCAAACAAGAGAAATTGGGTGATCCGTGTTCTCTATAAATAAAACACACAACTTATTATGAAACTAATTATGAAAAATATTTCGGCTTTCTTTCCTGTAATGACATAATTCCCAGGCAGTAATATTTCAACAAAAATACCTTGTTTAATGTGTAGCCGGCAGCAGAATCATTAGAATGGAGCACATTATTGGTACAGCATTCCTAAGCTCTTATTCACACTGAAAACCACCATGGTTTAATAGAATAAAGTGTCCCATTATATAACATCAGAACCCATACATTTTTTTTTTTTTTTTCCTTCAAAGCTAGGACTTTTAGGGTTGCACAACGGTGCCACACCTGATCACAGGCTGTATCTGGTATTGCTCTCAGCTCCATTGTAGTGAAAGGGACTGAGGTACAATGCCATACATAGGTCATTTGTTTTTTCCCCCCAAAAAAGCTGCTATGACTTCTAATTCTGGAAACTCCTTAAGGCTAAGACCCCACATGGTGTCCCGCAGCAAAAAAGCGCTGCGGGAAAAACTGCAGTGGCAACGCATCGCGGCTCTTCCCACAGAGTTTTCCTCTGCGGAATTTCTGCTTCAATTATACCTATGGGGAAACCGCCGGCTTTTCCATAGGTATAATTGACATGCTGCGATTAATAAAACTACGACGGTTTTGGAAATCGCTGCGTGTCTGCAAATGCAAAGTGGGGATGGGATTTGCTAGAATCCCATCCACCTTTTGTGATCGTAAAACGCCGCGGTTCACCTGCGATGTTTACGTCACATGAGGCCCCAGTCTTAAGGCGTTACATTATAGGGAATCCCATCCACATATTGTGGAAAAATATGCGCAGCAGACACACTGAAATTTCCAAAACCATTGCGGTTTTGGAAATCTCAGCATGTCAATTATACCTACGGAAACGCCAGCGGTTTCCCTATAGGTATAATAGGAGAAGAAAGACTTTCTGTAAAAAGCGCTTTTTTTGCTGTGGCCTTTTTTGTATGGGTAAATCCGGGGTGGCACACAGAGCAAAATGGCACACAGCAAAAACTTTCATGCAAATCCATGCCCCCCATGGGAGTGCCCATATCCTTTTGTGTGTCATCATGCCCCCTTTGGGTATTAATGTGCTGGTCATGCTCCCTTTTCAGGTTTGACCAGCACATAAGGTACCCAAGTTACATATAAAATGACTACTACTCAGCCCAGCCCAGGAGATTTGCCAGCTCTTGCAGGAGTCCAGGTGGTCACTTATTTTTTGGGAGTCTTCTGGATGAGTTGGCAAGTATGGGATAGGCTATCAGTGTCAGTTCAGTGGGGGATTGATTCTTGGCACCCAGCTGCTTGAAATGGCTGCGGCATTCAGCTCAACACTGTGGCCTCTACAACGGTCTGTCTACCTGCACACATGATTGTGGTGGTGAAAGGTGTTACTGCAGCTGCATCGTATTCCCTAATATCCTGCACTCCTCGACTATGTAGATATACAGCTAGACTGATCAATGTATACAGTGAATAGACTGTAGAGCTCTTCATTGTTATCATCAATACCATGCCTGCTGTGGTTGTATACCTAATAGGCCACAGTCTAATACATTGCCTGTCAGATTTACACTGACAGGCAATAATGGTTTACCTGAGTATACCAAATAATAATAATATGGATGGATAAGTTAGTTATTTTATTGGCTAGCTCTTAAAATGATGCAAGAGAAATGCATACGCTCTCATTATACCATACTCATGTGACATAATAAAACAAATAATAAAGTGACATAAAATTTAGTTAAAAAAAGTGTAGAGTAAAAAGATTCATGAGTTTTTTGGTTTTATTTTGTCATAGTATAGTAAAAAATACACATGTATGATATTGAGGTTATGGGAACCCAGCAAAGTGAATAAGATTTCATTCATCTCATCCATAAAAACACAGCATTTCAATTTTAGTTGCAGATTTGATGATGTTTTCCTATATGTTTAATAGGGGAAGAAGAAACGCAGCATAAACTCAATAAAAAACTCTGTGTAAATAAAGACAATGCTAATTTTTGTAGCTGCGTTTCACTACATGGGGCCTTAGCCATAGGGTAAATTCACACGTAGGAATTTGCCACTGAATTTGATGTGGATTTTGACGCAGAATCCACCTCATATTCCGTCTGAAATCTGTCTCTCGTTCACTTCAATGGGTGTCAGTAGCAGATTTTCACTACTAGCTGATTTTTTTTCAGCTAGAGAAAAAATTAGCATCCTACTAGTTCTTCAGACGGATTCCGCCTGAGAAATCCCTTTGAAATGAATGGGAGGCGGAAAATATACCTTTTTTGACACGGAATTTTCAAAATCCGCTAGTGGAATTTGGAATATGTTCCTGCTCAATAAAGTAAAAATACAGTGGCACTCTTCTCCAAATTACCCTTTAGGCTAAAGCCCCACGTAGAGTGCTGCAGCAAAAAAGCGCTGCAGGAAAAAACGTGGCGGCAACGCATTTTGGTTTTTCCCAGAGTGCTTTACACAGAAAGTCCGCAGAGGTTTCCTGTGTGGACTTTCTGCTTCCACTATACCTATAAGGAAACCGCCGGCGTTTCCGTAGGTATAATTGACATGCTGTGATTTCCAAAACCACAATGGTTTTGGAAATCGCAGCATGCCCGTTGCGTGTATCTTTCTACAATGTGTGGATGGTATTCACTAGAATCCCATCCACTTTGCAGGAACTGTATAACGCCGCGTTTACGCCATGTGGAGCCCCAGCCTCAAAATCTGTGTAGTTTTTTGTAAATTTTCTGGCAAAAATGGACAACCCTTTTAACTTTTAAAGCAACTGGGGGCATTGAAAAAAATAAAAAAAAAATTCATACCTGTCCCAGATGATCCGGTGTCTTCCTGGTGCGTTCAGGTCCTTCTACTGAACGGGTCTCTTCTGGCATTGTGCTGAAGCCGCTGATTGGCCTGATCGTCACGTGACGGCTGAGGCCAATCAGTGAATGGCATACGATGTCACTACCTGTGACATCACTCTTCCTTAGGCCTGCTGAGGCCGGTGATTGGCTTCAGTGGTTATGTGACCGCTGAGGCCAATCAGCGGCTTCATTGGAACTCCGGAAGAGACCCGGGAGAAGCCGTCGGAGCAGAAGAATTGGGACGCGCCGGGGGGGACACAGTAGCAGCGGGGACAGGTGAGTATGATTTTTTTTTTTTTTTTTATGGACAACACATGGACAAAATTTTTGGTACCCCTCGTTTAATGAAAGAAAAACCCACAATGGTCACAGAAATAACTTGAATCTGACAAAAGTAATAATATAGAAAAATTCTATGGAAATGAACAAATGAAAGTCAGACATTGCTTTCCAACCATGCTTCAACACAATTTTTTAAAAAAGAAAACTCATGAAACAGGCCTGGACCGAAATGATGGTTCCCATAACTTAATATTTTGTTGCACAACCTTTTGAGGCAATCACTGCAATCAAACGATTCCTGTAACTGTCAATGAGACTTCTGCACCTCTCAACAGGTATTTTGGCCACGCCTCATGAGCAAACTGCTCCAGCTGTCTTGGGTTTGAAGGGTGCCTTTCCCAGTCGGCATGTTTCAGATCCTTCCAAAGATGCTCAATAGGATTTAGGTCAGGGCTCATAGAAGGCCACTTCAGAATAGTCCAATGTTTTCCTCTTAGCCATTCTTGGGTGTTTTTAGCTGTGTTTTGGGTCATTATCCTGTTGCAAGACCCATAACCTGCGACTGAGACCAAGCTTTCTGACACTGGGCAGCACATTTCTTTCTAGAATCCCTTGATAGTCTTGAGATTTCATTGTACCCTGCACAGATTCAAGACACCCTGTGCCAGATGCAGCAAAGCAGATATGCTTCATTTTTCCATCTGTGAACATAGAGCTGATGCGCCTTGCCAAAAATTTTGATTTTTGTCTCATCTGTCCATAGGACAATCTCCCAGAAGCTTTGTGGCTTGTCAACATGTAGTTTTATATATTATTACTTTTGTCGGATTCAAGTTATTTCTGTGACCATTGTGGATTTTTCTTTCATTAAACAAGGGGTACCAACAATTTTGTCCACGTGTATATATATATTAATAAGTCTCATAGACATCATAATGGTACAAATGGAAACTACATCTTACATCAAAAAACACAAGCTAACATCAACAAAAAAAATCAAAAAGGTCTAACTCTTGGTATGTGGTGTAACAAAAAAAAAAAATTTTACCAAAAAATGTTTTTTGTTTTTTTTAATTGTGGAAAAAGCAATAAAATATTAAAAACCTCTATAAATATGTGGTATCACCGTAATTGCACCATAGAACATTGGTAACATACTATTAATACCGCATAGTAAATTGCACACAATTGAAACTGTATACATAAATGGCTACTTGTCTTCATTCCCCTGGGATTTGAGTGTAAGGAGGTGTGTACGACTGCTGATAGATTCTGTTCAGCAAAAAAAAGCATAAAAAAAAATTGTAAAATGAATAGAATTTTACATTTTATTACTGTTCAGAAAACTGCACTTATTTCATTGAGCCAGGCACTTGACTCCAGCTGCTGCATACATTACTATTTTTCAGTTTCCAGAAGGAATTAAACACGTTCCCCTCATTACTTCATTACATCAAATCCTGCAAGGACGCTCACCAGAAAATACCGCCAATGCACATTGTGTGAATTACCATTGATTTACATTGATCTCCTAATGCCTCGCTCATGACAATGCAAAAACTGAACCACTAAGGTCAGCGTAAATGAAACCTAGCAAGACGTGAATGTATAACATGTCATTATTTCGGATTATGTTATAAGTGCAGCTAATTTGACTTCTTGTGTCAATATTCATCTAGTCTCGAGCCTGATTTCATGTGGGAAAGTTGCTGGCCCAGATTTACTACTGCAGACACTGGTGTAAATATGACGCATCTTTGGCACATCTTGGCTCATCTAATTTTTCGACATGCTAGTCATGTGGGTGTGGCTAATCAGAAAAGAGGGAGTGTCTTAAATGGGACATGATGCGGCAACAACGTGCCAAATAGTGTTGAAACATTCTGGCTCAAAGTAAAACATGATATAAATGTACACGAGACAGTGTAAAGATAGGCCAGATTTATCATCCAGCATCAGTCACTGTGATAAATCTGGTGTATTTTCAGTCTACGTTTGCACTAACTATTAGTAAACCTGGGCCTCTGTGTTCTCCTCTTCAATATATACACATGTGGACAAAATTGTTGGTACCCCTCGTTTAATGAAAGAAAAACCCACAATGGTCACAGAAATATATAATGTATTTTTTGTGCATTGCCTGTATGGCGCTGATTTATTTCCAGCACTACACAAAAATCATTTACATCAGTCCATTTTCCCAATGAGATGGGCATAACGGCTTGGTCTATGGTAATGGAACTAAAATGGAGAAACATGGAGTCTTATAGCAATCCGAGTTTTCATCAACACTTGAAATATGTTCAGGGTCTTGCTGAGTGGTCTGTTCTCTGGCTGTATAAGCCTTCATGCATTTTTGCCCCATTATGGTTTTTGAATTTTGCATTTCTCTCTGAGGCAGGGGCATGTACAATGCAGAGAAGTCTGCCACCCCATCCATTATTACTACTACTGGTTTCTTTACATGTAATTATGCCAGGAGTAACTGTAAAATGGCAAACAGGAGGGAAAAGCCCAAATGACCGTAATAAAAGGGATCTAGAGACGCATCTTTGGTGCATCATGGTGCATTTAAGCCACTCCCCCTTTTCTGAGAATCCACGCCCACATGTCTAGCAGGTTTGAAATTTTAGATGCGCCAAAGAAGTACCACATTTACGTCAGTGTCTAGACTTACCACAGTAGTAAATCTGGGGCAATAGTTTTTGCAGTGTTTAAAAAAAATAAATAAATAAAAACACATTTTTTAAAATCATGTGTTTTCCACAAGGATTTATTCTGCAAGGTGGGGAAGAGGTTAACTAAAATCTTTGGGACTGTGAATTGCTTGTTGCGTTTCCACAAAGGCCAAAAATGCTGTCTTGTGGCCTCGGTGTAAGGTGGGGTGATACATCTATTCATGGCTGCCAACAAAATCCTGGCACATTTTAGTTCTGTTCCCACCCGGGAACACCATCAAGTCACCCAATTTGAGGTGTTAATTTTACCAATCCGTCCGCCCCTGTTGTTTTCACTTGGTTAAGCCCCTTCCTGGCCATTTCTCAAGACTGGAAACTATGCATCCATTTATATATTGTGGGTGTTTGTAGATGGGGCCTTAGAGATGTCAAATAGCCCACAATATATAGGATTAAAATACTGGAAGACCATTATGTACACCCCTATACAACTATCCTCATGTGGAAAAGTTAGACATGAGATAGACCCCACATCAGCTGATCTGTGTGGGACCTGGGTGTCAGACCTCTACTCATCTATCCTTAGAATAGGTTATCAATATTTTACTACCCTTTAAGAATTCAGAAAGTTTACATCATCAAAGTATTTTTTTTTTTGCATTCATATATAACTTTCTAGAAGGAATGCATAATGGCCATTTTATTTTACACAGCTTTGTACTAAATCTATGAGGAAGTATATAAGGAGTATGAGTGAGAGTGCAGACAGTTTAATGTTAGGCAAGGTTTCCCTCTAGTGGATAATAGGGATATTGCAGTGTGTGAAACTCAAAATCATGAATTATGATTTATATTCATTGTTAATGGTGAGAATTATTTTACGGTTTTATCTGCAGAACCACACAGACAGGGCATAGATATATAAATATACTGTATATATCATAAGGAATGAGAATTACACCAACAAGCTGCACACATGGACAAAATTGTTGGTACCCCTCGTTTAATGAAAGAAAAACCCACAATGGTCACAGAAATAACTTGAATCTGAAAAAAGTAATAATATATAAAAATTCTATGAAAATGAACAAATGAAAGTCAGACATTGCTTTCCAACCATGCTTCAACAGAATTTTTTTTTAAAAAAGAAAACTCATGAAACAGGCCTGGACAGAAATGATGGTTCCCTTAACTTAATATTTTGTTGCACAACCTTTTGAGGCAATCCCTGCAATCAAACGATTCCTGTAACTGTCAATGAGACTTCTGCACCTCTCAGCAGGTATTTTGGCCACTCCTCATGAGCAAACTGCTCCAGTTGTCTCGGGTGTGAAGGGTGCCTTTTCCAGACGGCATGTTTCAGCTCCTTCCAAAGATGCTCAATAGGATTTAGGTCAGGGCTCATAGAAGGCCACTTCTGAATAGTCCAATGTTTTCCTCTTCGCCATTCTTGGGTGTTTTTAGCTGTGTGTTTTGGGTCATTATCCTGTTGCAAGACCCATGACCTGCGACTGAGACCAAGCTTTCTGACACTGGGCAGCACATTTCTCTCTAGAATCCCGTGATAGTCTTGAGATTTCATTGTACCCTGCACAGATTCAAGACACCCTGTGCCAGATGCAGCAAAGCAGCCCCAGAACATAACAGAGCCTCCTCCATGTTTCACAGTAGGGACAGTGTTCTTTTCAAGATATTCTTCATTTTTCCGTCTGTGAACATAGAGCTGATGTGCCTTGCCAAAAATTTCAATTTTTGTCTCATCTGTCCATAGGACATTCTCCCAGAAGCTTTGTGGCTTGTCAACATGTAGTTTGGCAAATTCCAGTCTGTCAGATTCAAGTTATTTCTATGACCATTGTGGGTTTTTCTTTCATTAAACGAGGGGTACCAACAATTTTGTCCATGTGTGTATAACTATGGTAAATCCTGAATAAAACTCCTAACGCTTTCCAGGTATGCACCATAAAAGTACAGCGGATGTTGGATATTTAAATACGGCAGCCACTAAGGAGCTGATCGGAGCGGAGCTGCCACTAGAACTGGCAGCAAAGCCCCCAATTAGTGCCTGTACTGATCACAGGCTCCCCAGGATTGAGATCTGGGCTGGTGATCCTATTGAAGGCTCCCAGGCTTTTCTGGCATTGTATTACAGGATGATCTATGCTCTATTAGCATTGTAATGCATTGCATTAGTGATCAGATTCCTTGGGCTTCAAGTCCAATAAATAAAGACTAATAAATACAGTACAAAAAAAAGTTAAAATTAAAAAATTTAAAAAGAAATTCCAGACATTCCTCCCCTTTCCCAAGTACACAAAAGTACTTAAATAAAGTGAAACACATACACATTAGGTATCCCTGTGTCTGAAAACACCCAGTCTACAAATTTATAAAAATATTTTTCCCATACAGTGTACGCCGTAGTGGGGGAAAAAAAAATCTAAAGAGCTGAATTGACGTTTTTTCACTGTTTTGCCTCCCATAAAAACTTAGATAAAAAGCGATCAAACCAATAGACATTCCCCAAACTGATATAAATAAAGATTACATCAGACCCATCAAAAAAAGACCCCTTATGTATCCCTGTAGACAGAGATATAAAAGTTACGGGTATCAGAATATGGCAACTCTGAGAAATGTTATTTTGGGGGGTGGGGGGTTTAAGGGGTTAAAACATAGAAAAATTATATAAATTTGGTATCCTCTGAATTGTACCGACCTATAGAACACAGGTGAGATGTCAGTTTGGCTGCATAATGAATGCCGTAAAAACAAAGCCTGCAAGATAGTCGCTCAAACACAGTTTTTCTCCAATTCCACCCCATTCTAAATTTTTTTCCAGCTTCCCAGTACATCATACTTTAAATTTGAAATGGTTCCATTATAAAGTACAATTTGTCTACAAATATTAAGCCCTCATATGGCTCTGTGAACAAAAAAAATAGTTCTGTCCTTTGGAAGGTGGAGAATGAACACTGAGTTTTTTGCAGGCAGATTTTAGGGCGGAATCCGCCTCAACCACCTCCCAACTGTCCCATGATTCTTCAGCCAGAGGAAAAAAATGTGTGACCTGTCTTCAAGTAGATTCCGCTTTACAAACCCCATTGAAATGAATGGGAGAGCTGGGAGGTGTTTTATGAGGTGGATTCTGGCAGCCAAATGCAATGTTATTATCTATTAAATGTGATAGAACCGTCTATTAGTTTTGATACATACACAATAGATCTGATCTACAATTCATACCCTGTAGATATTGTGTATCTAAATGTAATGTCCACCAAGTTTCTGAGCTCAGTCTCCTCTTTTCATTGACTTGGAAACCTTTTCTATACCAAAAAAGCAAAGATATCTATGCTGCCCCCATGGACTTCCGTAAAAATGCCCCGATGCAATACTCAAACCTTTTGTAGTATTGAACAGATGTTCAGCGAATCACAGTTAATAAAAGAGGTAATATGGTAACCTTTCCTTTAGTAGATGCCACACCTGTCTACCTACATACATTCCACCATATTATAGTGTAAAAACATGACATCACAGATCACATGACATCACAGGGCACATGACATCATAGACACCACATGACATCACAAGGGGTGTAGAATGTGTAAAGTTCTTAACCTGAGCCATCTTGTGTCACTTGAGCTTGACAGCTTG
The DNA here is from genome assembly GCA_947044405.1 of Leptodactylus fallax. Classification (NCBI taxonomy): domain Eukaryota; kingdom Metazoa; phylum Chordata; class Amphibia; order Anura; family Leptodactylidae; genus Leptodactylus; species Leptodactylus fallax. The sequence continues at coordinate 2,880,890 of CAMRHE010000017.1, forward strand.
AAGAGGACAGATGTGCAGGTAAGTGGCTCTTCAACCCGATTCTATGGACATGTGCACACCTGGGGAAAGGGGTTTTACCCCTCCAAAATGGACAAAATATATGTCCATATGTGTAACAGGGAGGGGGTCCAGTTAGGATAATCCCTTTATATTAGGTTCTTTATTTGGTAGTTTTCCACATAATGTGAGAAGAAAGCATTCTGTAACATAAACCTGCTCACAAGATGCTATAGTTCTCTGTTATCAGCCCCTTTTGGTCATGTTGGATCAGAGGGTGACCAGTCTGGGATCCTGTGTTTCCTTTAGCACATAGAGCAGTAGGTGATATGTATTAAAGGAAAAGGGTCCCTTTAAATGTGTGTCATGGCTCAGACATGTATCATGATATATCACGGCTCTTACATGTCGTGCTGTGATGTAGTTTTATATCGGTGCGGTCACTGTTACATATCTGTGATGTGATCATGTACATGAGAGGTTTATGGTGCAGATCTCTGCTGTATTATAGACACCACATGATATCACAGGGCACATGACATCACAGACATTCCATGATGTCACAATGGGTGTAGAATGTGTACAGGTCTTAACCTGAGCCATCTTGTGTCACTTGAGCTTGACAGCTTGAAGAGGACGGTAGGTCCAGGTATGTAGCTCTTCACTCAGTGCTGAGATCTTGTTAACCCATTGTGTTGCTTGAGGAAGGGGGCAAACCACATCCAATTTTGGGTATTTTTACCATGGTGGCTTGTAGAAATTCTGTGGCCCTGGACTAAAGGTCTATATACATTAGCCATTAGTCAACCAATCCCATATACAGGTGTGCTGAGATGCTTCACATGTATTATTAATAATTCTGGTGCATCCTGGGTGATCTGCGCACCAAAAAATGGCCTGTAATGGGTTATTTACTAGCAGTCATTGACGTACTTTTAAAAGTAGGCCAGTGACCGCAAGTAACCTACACATGTACTGCTAAGCTGTGCCGAGTGTGCATGTGTTTTGGAAAGTTGCTTTGTTTAGATGTGACTGTGTATGCTCAGCTGTATTTATTGCATTGTTTTTTCTACAGGTTTCGGTTATTTTGGATTCGCTGGATCACATTGGATGATCAGCATTTTCCAATTTTTTTTAAATAAAATGGTCAATGAGGGATGTGTGGGGGAGTCCTTACTACAATACAATAAAGTATTTTTTGTGCAGTGTCCTTTTTAAAGTTCTTTTTATACAGGTTTAGCTCTCATGAGCTATAATATAATATATATATAATATACAAACATACATACAACATACTGTACATACAATTACATACATGCATACATACAGTACTAGGCAGCAGGCAAGATAAGATCCAGGGAGATATCCGATCGCCATATTTGGGGTCAGGAAGGAATTTTTTGCCCCACTCCGGGGGGTTGTTTCGCCTTCCTCTGGATCATTGGGTTGGGGGCTCTCATCTCAGGACAAGGATGACCACAGCGAGTTCTGTGATCTCCACCAGGCCTGACCTCTCAGTCACTGCGACCTTTTAGAATTTAAAGGGCCAGTAATATTTCATTACAATGTTGCCTTTTCAATAAAAAAACCAAAACATTTAAACTTATCTCTATTGTGTCTGTGGTTTTTGTCTTGTGTGTGAATTACTCCTTAGATAGTGACCATGATGATAGTAATGGCTATCACTCAATATTCCGGTATTTTCCAATATCTGTATATACAGTAATAAAGTGTATCATCTCCTATATATATGGCGGCAGCTGCTGCAGGACAGGGGACTATAGGGGGCGCCATATACAGTGAGCAGATCACACATAACTCTAGTCATTGTGATACCATAATGTCATCTCCTGTCCCAGGTTACATTACATGTGTTATGGGGTTCAGTCTCCCTGATGGGGGGCAATAACATTGGAAGTGTCCTCACAGCTATACACAACATCCTACCTGAAAGAAGACTGAAGAGTCCACAAGAGCGACTGAGCACAGGAGAGACAGGGGGACCTGTATAATAATAGGAAACAGACTAAAGAGGCTTCATATCCACAGGGCCCCATAACAAAACTTGGAAGGGGCCCCACTCAGCAAAGACCACTTTACCAGACAGTGACTCACAGTTACTAAGGCTGGTATATATTAACCCCTTAAGGACACAGCCTATTTTTGCCTTAAGGACACCACATTATTTTTCATTTTTAAATCATCATATTGCAATAGCCTTAACTTTTTTATTTTTATGTTGACATAGCCATATGTGGGCTTGTTTCTGCGAGATTAGTTGAATTTTTTAACAGCATCATTTTTACAACACAAATCATTTAATAATTAACTGTTTTTTTAACTATTTCTAGGAATGAATGGGAAAAAACCAGCAATTTTGCCATTGATTTTTGCACTATAAATTTTGCGCTGTTCATTGTATGGTAAAAAATAACATTCTTAATTACTTTACCACTAGGGGGCTTGAACAGCAGCCCAATACAGTATAATACATGTGTATTGCAGTGTATTGTGCCTGATACTTAATTGTAACAGGCATTCTATTAGGACATGCCTCTAGCGGGTTCTAATAGAAAGTCTATGATGGCGATTGCATTGCGGGGGGCCAATAGGAGTGTCAGTTTCACTGACAAATGCCTAACATGCGTCAATAGCGACCACGGAATCTTAAGGGTTAAACAGCGGGGATCGGTGTTATCACCATCCTGGCTGTTGCAGCGGTAGCCCGGCTGTCAGATACGGGCTCTGCTTCTGAGGTCATCAATATTAAAGTCTTGGAATATCTCTTTAAAGCTAAAAAGGTTGTTGAAATCAATAATTATCCCCCAAAAATGCAATCTGGAGGCCAGAAGGAGTAAGCTCCGCCTCTCTGACAGGGCACTTCCTGCTTTAAGGAGTCAGAGCTGCAGGGGAGTATGTCATGGGGAGGAGCTTAGGTGATAAACCTCCTGGTGCACAGTTTGGAAGAGGAGCCTCAAGAAAGACACAGATGTGGCCCTACAACAGCTTTATTGTAAGCACATGGCCTGGGGCACAACTAAAGAATCATGGGCAAAAGCTCAACTTGCACAACTTCTCCTTATAACCATCATCCCTGAATTTTTGCAGCATTTACATTTCACTTTCCTTCTCTGTTTAGGCCCAGACAATCATGAAAACTTGTCCATAATATATCTGTGCACACAAACTTCCCATCATCCCATTCCCTGTGATGCCCCCACATAGTAATCATACCCCCTTTTTGTGCCACAGCCTCCCCCACAGAATCCCTGTCTACAAATTTAAATAGAGGTATGTTCATCACAAACCCATTTAAAGTGATGGGGATTAGAAAAAAAGGTATTTTTTTCAGAAACAGCGCCACCATTGTCCTTTGGCTGTGTCTGGTACTGCAGCTTTCAAGTGAACGGAGTGGAGCTGCAATACTAGACACAGGCCATGAAAAAATGCATCTGGGGGAAAAAAAATATTTTTTTTTCTTTCCAGTCCCAGACATCCTCTTCAATTGTTTTACCAGTTTCTCATAAATGAATGTTCATTCCACATATTAGCAAATATTGCCAGGCGAGACGTTCAGATTGCTATTGTGCTATAGGTGTGATATTATTGGCCCTCACATTACAATATACTGTCACAATGATCTTTTCAATACTTTTATTATCAGAATAATACATGTGCCCAGAGTGAAGCATTGCATCAAACTATACATTAGTGTCGGTGTGTTTCCTACAATCAGTCACATCTTGTGAGTCACTTTCCATGTAATATGTCATTATCAGCAGCCTCCTTTTATGACGTGACGGGGAATTTTAATCTTTTAAGTGCTTATGAAAAACCTTCACCGTTCTTAAGATTTAATCTTGATGCTCTCCTGGTTCATCTGAAGACGCTAAAAAATAAAGTATAGCAATTTATTAAAGCGATGATTAAAAAGATGCTGAATCCATTGATTTCATGTGCGAGCGATGATGCGGGATGATTGTTCGCCACAGGCGCAGAGCTGAAGACCACTGCGAGTACTTACAGATAATAAGACGCTACATCAGGAAATATTACCTGGTAGTGGCCGCTACATTAAGTTCATTATTTCTTAATAAAACCTATACATTGGTACAACAAGTGCAGCTGAATAAATCCATCCAAGACCCTATCTGCATGGAGGATTTCTCTTCACCCGTCTGTCCCACTCCAGTTGGTTTATGATTTAATTGGCCCTCATTTTGGGCATGTCAGCGTGTATTCCCATGTATTGGTGTCCGATAGAGTGCATCGTGGGGGGTGTATGTAGTAGACTGTAATGTGAATTACGGTAGTTTTTATCCAGGTGGTATTTATAGATGAAACCCAGGATGTGATTCACCCAGTGAAGGATTATAATAAGGGCGAAATGGTGGCCTAGGGTCTGAGGCTTCAAGGCGGCCCAAAGGCAAGCAACTTGCAATTTGCCCCATTATAATCCAATCTTGCAATCAACTGTATAGCTACACACCAATAGAGTCAATTACTGTGGCGGGGCACGGGAGGCTACTGGAGGGGAGTATTTTTGAGTGAATCTTGCAGATACACGTCCGAATCGAAAGTACTATTATTATACATATATACATAATATATACAGTTATATATATATATATATATATATATAAAAGCAGAGGCCCAGGAGAGGTGAGTCCTCTTCTGGCCTCTCTCATGGCTCTGTAATTGGGCCTCAGCTCTCACACTAATGTAATGACGCACAGGCCTCAGCGGTCCCTGACATTCTGGAGGCCGGAAGACGTCCAAAGAGGATGGGGACTCACGTGCTGGGGCCCAGGGCAGGTGAATAACAGCTTGTCATGTTTACTCACTTCCTCTAGGTCTCTGCTTGTAATACTATGATAATATTACAGTAGGTCATGGGTGGTGAACCCAAAAATTTTGTGTTCGGCCGAACCTGAAATTTTTGGAAAATTCTTATGAAGATATTGTTCGGTCATCTCTATGTATGTGCCACAGTACATTACAATGTGTGGAGGGGCCACTGTGTGACATTACACTGTGTGGAGGGGCCACTGTGTGACATTACAATATGTGGAGGGGCCACTGTGTGACATTACACTGTGTGAAAGGCCGCTATGGGACATTACACTGTGTGGAGGGGCCGCTGTGGGACATTACACTGTGTGAAGGGGCCGCTGTGGGACATTATACTGTGTGGAGGGGCCGCTGTGGGACATTATACTGTGTGGAGGGGCCGCTGTGGGACATTATACTGTGTGGACGGGCCGCTGTGGGACATTATACTGTGTGGAGGGGGGATGCTGTGAGACATTATACTGTGTGACATTATACTGTGTGAAAGGCCGCAATGGGACATTATATTGTGTGGAGGGCCACTATGGGACATTATTCGTCATGGGGATCTTTGATGTGAATAGTGATGGGGGAGGCGGCTTTCTGATCAGCCTAGGGCCCATGGTACCTTTAGTACCTTTATCCGCCCCTGGATTCACCTATGTTTAGAATATAAACAAATATATGTAATTTTTGGCATAGTTATTTTATGAGTAGTTTGTTGCCAGGGCTGTGGAGTCGGAAAAAAAGTTACTGACTCCAGTACTGGTGCCACCAATAGGAGATCATGCACTCAGATGGGGGAATTTACCATCAATATTAGATCGGTGGGGGTACGACATCTGGGACCCCTGCAGATCATCGGTACCAAGGCAGGGCAGGAGAGCATTGCTGCTTACTTGCCATACAAACTGTAGCGAGTGTAGGTACTGCAGCACTTCCCCCTTGAACCTATAGGATAATGCTGCAGCACTTTCACCTCAGACCCCCGCAGGGATAGGCCAATCAATCTTAGAAACCGGATAACCCCTTTAAGGGGAGTACACCTCTTAATAATTTTGGGCCTTCTTATTCTGTTGCAGCTGGTTATTAGCACTCGCATACTACATACCAGTCAATAAATGGGTCCCATTACTTCTACTTGCCTTAGATATCATACACTATGTTTTTTTATGACTTGTTCCATTGGACACATTTCTTTTACGGGAGAATCTCCCAGTACACATGGAGTTTGTTGAAAATAATACCGCAGTGTACACAGGCTGTATGACTAAATAAGCCATATAGACTATGCACACAACTGTCCAGAGGGCCCTGCTGTGTACATGAGTCTTAAAGCTAGTCATACAACCTCATCTGGTGGGAGATGTCTACATAGGTCCACTCATTGTACCCTGCACCTTATAGGTTTTGGCTCATATCCTGGCTAGTGGGCGGTTAAAGGTTTTTCTGAAAGTTAAAAGGGTTATGCCACAAAAAAATATTTATCCTCTATCCATAAGATAGAGGATGAATTGCTGATCGTGGGAGTCCGACTGCTTAGAACGCCACCAATTCTAGGAACAGGTTTTTTTTTTTTTATCCCCATTGTGAAGTTGGCTGCGGTAGTAACAGATGTATCCCCATGCCTTTCACTTCAATGGGAGTGCCGGAGATAGCTGAGGTACAGAATATCCTATTGACAGAGGGTCAATATTTTTGTGAAAAAACCCCTTTAAATATTCATGACCTTGAGGGGATTCGATACTGAAAACCACTACTGGTCAGTCCCAGGATTTTTAACACTGCAAGTTGTGAGGCCTGTGCATGCCAAGCAGCAGCTGCATTATGATTGTCTGAATGAGACCTAGGTGTCAGGAACCGCTCTCATCTTTAGTCGTCTTGTTCATTTGTTCTCATTTTTCTGTCTAATTTCAACTTGACAAATTGTCTGTTGGCCTTCTAGAAAGATTTAGGTGTTCCTTAATGTACTTCCGTTACATGTTGTGTTCCTTAATGTACTTACATTGGGTAATTTGTAAATCCCCCGATCATGGTCAATAGAACATCCCATCTAGGAACATTATGTCGGCAGAACAGTACATAGGTTGGTCTAAATGTAATAGAAGGACTCTTCAATGTCATTTACCTAATGAAGCCCACTAGATTAATAGCTCACACTTAAGGAACCCATTCCCATTTTTTTTTTCCCAAATGGATTTGTCAATAAGCTCAGACGTGAATGGAGTCTTGGCTTCTCTGGAAGAACCACCACCAGCCTTTAACCTCCAGGATTATGGTCTTTTCTAGATTTATGCACCTGCTTAATACTCAGTATTGACTGTTGTAGTAGAGAGCGAGTAGCTAGACAAGATAAAGTACAAGAATATGATCTATTCCTACACATAATGGCCTCAGAGACAGATCAAGATTTTCTCAAGATATATCGTTAAACTAAATATATTAAACCATTGCTATTCATATTAAGTTGGCTGTTCTCTGGTTTTTGACCGTTCAGTCTCTGAAGAATTCAGTATGTGTGGTAAGTATGGTCAGTCCATTAATTTCAGTGGACACTGCAATACATCAATCCTCCTCTGGTGGCACTATAGTACATTACAACTGTTTAGTGGTGGATTTAATAACAGGGTGTCCTGTCAGTTTATTGTCGTGGAATCCATCCAACAAAATGGAGTCACACAGGTTTTTTTTTTTTGCTCAAGTAGTAATATGGAATGACAGGTTACCATATGGCAGCAACTGGTGAGCCTATGGGTTCATAATACAGATGAATGGGGACTGCACGTTACCATATGCAATGCCAAGTACCCTACTACCAACTCTATGAGAGCACCAAAAAGAAGAATGGTGACATCCTGGAGTTCCAAAAAAAGTGGGAACAACTCCTACGTCTGCTGAGCTTTGTGTTATTTTATATGTGAAGTTGGCACCTTATGGGCAGGTCATGTGAAAAAGGAGCAGGGTCAGCACATTGGTATGTCACATAAAAGGGGGCATGTTATGTGCAAAAACAGTGGTAAAAGCAAGTTGTGTATCTGCAAATTACTGACGGACAGTGAAGTGTAGACATGTGTAAAACGTATTGTCCAGGCATCATATTCCAAAAGTAAAGGGAACCTGTCAACTAAATTTGGAACATGGGACATACACACAAAAAAAAAAAAAAAATAAATAAAAACAGCCAAGGTGTACTGCCCCAGCTTCAGCTCATTGCAGAACTGCATATGCACTGCAGAACCAGAGACGTCTGATGTGACTCACCACTGGTTAAAGGGGTTTTCCAGGACTATAATACTGAACTCCACTTTCTCCTCTCAGGTAGAGACATCACATCCATTGGTCACATGAACATGTTGCAGCTCAGTTTCATTCAAATGAATGGGGCTGAGCTGTAGTACCAAGCACAGCCACTAAGAACAGTGCAGTTCTTGGCAAGTAGTGAAGGGTCCACAGCAATCAATACCACAGTCCCGAACAACCCTTTTAAGTATTCGAGGTGGGCAAACGTTGTGACATTCATCTGCCCGTTTCATATTATAATCCAAGGTCTTTTCAGTCCCCAAAGTTTAAGTGTTGGTCCAGGGAAGGTGCAAAAACAACCTTCATACCCCTTCCCAGTGCTCACAATGTGTCCTCTTCGATCATCTTCCAGCGTCATGGATGCTGTCACAGACCACAGGGGACTGCTGAGGCCTATGACTGGTTATCCATGGTCATGTGGGGCACGCCAACATCATAGCACTTTATCCTAAGAGTCATGACATTGGTGTGCCCCACGTGAGTACTGAGGCCTAATAACAGGCCCCCAGGGCCATGTTCTCACATAGGAGGCCGGAAGACAACCAAAGTGGACTGCGAGAGGTCAGCATCAGTGTTTATTATACTCTGGAGTCTATTTAGACCCCAAAGGAGATGCAGAAACATTAATAGTGATTTGTGGGTTGTGAACCCCAAAAGTTTCAGACCTTGTCAAACCCAAAATGTTTGGAAAATTCCACTTTGCTCATCTCTAGTAAGTATAAAAGTTTTTTTTTTTTTTTTTTTTTTTTTTTTTAAATAAAAGGCCCAACTTCCCCAGGTTGTTTTTACTATCTGAGACACTGAACTACTGTACCATTTATAAAGAATCTGTTGGTGTTTTAGTGTCCCAAATTCAGGGGACAGGTTCCCCTTAAGCAGCCCTGGAAACAATTCTGGTTACACATTATAAACCATAAAAGTTCATGGAGTGACCATTTTAAGTAGGTATTGGCATTATATTTTAGGACTTACAGTTGCATTGCTAACAATTACCCTAAATCCAAATTTTTGGAAACAAACCAGGCATGTCCCAGTTCACAAAGGGGTTTGGCTTGCAAAAGCCTGCCCAAAAATAGGTGATCCCACCCAGTTTGGCATAGGCTGTGGGCAGGGCTTAAACGTCCCTGTTTTACCTGTGTGAATAGTTTTTCCTTCTAGCCATCTGCCATCAATTTATCACAAGTTTTTCCATAGGGATCAGTCAATGGCTCCTCACCTATCAATAGAAATGTCCCCTCCTGTAAAGGTAACGTCCTCAGACAATGCCATTTTGCTTAAATCAAGTTCTAATAAACATTTTTAAAGAATGTTTTATTTTTTAATTTTCATTTCACTATTTATATTAAAATAAAACCCTGAAATCTTGCAATTTATTTGGCCATTGAGCTTCATAACAGTCTGACACTTCCTGTTCTACAGAGATCACTTCTCAGTAGTCATCAGAACAAGCAAGGTTACAACAAAAGATATGGTCCTGCCCCCTCCCTGGACGATGTCCACTGCATAAGTCACAGAGCGTTCCCACTGCAGTCTCCCACAGATGACAACAACAGGTAATTCATTCAATTTAAATGTTTAATATAGGACATGTGGATAGGGGAGGACACTTCTGCCCACCTACACTACCATGGAAAAGTGATCAGACCATGTGCAGTATGGAGTGTTGTGTTGTATATACAGTGTTTGCATTGTAAGCTGAACATAATTTCTATATAATGTGAGTTTACCCTCAAAGGGCTGTATCACTGTGGGTGAGGAGCAGAGTTTTGATATAAGGGTGGGTTCACACCTGCGTTTGAGTCCGTCCGCTGCCAATCCGAGTGAAAATCTCAGGGTACGGGATTGGCATTGGATACCGACAGGTTAGCGACGCATTGGTTAAAAACCCATTCATTTGAATGGGTTTTTAAAGCAATGCGCGGGTGTGAGTTTACACCCTCTGCCCTGCGAAGCCGATTTTTTTCAGCAGACACGAAATCCTGCATGTCCGACTGTTTCCGACGAAAAAAAAGGATTCGCAGTGCAGAGGGTGTAAGCGCACACCCGCGCATTGCTTTAAAAACCCATTCAAATGAATGGGTTTTTAACCAATCCGTCGCTAACCTGTCGGTATCCAATGCCAATCCCGTTCCCTGAGATTTTCACTCGGATTGGCAGCAGATGGACTCAAGCGCAGGTGTGAACCCACCCTAACCCGCTCAATAAGTTCTAGAAAAATGGAGGAGACTGGAAGTCTTCTGTGTTACTTGGAGGAATATGGAAGTGCAAAGAGGGTAGTGAGCCTGAACTAGACCCGACTGGCCTGGAGACCTTGTAGCCAGCCAGACAGGAGACTTACGGCTGTACCTACGTGGCTGACATAACAGAGGAGTGTGGCAGATTCGGAATCTGAGGATGAAGACTGATCACAACTAAAAAGTACCCCAGAAGAGAGACCACCACCACCATCAGGTACCCTGCAGGCCCTCTCAGTACTGCACCAGCTCAGGAGGAGAGCTGGAAGAAATTGGTAGAGTTTATAGCCACCGTGATAAGCCCAATTTTAATTCCTACTACTCCAGAATTTCTCTATCAGGTTGCTGCAAATGCAAATCCTGGAGAATTAGTTTACCATTGATTTCTTTGTTATAACTAGACATGACTCAGCCATGAATCTCGCCCGTGTGTGAGCCATATTTATCGGCCTGAACACTATATTCATCTCTAAGAAAATCACAAATCTGAACTCGTGCATTAGTGTTCGCCAAACAGGTGGAAAGTTTAGTTGAGGATGGAGGCAGACAGGACAGGAGAAAACACGAGGACACATCTAGAATGTTTTCAAGCACAAAATGTTTATTTTGTATTATTGTACAATATTGAGGCATTGGTGCCACTGACTGTGTCAGCATACAGGAGAGGAGGGCAGTCTATACAATCAGGCAAGAGCGACTTGGAAGGTAAGATTCAGTGCAAGCATAGGGAAAAGAGTGCAGTACATACTTCCCATGTTTGCTCATGAAGCACAGACATGAATCTAGAAACAAATTCAAGATGTTGAAGAGAACAGAAATCTCTCCCTATCTTAAAAGGTTCTCGCCCTGCAGAATGGTCTATATATATAAAATTCAATTCCAACAGAATTGATGTGTTTACAGTCAGGGATTACCAACAAAATGGAGACATTTACAATGGTTGAAGATTTGGGGGAGATACATTTCACAGCTTGACAGTACGAGGCGTCAAGGCCTCCAGCGGAGAATCGAAAATATCTTGAAAGAAATGTATCCGGTTATCCTGTCTGACTACCTGTTTGAAGGATTTGGGTGAACCTCTCATTGTCATAGTGAGTAGGTTGCAGTGATACCAACAAGTTGTGTTCAACAACCAGTATGAAATCCACAAAGTAAATTTGCAGTCCACACAGGTTTAACCTGGTGCGTGTTACTGAAGTAGTACTGGTGGCAGTGACCATGCTCGCCCTAAACAGAACGAAGGATTGATCTTCACAACTGGACCTACCATAGGTTGTAGCAGCTAAACAATGAAGGCTACATAAATATAGAACTGTACAGTCTATGTAAAGTATCTGTTTCAATGAAGTATTGCTGATGCCACACATTATGAATCTGGAAATTAAAAAAACAAAAAAAAACAAAAAAAAGATGTTAACTCCAGACAAATAGATCCCAATTGGACTAGAGTGGAATTTTTTCACAGAATATCCTTGGTGAAGAGGAAATCTCAATCTTATAAGAAAAAAAGTACATGTGGTGAAAAGTGAGAAGAACTGTGAATTTCATAAAGGGCAATGACTAAATTAGTCTTTACCAGAGGAAAAAAAATAAAAATTGCTTGTTCATAGAAAAGATATAATCTCTCTCAAAAGGAAAGGGGATCAAAAATATTCAGCAACTCCCAAGTGTGTGCTAAGACTGAGAAGCTAGTGAACATGTGCAATAAATAAAGTGCAGAGAAAATAGTTAAAAAAAAAAAAAAAAAAATTGGCATATTCACAAGGTTTTTAAGATACTGGAGGCCTATCCTAGATGTCCAAATATGCACTGTAAAGATGCACCAGTACCCAGGCATTGCAATATACAGACCGATCTGAAAATTCACACTAGAGGCATCAATGAGGTGTTAATATATTTCCTTTTTGGTTTATGGCAACTTGATAAATTTCAGTCACAAAAAAATTGGCCAAAGATAATAGAAGTATCAACCCCTCAGCTGAGACATCTGCCTCATGCATTACCGCCTTAACCATTAAAAGGATGTAAAAACCTTGAGAATCTGCCCCCAAAAGGCATTTGGATCAAACAAATCCAAAAACTAAAATTCAAGCAAAGCATTAAAAGACATAAAATGGTATCAGATGCAGTCTTCCAATGACCATGTAGCTCAGTTTGTACCTGGAAACAGATTTTATTTTGTAAACGTCAAGTAATTTCTCAATTTTCTAGATTAAAATAAAAAGCCAATGTCTATCTACGCTTTTTTACAGGTTTAAATTAAAAATAAAAATATATTTATATATTTATTTATTTTAATTTATGAAGTTTGGGAAAGGGTCTGATATATAAAACACAACATCCATCACGGTGAAAAAAAAAAAAAAAAAAAAAAAATATGAATGTGTTGTAAGTATGTACGGTTGGCAGGTGCAGTAAAAAGGGAAAAAATGTCAACTAAAAATGGTGGATTGGAAAAATTGCTAACATTGTTCTTTCCGTTTTTACACACGTTTTCCCAGGTAAACTGGAAATGACTCAAGGCACTAAACCTCCCTTAATTTTTTAGTTCAAGTACTATACATTTCAGAATGTGTAAAATTATAAAACACAAATGGAGACCAAGCAGTAAGGGCTATGAGACACTACGGGAATGACTTTCACAGTGATTGTGGAATGCAGAGTATGGTTGTGTGCAGGTAGATGTGGGTTTGGCGAGGACTTGCAGTCATACCATACTCCTCATCCATTGTACAGTGCTGAAGAGGGCTGCTACTAATCATACAACTTTACCCAGCACCGCTGGGGTGGGACATGAGAACACACAAGGCGTGGGCAGGCTCAGACATTTTAAACATGGACTTTCATACAAAGGAAGGCCTCAAAGCTACGTGATCCTCATGTTGGAATGAGACTGCTTCATAGTTGGCTGCGGCAAGGACATTGGGAATATTTGCATGCTGGCAGACTGAGAAATCAGCTGACTTCCTGCCATTGTGGGCATTGTGGCTCCAGCCCATTGAACTCCATACATTGGTGTCGGGAAAACTCCCGCATACTGACAAAAGGGCATCATGTAAGGCGGTAATATACCAGACTGTGACGCTCCAGAAAGGGCTGCTGGAATGGAGGAGGAAGTCAGTCCCATGGGGGCTGGACAAGTCAGTGGAGGTTTGTACATCGTAGTTGTTTCAGATAAACCTTGGCTTGCCTGAGGAAAGAACAAATACTTCATGAAGAATTATATCCACAGACAATACAGTTATACTGTAGAGAGCTTTTAAAGGACCCAGGTCATACTTTGTGTGTTAAAAGGGGTTGTTCAGGACAGGATTGGTGAGGACCGACATCTGGCCCCCAACTTGGATTGGCTGTCTGGGACGGCTTCCAATGTCTGTACCATACAGTGCTCAGAGCCGGAGGCAGATGGCTTTATACCCTGTATAATGGCTGGGCACCATTACTGCAGCTTAGCTCCCATTACTGTCAATGACGACAGGCCACTATACAGGGTATAAAGCCATCTGACAACCAGCTCCATGCACTGTATTATACGGCTAGACAAACCCTTTAATAAGCTTTCCCATCTATATTGCACTGCACAACAATATTAAGAAAAGATCTGATGAAGACAGGCCACCTTTACCAATAGACCTAATGGATCATCGGGAAAAGGAGATAAAGGCTCCCCACATGATGTAATGGGGGGGCAGATTGGAAAGAAACTGGGCAGATGTCCAGTATACAATTGAATGTGGCATCCCCTTGTCTCCCCCAGTGAAGGTTTTTGGAGATCAGATTATTGATGGCCTTTCACCATCAGAATAGTGGTTTGGCAGAGTGGTGCAGCCCCTTTATTGTTTACAAGTGAAGGGGATGAAGTTACAGTACCCTGTACTTCGGCTACGTAATAGGGGATGTGGGGGTAGATGGACCGATGCCAAGAGTCCGACCCCAACAAATCTACTATCGATGGTCTATTCAAACAATATACCATTAATATTTTGATCCTAAAAAACCCTTTAGAGGGAGAGGCCCAATGTTGTGCATTTTTGAGCCAAAGCCTAGAACGGCTACAAAAAGGAATGGTAAATATCTAGGGAGTTCTTATACTTCTACCTTCTTATCAATCCACTCCTAGGTTTGGGTAAAAAAAAAACCTGGATGTAAAAAAGATCAGTACGGACTGTGGCTGGTTTGTGTATTGGAACTTCATCTAGAAAACAAAAAAAGGTATTAAAAGCAAAAAGCGGACTTACAGAACTCGAGTCCTCATTGCTGGGTGCGGGCTTGTGCTCCAGGTCTAGCCGTTGCTGGTACTGCTTCAGTTGGTTTAAGGATGGTTTGAATTGTGCTGCTCCAACAGTTTTGCTCGCCCATTCATCCACGAGCTTGTGAAGGTCCTCGGTGAACGTCCCCTTCTTGTTGTTACTATTGTTAGACTGGGCCTGGATTTGTGGGGTAGTCACAGGTGGGACAGACGACTGCTCAGGCCCTACAGCAAGGCTGCTTGTTGAGGATCCTGCACAAACACAGAAAAGCAGAATAACTACAGTCTCCCAATAAAGTTCCTGTCAAACATTTCCATCATGTCTTACGTATTCTCATTCTGATAAGATTTGATATCTACATCTGTGAGATACTATGGGAGGATTATAGGCCGACAGCCTATACATACAAAGTCATAACAATACCATTCTGTTCTTCCAGGAAAAGAAAATTAGATACTGTGTAAAAAAAAAATAAAATTACTTTTTCGCAAGTTTGCAGTAATAAACCGAATCTTCCACCAATACAATATGGCTTGGTGGAGAAATACTTCCTTAAAGAGGACCCTGCACTATCTCCAGCCCTTGGCATTCTTCGATGGGCGCTACCCCATTGATTTCGGTGCACTTGGAATTTTTTTCCTCTAGTCCCCACCATTCTTGAGCAATCAGTACTGTTATTTTCAGCACTCAACATCTTAGGCTGAAGAAAGAGTCCAGGACCGCCCATCTGTAGTAGGGAGCTCAATTAGCATATTAGATGCTGTAACTAAATCACTGATTTCTCAGGAATAGTAAGGGTGAATACACCCCACATTCATTTTAATGGGAGTCCGAAGCAGAATTTTTCCTCTAGCCAATTGGGGGGGGGGGGGGAAGAAAAAGTGACAACCTATCAGGCAGATTTCGCCTTGAAAAAAGCCATGAAAATCAATGGGAGGCGGAAAAAAATAAAAATAAAATAAAATATGGTTTTTGCAACAGTTTTTTGGAAAAAAAAAGCATCAAAAACAGCTTTTTTTTTTTTTTTTATAAAAGTGAAGTTTCCAGAGCTATACAGTGTGCTGGAGTAAAAAACCGTGACAAAAATAATGTAGCAAAAAACCCTGCATCATGTTAAAAAAATAAATAAATAAATAATTATATATATCTATCAATAATAATAATAATAATAATAATAATAATAATAATTTAAACGTTTCCCAATTCCTGAAGCAGTTTTTTTCACCCTGCAAAAAAACTCTGTGTGAACATACCCTAAGGGCTAAGAAAAAAAACTTTAAGAGTGCCAAAATCAGCGCCTATTGAAGGATGCAAAGATGTGGTGAAAGGTTTATGCACAGATTATTGCTAGGTTTTGAAAGTAGTTGTTCGAGCGTCCCAGCAGGGTCACCGTAGTGCAACATGGGGTCCTTTAAAATGGTGCTTAGGGTATGAATAGGGATTAACAACCAAAACAATGGTTGGATGGTTTTTGTTCAAAACTGATGAAGCATGTATGCCAGCACATAGAATTCACACACCTCTAAACCAAGGAGCAGTAGGACTTCGATGCGTTGACTTACAGGCTTCGTTCACACGGTTGCCATGGGCGTAATGCCACAGGACAGGGAATAAGTGTCCAATCGCCGTGGGCCAATGATCATGAAGACACGGGGACTTTCTATCCCCAAAGGCTTGCGTGGCCGGCTCTCCATTCACTTCTATGAGGCTGCAGTCGCTGTCTGGGCTGCCCCACAGAATCAGAGCACCTGTCACACAAGCGCTCCTGATCACTGGGGGACCCAGTGATCACTTTTCCTGGCAATTGGAAACTTACTCCCTGTCCTGTGGATAGGGGCTAGGTGTCCATAACGGGACAACCCCTTTAAACTACCAAAAGTTTCTTCAGTTGCATGTCAGAGACAAGCCATCAACTTCAAAAACTGTCTTCAGTGGTTACATTGCACAGATGCTAAATAATATAATATAATATAATAGATCAAACTGTTATGGTAAAAATAATTTTGGAAATTTGGATAAACCATAATGGTTTGCGATTCAAATAGCCAATATGGAAATCCTCAACCGGAATGAGAATACAGAGACCAAACAACATGTTCAAGAAACTGATCACATGACAAAAGAAGAAGAGCGCAAACACAATGTGTACACAGCATGCAGATAATCGCACCAGAGTCACAGCATGGGTGTGTGGATTATCCGAGAAATACCTGGTCAAATGTCTAAGGCACAATGCTCAGAACAACTTTTCTCCTGCAGTAAGTGAGCAAGCTAGCAACAAGAGTAAAAAAAAAGTTTCCATGCTATGGGGGATGATGCCGAGAAACAAGTAAAATAAAAACAGGATAGTTACTACTGCTGTGCTCTTTGCCTAGACATAGCCGTTTCAGAGTGGACCCTACAAGGCAAAACAGTACAAGACAGACGGTTAGGCAGAACCAAATAGGCAACAGGTTGGAAAGACGGATCGTATGCGGTTTGTATATTTTTGTTGGGCAAGGAGAGGCAGGCAAGACACGACAGCAAGTCACAACGGAAACAATACAACACAAAGACATCTGTGCAGCCAGCCCCTGTGCAGCCATGGTAAAGCAGAGCAAAAAAAAATGGTCAACAGCAGACAAGGCTTTCCATTCAGGTAACGCAAGAAATTGTATCAAGAGTACAGTCGTCTCCAAGTAACAGATCTAGGTTGGCCTAAAGCTTCTCACTTCTTACTTTACAAAAGCTAAGTGTGGTAAATAAAAGGAAATATTTTAGGGACGTACAGAATTCTCACAATGCTTCAGGTCCTAAAGAACATGGATAGACTGCAATGAGTAATGTGTTTGGGTTTAATGTCACCTGAAAATTAAAATAAATAAATAAATAAATAAAAAAAAACAATCCCCCCCCCCCCCACACTTTCCAAATGTGACGTTTTGGAAGAAGCACTAAGTTTATTCAATTTAATAAAGTGCAGAGTTCACACTCCAGATTGTTCTCGATTTTCAGCATCGAAAATCATTGATAATTTAGAGTATGCTATGGATGGCACAGTATTCGGCTATGGATGGCACAGAACCTGAGCCTACATCATCACCATGCCATAAATGGATGGCACGTTGCATTAATGTCTTCACACCCATGATGTAAATGTAACCCATAGGGTGGGAGAGAGTTAATAGATTCAGAGAAATTTTTTTTTACCTCTTTTTAAAAGCCTGATCCCCAATCATTGATCTCTTGATATTTATTAAAAGTGGATGAAATTGTCATTTTAAGGATTTGGTAACAGATATGCAGGACTCATTCTGGAAGTCACGTACACATCATTTGAAGGGACTGAGCTTTATGGGAAACCTTGAGGGTCTCATTGGGGGGGGGGGGGGGTTACACCAGGCATTTATGGCATATCTTATGGAACGGGAAGACTTTTTCATGTAATAATCCTGAAGCTAAAGATTACATCATTTTCATTTACAGTTCCTAAACAACGATACACAAACTTGTAGAGGTGTAAGAAGAATTCTTCCTATTAAATTTATAGCGAACCTGTCACATTGAAATGTGGCCCATTCTGCAAGAAGCAAGTTATAAGAGCAGAAGTATCTGAGCAGACTGATTCAGTATAACTAGTAACTTAAATTCCTGCTTATTCTAGCCTCAGGCCTCCAGTAGACGACCCTACTCACTGACTGGCAGCACTATCAAGAAGTCATAGAAGTCCGGTGGGTAGTCTCAGCCATTCAGGACTCAGGAGAGATGAAAGCTATACGGAATAATTTCCCATAAAACTATATAAAGCAGTCTGCTCAGCTCCTCCTGCTCTATAACATGCTGCCTGCATTTCTCCTCATATACTAGAGAAACCATGCTGGAGAGACTTCAATGGTTCCCACAGTTCCCATACACCAGTTTCTGTGCAATGGGGAAATCTATGACCGTTTATTTTGCTCCCGAAATCGTGACTTTTTGGGCTTTTTGATCCATGCTGCGCTTTCTGAAAGGTTGTTGTGTCAGAGTAGGGCTTAGCAGAAGGGTTATGGCCTCCTATAGCCCAACTATGGCTTCTAGGTGGCATATATTTGAGGGCAGAGAGGACAAGTTATGGGGCAAGTGCATCTACACTGTGGCACACATGAAGTCAAGACTGGCATAGGAAATGCCAGTCTCGATAAATTCCTCCAATGAAAGTTTTAGTTTTCAACAGCACATTTGATTCCTAAATTATTTACCAGAAAGGGATATTAGAATTATATTATATAAAATTAAACTTATTGGCTTACCTATCTCAGAGCAAAAAGATTGGGCATGTAAAACTCATCATGCCCAATCCTTCTTTATCCTGACATAATATGTCAGGGAAAAGCCAAACATCTCCATACTCAGGTAGTCAACGCCCTCGAAATCAGTATAGCCAGTCGATATTAATGTTATGTGTATGGGCCCTTATGTCTTGAAGACATCATAACCATTTAAAAAAAAAAAAAATGGGTAAATAAAAAAATCTGGGTAAAAAACAAACAAACCAAACACAGGGGAGTACACATAGGTGCCTGGCTGCGCAGAATACTAGCTCCTTCCCACCATGCTTTTGCTGCCCAGATATTAGGTAAAAGATGCGCACACAAAAGCGGTCAAATAAAAAAAAATAAAAAAATAAATAAAAATAATGGCACCCGCATGTCACAAAGGAGGGGAAGAATCCAGTTTTAGACAATGATACTCAACCTATGGTAAATAAACCGTGGCCAAATCGTCTCCCTAATTATACAAATTATTATTTTTATAGTGTTTCTTGAAAAGAAACTGCTTATTTTATACTTTGGGGATTTGGTAAAAAAAATAAAAATGAACAAAAACTACCAGTTTATTTTACATTTTTGAGAAAACCTACTTTGGACAAAGGTTGGGTACCACAGCCAGAAGAATGGATGAGCAGTCAGAAGAAAAGGTGGTCGAGGGGTTGTAATTGATAAATTAAAAGGGATTGGGGGACGGGAAGAGATGAGGCGCATTAAGTAGAAAAGAACAAATACAAACAGATGGATAAAGACACAGGTCCACTGAGGAATCGGGTACGAGGTTTGCTACTAGACTTATAGGTCACTCTCTCAGACGTTTGGTGGTAAACCGTCCAGCCTGCAAATGAATATAGAGGGAAGAAAACAGAGACAGTGGTAAACTATGATTAGCGATGGACGCGGCCAAAAATCAAAGCAGCTTTGTAAAATATGCCAACCTCTGTACTGCCCCCAGGGGGTTGGTGGGTGTATCTTTACAAGAAATAAGATATACAGGTCCTACGAAATGTAGGAACAGTCATTGTGTTGGGTCATTTCTACTTTAAGAGCTGTCCTTTTATACGTGGATTCACTCACTCCCTACCCCTTCCCCATACACATAGTATAAGGGTTATTTTGTGGGGCTATTATACATTTTGTGAACACCTATACCTAGACTATGTTTGATATACCCACCAGCAAATGCTCCTGAATGATGACTGATGGATTCACCTAAAATAAGCAAATATATATCTACGGTCGCAACCACAGACCATCCTTATAAAGAAGTTTTTTTATTTTGCGGAGGAGCAGTCCTACCCCATTGGCTTGCTCTCAATAAATCACCATCTTACACAGTTTCTTTAGGGTCCAAGCTAAGAAATGTATTTACTAAAAGAGAAGACAATGACCATGTTCTTATGCTACATAATGGAGGACCTTTCGCCACCTCCACAAACTCCAGTTCTCTGCATCATATACTAGGCGCTGCTCCACTGATCCCAGCATAGTTAGAATTTATTTTCTAGTCCCCACCAGTCCTGAGCAATCAAAATGGGTGGGCCCGGCTGACAATAAGTTTGCCCAGCCTTAGTCACATAGCTTTTGATGTTAGCGGGTTATTTCCACTGCTGCCAAGACAGGGCGAGACTTATGGAAGCAGGCATAGGTTTCTGCTCTACATGGTTCCGGTAACTCTCATAGCAGTGCATGGAATCGGCATAACACTTGCCGCTACTCTGTTTCTGTAACTGCGGAGCTATAGAAACATCGTAGCTTAGAGGAGAATGTGAGCTATGGAAAAAGCATATCACAGCTATGTACAGAAACCGCATAGACCAGCGCCCCTTACCTGTTTCGGTAAGTCCCACCCTGGTGGTTTAGAATTTGGCTAGTTATTCCTGTATTAACAGCAATTGAAGGAGAAGGGCATAACCCTTTAAGGTGTATGCACATATATTTAAAATGTGGACAACCCCTTTAATGATCTTTTACACCAGCTAGAAGCGTGGTCAGTATTCTGGCAGTAGCTCCACTATGGGCGTTATACATTGGAAGGAAAGTCCTACACTCTGTAATGCTGCTACTCTCAGTATATGTCATATCCATTAATAAGCATACAATGCATTTGCAAAGTCTTAAGACCCTTTTGTTTTTCCCCCCCCCATTTTATTATGTTGAGACCGTGTGCTAAAATGAAAAATTCAAGTTTCCCCCCCATCAATCTGCATATAGAACCCCATGAAATGAATGTGGAAACAGAATTTTAGAAAAAAGTTTGCAAATTTATTAGAAAAAAAAAAATTAAAATGTCACATGGGCATAAATATTCAGACCCTTTGCTATGACAGTTGAAATTTGGATAGACGCCCCAGTCTATAGAAGGTCTCGCAGCTGACCATGCATATCAGAGCAAAAACCAAGCTATGATGAGGAAAGAACTACCTGTAGAGATCATACACAGGATGTGACAGAGGAGGGATCTGGAGAAGGGGAAAAAAAAATAAATTCTGCTGTACTTAAAGTTTGGAACAAACAGGACTCTTCCAAGAGCTAGCTGTCCCACCAAACTAAGTACTTGGGGGAGAAGGACCTTGGTAAGCGAGGAGACCAAGAACCCAATGTCACCATGGCGGAGCTTGGAAGATCTTGTGTTCTGAAAGTTTCTCCCATCTGAAGGTCAACCAACTCTGCAACGCTCCACCAATCTGGGCTTTATGGCATAGTGGTCAGAAAGAAACCTCTCCTCAGAAGAAAAAACATAAACACACATCTGGAGTTTACAAAAAAGCACAACTAGGACTCCAACTGAGGAACAAGATTTTCTGGTTTGATGAAACCATGATAGAACTTTTTTGTCCTTAATATTAAGAGTCATGTTGGAGGAAACCAGGTGCTGATCATCACCTGCCCAATACCATCCCTACAGTGAAGCATGGTGGTGGCAGCATCACGCTGAGGGTGTCTGGGAAAGGGAGACTGGTCAGGGTTGAATGAAAGCTAAATGGACAAAAATAGAGAAATATTAATGAAAACCTGAAGGTTCACCTTCCAACAAGACAATGACACTAAGCGCACTGCCAAGACATCCCAGGCGTGGCTTAGGGACAACTTGAGTGGCCCAGCCAGAGACCTGATTCTTTTGAGAGACCTAAAAATGGACATTCATTGACTGTTCCCATCTAACCTGACCAAGCACAGAAAAATGGCAGAAAATCCCCAAATCCAGGTGTGCAAACCTTGTGTTATCATACCCAAGACTACAGGAGGCTATAAATCACTGCCAAAAGCGGCTTCAAGTAAGTACTGAGAAAAGGGTCTGAAAACTTGTCTCAAAAATATTTTATTGAAAAAGGAAAAACTAGAATATTGCAAATATGTCTAACATTCTGTTTTCACTTTGTAAGTATGGAGTACTGAGTGCAGAATAATGGAGGAACACTAGCGTTTTTTTAATTTTAGATCAAAGCTGCAACATAACAAAACGTGACAGGGTTTGAAGACTTTCCAAATGCATTGCAAATTTCAACAATCCAGAAGTATCATCTCCCGTTACATAAGTAAGGTGGAGATGTACACATATGTAAAAGTATAGGCTCAGAGTAGACATGACCATTGCAATTCATGGAGATCAGAACTGAAGATGTAGCGTCTTCCCATCCTTACCTTTATACAACATAGTTCTAGAATTAGTAAAGCAAAGTCAGCTTGTAGTACCCTCTACAGCTTTACAATATAAAAGGTGACCCTTCCTACACAGAAATAACTTGCACAAAACCAGTAGAGGCAAATGTACCTGAATAGATATCACATAGAGGATGAAGATGAATGATCATTTTCACAGAGTCTGTCTTGAGCCAAGATATAGAAACCCTGCAGTACAGCAGCAAAGCCACGTGCAGTCTCAAAGCCCCTCAGTCCCCTGTTGCCTTACTATGCAGCTTCCTATACTTCAGCCTGATACACTGCATTGACAAGTAACTAGCACAGAACATCCTGCAATGATAGATCACCTTGTCCGCTGCTGCCATGCATATCAACACCATCCCGGGCAACCCCAGAACAGATATTATCTGAGGACACGGTAACTTTCACTGAACAAGGCTGCTGTGTCTGAACGGCCCGACCCGGAGACGCTGTCAGGGAGGAGGAACCTGCAAGATGGGTCTTTAGGTCCAGGTGAGACTTCAATGGATCCTTGGCAGGAGATCCATTACAATCTGTAGTTATATCACCTGCAACAGAAACAAAGATAGAAAGAAAACACCAAGGTTGCCAACTCAGAAAACTAGCGGTTACAAAAATTTACTGACAAGTTATCTGAACCATAAAATATATAAAATGTAGAATCGGAAGCTTACAGAATGATCAGATTCACATATGACTAGCTTTTATGCAACATTAGACTTTGAAATTTTACATTTTTAGAAAAAAATTTTTTTTCAGTATTGTCAGTAAATTTGCTGATGGTTGGCAATGGTGGTGTAAAGCCTAAAAAGCAACTTCAACAATCACATGCAGTTACAAGCTACATAGATTAGAAACCGTATCACATACTTGCACCACTTTTGAGTTGCTGAACCAAGGGATTGAGCAGCTTTCCACTTTTCAGTTTGTTTTTGCTGATTCTCCGTCGGCGCCCACTTGGTGGCGCTGCATGAAGGAATCCCACATTAGGGGGGAGAGGTTTGCCCAGTCTGATGTAAAGGGCTTCTATCTCTTTTCTCTGCTGCACTTGCAATTCAGAGATTTCTTTCATGTGCCTTATGGGAGAAGAAGAAAAAAAAAAAAAAAAAAAGAAAAAGAAAAATTGTAGAAAACACGATAATCAAAGTAATGTATGTCTATACAATAGAAGACTGGTAATTGTATACAGCTAGTACAGAGGTATAGTCTGAAGATTTACAGATGTACATGTGTGACTGGGATGCATAAAAAGCGGGGTTTCCAGTTTTATGCAAATTAAGCTTAAAAGGGGTATTCCGGTTATTTGAAGTTACCTCCTATTCTCAGGATAGGGGGTCATTTGCTAATTGGTGGGGTATAAATCCCAATAATTCCCCCCGAGTGGATGGATCAGCAGGTTGAGCATGCACGCTGCCACCCCATCCATTTAACTATAGGAGAAGCCACGTACGGTACTGTCAGAGACAGATCATAGTACTTGGCTATCTCAGGCAGTCTCATAGAAGCAAATAGAGTGGGCACTTATATGTGACCAATCGCTCCATCTGGGGGTACAAGTGAACCTGTTTTTGTGATTGGTGGTTGTTTCAGTGGTCGAATCCCACCAACCAGAAAGTTACTCCCTATCCCGCAGACATTTCAGGGACAAGTCATTGATTTATTAGAATGGTCAACGCAGTGCCAGGATCAGAAAGCAACTGATGGATAAAGGTCAACAAGCAGTGATCACTATGCAAGTACATCTTACAACGGTATATTACATAAAAAAACAAAAACAAAACAAAAAAAAAATTAATATTTATCTATATCTCAGCAGATCTTCTGTCATGTTTGTTTACCTTTGTAACGAAAGATAAAGTCCTGCAAAGGCAAACAAACATGATGGAAGGTTGTGTACATTAGTGTCAATGGGAACGGACACAATCAGTCTGTGTCTGTTCTCTGCAACAGTTTAATGTCCGTTGCCATCATCCTATGACAGAAGACAGCAATGGACATTAACCATGTTAGTGTGAACACCCCTTAAGTGGCAAATCTATATTGCTGCCTTGTGTAATCATACTCTATCTACCAGGGTGTACCTGGGCATGCAATGGTTTCATGATTTCTCTGCAAACAGTGGTCAGTACCCGTGGCCACTGTCACAAACACGTACTAGCACCCTGTAGGTAGTCAGCAATGATACCGCTTGTGTCCATCTCACATCAGTTACAGGAAACACAAGAGGCTGGTACATGGAGGCGGCTGGTCTGCTGGTTTGTCACCAAATTATATGCATGGTGATAAATAAAAACAGGAGGCCAATATTCTAACTCGCTCAATGGCTTTCACTGCATTAAGCTAAATTGAGGAGAACTGGGGAAATATATTGTAAGGCATTTATAACCTGGATCAATAAAGTTTGTGATGCAATTAAACGCAGTGAGAGACATTTATATAATAAGAAAACATACAGTAATGAAGTAGGGAACTACTCCGCAACCAACCAGGCTGGCTCATACTGAGCAGTGTACGGGGTTTACATATATAGCTGTAATCAGTCACATGGTAAAAATAGGGGCAGGTTCACACTACAGTTATAAAAGTATGTTGCTGTAAACAGACATGAACGGTAGTGATACATTTGCGTCTGTATTAACTGTCATGTCTGTTGCTCTTATCCTATGGTGAAGGAGAACAATAAACATTGATAATGGTAGTGTGGACGTCCCCCAAGTCTGTAGGCCCAGAATATACAAGAGATTACAGATTTCGTTATTGTGCAATAACTCAAGTAAATACTTAGCGGAGTCGTCTGTGTATAACAGAAATGGTTTTCTAATCCAATCAGAGAATTCTGCACTAATAAAGAGGCGGCTTTCGCTTATGACCTCCATCTATCAGCCAAATTGGAGAATTTTTACTGAGCTATGTAATGTAATGTTAGGACTTGCCATCAAAGGACACCATGTAATACTCAATTTCACCTGGGGTGGCACTGCAGAGAAACTAGATACTGAGACTAGGGTTAAACAGGATGTCAGGATGTCTTCCCACCATCACAAAAATAAAAAAAAATATAAAAATAAAAATAAATAATAATTATATATATATATATATATATATATATATATATATATATATATATGATGATCAGCAGCAGTAGGTTTCCATTAATGCCAATACTGCAAAAAAATAAATAAATGCCAGAAAGTGTTTTTTTGCAGCAGTAATCCTTTTGAAATTGCTCCAGATATCCCCCTGCTTTCAACCTTGGCATTGCAAAGGATAAAAAGCCGCAGGTCAATTTACATTGCAATTCTTAGAGCAACTTGAGGCTGAGATTTGGTTAATTTTGCTTCTAATGTACATCGCAAGGGGTAAGCCGCTGACAAGTCCTCAATATTAAACCCGCTGTGTTTGCATCCTATGGGAACCAGGCCGTACTGTCCATTACAAGTGATCTCTGGGGGTCTCAATGATCTTATTTTTAGGGAATCTTTCCAACTAAAATGGATTGTTCAATTACCAAAATGATTTGGTTGTCACCTATAATCCAGACATCTTATCCATAAAGAAAATTACATATAACCTTACATAAAACACCACAATATGTACTAATAGACTAGTAAGTAATGCAATTCTGGTTATTGAGGGAACGGTAGTGACAGGAAAGTACATGTGAGAATTCTGAGTGGGAGGTTCATAATTGTAGTAAAGTCATAGAACCGTGGAAAACTTCAAAGCAAAAACTAATCTCCAGATACCACTAAGACAACAAACTACAAAAATCGTATACGCGAACTGTCACTTAGGCGTAATTCTGAAAATTGTTATATAATGACTAATGCAGGCAGAAGAGACTGAGTCACATCCTATTATTCTACATCACCAAGGACTTCAAAACTTTTGTGAAGTGTGTGTTATGGGAGAGGAATTTATCTTATACATTCAACAATGGGGAAAGGGCACACAAGACGAAGAAAACAAAAGTCCTCCTGTTATACAATACCCAAACCACAGAGACTATTACAGGTGTGGTCTGATTCGGTGTGCTAGTAGAGCGTTTTGGCACCTTCTGACAGTGGTCTAAAGAGGATGAAAATGGACCATTTCAGCCATAACACATTTTTGTTCTGGTGAAATTCAACAAGCTTGAGTCAGAATTTTACACTAAAATTTTTTTTATCATAAATTGTCACTAACTTTTCAGACAACTTGGTCACATTTAATAGAGCATGGGATTCTGGACCAAAATATAATGAACTTATTTAAAAATGTTGCAGTTTTCTGCCTAAAAAACCTCTCTAAAGTTCCAGCCATTAGGTGTCTCTATCCTTTATAATTTGAAGTTCACTTCCTGTTATTAGGGAAGATCTACAGAAACCAACAGGCTCAATACAGAGCACAGGAAATGGAAGTGAGAGGGAGGGGCTTTGCTGCTCTGTGCTTCCTACCTGTACATTGCTCAGAAAGGAGTCTGCAGCTTCTCACAGCTCACAATGAGTGTAAGGTGAGTATCTACTTCTGACTAGCTGCTTAGGTTACTGTTGATGGGATGCTAGATTTTTTTTGTTTATTGTGATCAGATTTCTCTTTTTCTGTGTCAGGCATCTTTTAAAGCTGCATCATAACCTGGATTTAAAGCCCAGTGTCCCTGGATCTCCTAGACTATGCTCTCTTGTGCTTTTATCAGCTATGTGTTTGCTATATTACAGTTACTTCTGGCAGAAGTAATGATGGAGGAGAGGTTTGCTCTGTATTGTAGACAACCCCTGCCTTAGAGAGAAATGTAACATGTGCTGCAGCCATTATTGGGCTATTAGCAACAGAAAAACTGATAGGACACCATATAAAGACTTACACAGCTAGAGAACATACTGCCCAGCAAGACTCTGCAGATATTTCAATGTTTGATGAAAATTCAGTCTAGACTAAAATGTGTATGACCGCATCTACAAAATGATCATTCACCCGATGAGGGTCAAACAAGCATTGAATGAACCATCATCCTACTTCAAACAGCTGATCAGTGGGGGTGCCAAGAAGTAGACTCCACCAAACTAAAATGTTTGTCTTATCTTAAGGATAGGGCATCAATTTTAGTAAACTGGACAACTTACTTAATGGAGCAAATGGAAGGGAACCATGACTACTAGGTTTGGAACCCAAATCTCAGTAGCACAAGGCTCTAAATCTCAGTAGCACAAGGCTCTAAATCTCAGTAGCACAAGGCTCTAAATCTCAGTAGCACAAGGCTCTAAATCTCAGTAGCACAAGGCTCTAAATCTCAGTAGCACAAGGCTCTAAATCTCAGTAGCACAAGGCTCTAAATCTCAGTAGCACAAGGCTCTAAATCTCAGTAGCACAAGGCTCTAAATCTCAGTAGCACAAGGCTCTAAATCTTCAGTTGCAGAAGGCTCTACACCTGGTGACAGGTTGACTTCTCTCATTCCCATAGATTGCTAGTGTCCTCTACTGAACAATCCCTACACGTAGCCATAGTAGGTGGCCGACAACATCACCAAACACCACTTCCGGTTAAATGAACTTCATTTTATATAAACTGAAGGTAACTCATACTATATAGTGAATGCAGAAAGAGCAGAGGGAGTAGTCTACCAACTGTGCTACATACTTTTCTCGGAGATTCTGCAGCTCCTTCTTCATGTCAGCATCTTCAAACTCAGAATCATTATCGCTGCTCATATAGGAAGACTGCGAATGAAAAGACGTTACATTTATTGAGGGGATTTTCATGCCCTGGTCTTTAGGAGAATCTGGACTTTGCATACTGGCCTTTCGATGCAAAAAAGCAGCAGCTTTCTTCATGAAGTCATTAGTGGCCCCTTTGTTTGGGGTTGAAGGGGCATCTTTGGGTTTTGGTGGAAAGATTTCATCCCCTGAATCACTAGACACATGTCCACAAAAAAGTGAGTTTATAGGTGAGGAAGTGTGGGCACGTGGTACTGAGGTCCTGACTGGTTGTGATGGAAGCTTATCCAGATAAACGTCTG
The DNA here is from genome assembly GCA_947044405.1 of Leptodactylus fallax. Lineage (NCBI taxonomy): Eukaryota > Metazoa > Chordata > Amphibia > Anura > Leptodactylidae > Leptodactylus > Leptodactylus fallax. The sequence continues at coordinate 2,909,449 of CAMRHE010000017.1, forward strand.
GTGGTGCAGAAAACCTCAGATAACTTGGAGATGTTATGGTTACTTCATCTTCAGTACTCATCACAGAAAATCTCCCAATAGTTTTAGACTTGTCGGCATGATGGGGTCTCTTTTTCGGAGATCTAACTATGGCACTTTCCTCCTTTGATTTCTGGTCTCCAGAGTCTCGTCTTTGTGCTTGACCTGATGTTTGATCCTATAAGACAAATAAGAGATCATTGTGTTGTTGAAGTGTCGGGCATTTTGCTAAACTAGAGTTCACACAGAGTTAAAGCTTTAGTAGTAATCGCATAGTGGGTAGCTTCTTCGACAAACTGAAATCTCTGAATTTCTACTTTTACCTTATACAAGTGAAAATGATTCCTATTTGCACTATTAGGGTGCCCATACTCTGTGACAAGTGGGGCATAGCGGATAAGGCCAGAACAGTCTGCAGCTATACTTTCCATTTGAAGCAGTAGAGGTGCAGCTGATCAATATCTTTTTACATGGAAAGTACAGGTGCCCTTAGCCCTTCTTTATTAGGCTCGGTTCACATCTGCGTTCGGGGAGTCCGCTTGGGGTCCCCCTGAATGGAAACCTATATGCATAAAAAGTGATTTACCCGGGGAAACCCGCGAACCCCATAGACCATAATGGGGTCCGTGAGGTTTCCGCACAAAACAAGCGGAGAGGAAAGTGCTGCAAGTTACGTGCAGAAACTGAGCGGAAACCACACGGACCCCATAATAGTCCATGGGGTCTGCGGGTTTTCTGGATAAACCGCTTTTTTATGCGTATAGGTTTCCGTTCGGGGGGGTCCCCAAGCGAACTTCCCGAACACAGGTGTGAAACGGGTCTTAGACCTTCCACTCCGAAGGCCTTATTCACACGTCAGATCTGTATCAGTATTTGTAACCAAACACCGTATGGGAGACTACAGAGAGACAAGGTATAAAATGTAAGATTTGCACCGGTCATGTGTTTTTGACCCACTCCAGGTTTTCACTTACAAACACTGACATATGAATAAAGGCCTACATCAGCATGCTCTTGAGTAGGTCCGGCATCAACAGGTCAGGCTACGTTCACATCTGTGCCAGAGACTCCAGCGCAGTGTCTGCCAAATATCGACAAAGGAAAAAAAAATCCTGCACGAAGTGTGAACCTATGTATCACAGCTCAGCCCATTCATTAGAATGGGACTGAGCTACAATCAGGCCATGTGACCAATGAACATGCCCTGTGAAGCGGTAACAGTGCTCTGAGTGCGGTTTCTGAAAATATCAAAATGGAACAAGCAAAACCCTTTTCTAACAGCTGCAATAAAATGGATTAAAAAAAAAAAAATCTCAATTTCAAAAATTTTATTGACTTAAATCCTTGTGCCACAAGTGCCCCCTACTGATGAAATTACATCTGACAGCCTGTCAAAACATTGAAATCAGTAAAGGTAAAAAGTGTTCTGCTGAACCATAGCGTTCATGGCTGACATACATAACACAGATGTTCACATCAACATCACTGCAATGCTTAGCAATCACACAAGGGATATCCGACTAGATAAGCTGCAGCTAAGACAACCTGAAGGGTATTCCCACTTCTCCAAGGTGAAATCCCAAATTTAGATGTTAATTAATCTAACGATACCGAATGCAGCCGTGCCATTGTAGGACGCCATCTGCATACAATGCATTTAGAGATGGCACATTTATAATGAAAGTCTTTTATCTGTTGGATTAGAAATGTGGCCACATTATTATGAGCTGTGATATTATCTGTCTGGATCCAAGCAGTGAAGCTAAATTGCTTTCCAATCCTGTCGTCATTAGGAGCCGGACTACAAACCCCTTCAAGAGGTGTAACAATTTATAGCGGCTCTATGTCCTTCAGCACTGCGCTTTCTGCAGAGACGGATCTCCATGGAATTCTCTGCGATAATGGAAACAATACGTCCTGCTCTTCTTGCTTTTAGCGCAAGTCTGCAGAATACAATTTTCATCTGAAATATCCGATATGATGAAAAAAAAAAATTTAATACACCTGTATACAAAACCAGAAGCCGTCATTGTAGTGACACATGGATATTGCAAGACATTGAATGATGTTCTTTATTGGCTTTGCTTCTTTTTTAAGCATGGGGTATGTGACTAATGGGTCAAAATCAATTCAATTTTCTTACAGCATCTATAGTGGAAAAATAGAGATTGGCTGCGGTCACACATCCCCAAATTTTCAAGCCTCTTTCTCAAAAAACAGAATCAGATCAAATAAGGGAGAGGAAGGGTTTTCCTACCTTGCCTGGGGATCAACCTGGCTCTTTGCCAGAAAAAAACAAAACCACTTGCGGGACTTAATCTAATCCACATCAGCAGACAAACTCCATGGCCATCTAATGCTTATGGGGGTGCCCCAAATTTCCCCCAACTGCAGATTTGAGAGGGGGGAAGATCAGGTAGCTGGAAGTCAATATGCCCAATCTTTTTGTTCTTAAAAGAAGAGAAGCCACAAAGGTATCTGGCATTGGCATCTGACATCTGTCTGCTTGTTTGGACAACAGCTATATAAAGGTGTTGTCCGGGATAAAATGATATTTCTACACTAAGCTAAATAACCTCCCCCGCCTACTTTCTAATTTACAAAAAAAATAAAAAATCCTATACCTGCATTTACCTAAATCACCTGGGCGGTCATGTGACCACCCCAGGCACATATTCAGATTTTCCGTTTCTGGAAACGAATCACCACCAATACTAAACCCCCCTCCCATCATACTTGCCTGTCTTCCTGTTTGGATCTTGTGGGCACAGGAAATCACTTCCTTCTGATCCAAGCACCGGCAGACGTCAAGAAGAGGAGAAGCCGGCCCCACAGAAGGAAGTGATCTCCCGTGCCCAGAAGATCTGGACAGTTAGTCAGTCAGTTAGTTGGAAAGGGCTAGTAGTGGATGGGCTAGCTAGGGAAACAGGGAGGGGGGTGTGAGGGAGTGAGAGAGGGAGGGGGAGGGAATGAGATGTGGAGATAGTGAGAGTCAGCTCTAAGTATAGCACAATGCGTCATGATAGTTATAGGAAAACAGAACAGGAAGCTACCCATTTAAACAAATGCAAAAGATGCCAGAAGCTCCCAGAGAAACCCAGAAATCACTCAAAACACTGCTAAAAGGTATTTGGGTGCACTTACTGACCTTTTTTGAAAAATAATTTTTTGCCCAGAAAACCCCTTTAAAAGGTGTATGGCTACCATTAGGGGGAAAAAAACAAAAAAAAAACACACACACACACACAACACACAAAAGCATACTTCCTGGGCACTGTGTTGTCTACTGCCAGTGTGTTCAGTCTCATGCAGGCACCTTGTTGCCAGAAATTCTGTGCCCCACGCGACCACTTGGCCTCAGTGGTTGCTTGTAAGGAACAGGTGACATGTAAGTCTCTCAGCGGTCACGTGGGGCACAGGACTTCTGGCAGCGAGGCAATAAGCGTCACATCCTTTGGACAAAAATGGCACTACTTGTAGAAAAGCAACAGAACTCTTTTTCTAATCCTGGTGAAACCCCTTTGAACACAGAAAGCATTATGTGAACATATCTATGCCTGCAGACTGCATACGCTTGTACTAAATGAGACCAATATAAATTTCTAAGAAACTTGAAGTACAAGATTCTTTTACAAAAAGAAGCTTACCCTCTGAGTCAGTAAATCACAAGCAATAGTACCGCCATTTTCTAACTGTAGAGCTGGCAGAGTCTTATATAGATTTAAGTGTTCTCCATCGATGTCCTGGTTTAGCGGCTGGGAGTTGATGACCTCCGGTGCGTTTTCTAACATGACAGAGTTCTCTGGTGTTCCAGCAGACATGTTAGCCGGAGTATACTCCTGGTATAGTAAAGTACGGAGCTTCTCATCTAAAGTTTTAATGGTGTCATCGGTGAACTCCACTCTAGGTGGACCTTCTCCATCAGACTCTATGCCTGACTGCTGGAGATTAGAGTTTACCACCGGCAAAGCTAAACCTTGGGCTTGTGCCTGTACGGCAGGTTGCAACGCTGGGGATCCTTCTGGAATAACATGCAATTGATCAGTTCTTGGGATACCCTGAAGAGTCAAACCAGTATCTGACTTTACCTGGACTACAACAGGAGAACCACTATCTGATTCATACAACACCTGCCGCTCAGGCTTAAGATCAAGAACTTTTTCCTGAGGAAGTTTTTGAGCATGGTCTTTATCACATGTTACATGTTCTGACTGAACAGTTGCGGCCACTAAACCGCAAGTTTGATCAGGTGGTAAAACGCATGACTTGTGCTCTGGATGCGGTACCACAGGTGCTACTGGCGCCTCTTTTGGCTGAAGTCCATCAGACCCTACAGTGTCAGGCTGGGCTTCTATGACTGGTTTTAAAACTGCAGATGCGCCAAGGGTTAAAGTATCTCCTTGAAGGAAGGAAAGGGATTCTGGAAGCGTTTGCAGATCAGAGGATGAGATTGTTGAGGAGGACTGAGTCATGGAAGCAGGAATTCCCGTAGACTGGTCATATGCTTCTGTTAAATTAGTCTTATCTTCATTTGTAGGACACGCATGTTGGTTGCTATCTTCAGAAATCCGTTCATCTGTAAGAAATGTAAAGATTACTCAATCTTATCAAAATATACAAGTATTACTAAGCCATTAGTGTATGTTTGTCCTGGCGGTCTGTGGGGGGACCTCAGAAATGGACCCAACCAAAGTGAGCCGGAAAAGTACAACCGCAGTCCTACTCACAGGGGGGAGTGAAGTCATGGGATCTAATCAGAATCCCTATAAGCATCAAGGGTATCCTAGACTGGATCCAACATCCCCAAAGATAACAGTTGCGTCCTAAGCTGGATCTAACAGTATCCCCCTATGCATCCGAGGCGTCCTGGACGATCTGACAACATTCCCATAGACATCAGGGGCGTCCTAGACTGGATCTATAGAGCAACCCCTTAGGCATCAGGGGTGTTCGAGACTGGATCCAACAACATCCCCATAGACATAAAGGGCACCCTAGTCTGGATCTAACAACATCCTAGGATCAAACAGCATCATAGAGATCTATGTATCATAGGATTTAACATCGGTATCTGGGGCTTCATAGGGATCTAGCGGCATAATCGAGATGTTATGTGATCGGACAGCGGATTACAGGTGTAATATTTACCCAGATCACAGTAACTTTGTATACAACTGGCCTAAAACTGCTAAACTGTCAGTTAAATATTGGCGCAGTCAGGTGACCTACTTCATCTTTGCTACGCTATAAATCTACTGATCCCTGAAATGGCTTTAATGGAGCATTTTTTCTACATTTTCTACTTTTACAATCAGCCTAATGTAGCATCCGCTAGCGGTAACTTGTGCCAAGTATATACTTTATCATGGCAAGCACCTCTAAAACACTTATTTGACAAATGAAGGCAATATATCTATATGTATAACAGCATGCACTCATTTTTATCTTTAGCCAATCTCTCTCATATCCAGCAGAACAGGATAGCCTCAGCATAACCCCCTAAAAGTTAACTTATGGCCATGCTGCAACTCTGTCCCATTCAGCCTAATGGAGCTAGAAGGGACTTGTGCCGCACAAATACTTTATCATTGCCAACACTTCCAAGGGCACTTTTCTTTAGCCAATCTCTCTCATATATGCAGGAGTCTGAGCCTATTCACACCCCTCCAGCAGAACGGGATTGCATACTCCATTAAAAGTTGACTCAAGAATGCTAGTGACACAAAGACCACCATGTAGAAGATGAGGAAGATGTGCTATATATAGAATATTTGCAAACAGTCTAATCCCCGGATCATGTACATATAACACATACAAGGGTCAATTATTTTAGAAAGCCCATTAACTATTAGTAGTTTTTGGAGTGTAGGCGGAAACCCAGCTGGATCTGAACTGCAAAGCAGCAGAGATAACCAGCGAGCTAACATGCCACCCACACCATAGAACTACATGTTCTTTAGCTAGTTGGATTTCGTCAGACATCAAACATATATAATATAAAGGGTTTCTCTTGTTTTAACAAATTCTAACATGTTTTGATGTAAGTCGGGTCCCCCATGGATCCTGGCACTCCACATGAGCAGAACACACAGTCTCAGAAATGGTGAAATATGAGGCTTTTCAATCATTTCAAGGGGTTTTCCAACTCCTTCCACAAAAAAATTTAGGAGACCCAATATCACTTTAGAAGTCATGTGTGACCAGGGCTATGTCTTTCAGAACCAAAAATTGTGTTGCTTCCAGCAAACCTTCACCTTATGTGCATTTCTGAGCTACATTTCCCAAAATCCCTGTCTGTTACTAAAAATACAGCTGGCTCACTCCACCCCCGCCCCCTTCCCAATGCACTAGTTGCTTCCCTGCCTGTTATTGCGTAATGCGCGCCTTCCCAAGGGAAATGGCCCTCACATTTAGATCCCCCACAGTTCATGTAATTTTAGGTCGATGGAGTAGAACCACAGGGAGCTAGAGGGTTACAGCGACAATAGAAGTGCTGAAATAAGATTATAACATCCTATGGTAATACAAGGCTGGTTCAGCAGCATAGGGGTAGATTCAGGTAATGCAGCCATAATAGGTTTATTTATTTATTTATTATGCTTACTTATATAGCGCCATCATATTCCGCAGCGCTTTAGACATTGTGGTCACTGTCCCATATAGGGCTCACATTCTACATCCCCTATCAGTATGTCTTTGGAGTTTGGGAGGAAACCAGAGTTCCCGGAGGAAACCCACGCAAACACAGGAAGAACATACAAACTCCTTGCAGATGATGTCCTTGGCAGGATTTGAACCAAAAATGCCCATATTGTAGCAGGCTGTAAGTGTCCTAATATCATATAGTCCTGACTACTCCATTATAGACCAACATGATCAAGTATATAATATCGGGACCCTTTATTAGATGGCATAAGAGGAAAAACAGAATATTAGAAAACGGTGAAGACCGCTGTTAGGAAACGGTAGTCGTAGGTCTAGCACTATACAGCAGACCTGGCTTTATCCAATTACCTGCCATTATCTACATCTACATGTCCTTCAGTCAGAATTAGAATGAGAACTTGATGGAATGGAGCCCATAGTAAAAATGTTTGCCTTTCTGAAAACCAATCTAAAGAAAGAGACACTTATTACCCAGGAAAATATTCCAGAACATCGGCTGGATGCCCTGCAGGTTCTCAGACATCATTTCCTTCTCATTCATCTCTGAAGGGGAATATGTAGATGAGGGTAGATTTCTCAATGTGTATTAAAATATATTCATTTATGCACTGTTACGGTGTATGAAATACTTACGGCTCAAAAATAGTCACTAAACTATATAATTCAGAGCGAGTCGACTACCCAATTATAACAGGAGCCGGGTATGTGATCGCAACACTGTTTATTGGGGTATTTAAGGTCACCGATCACCAAAGCAGGTCCCCAGGTCCCCCATGTTCCTCATGTCTAGGAGGATTTGAATAGTGCGGCACTTTGGCATGTGTCCTACCACTTCATTTAAAGGAGAGGGCTAGGAATTGGGGCTGCTTTAGATATCTGTACTATAGAGAGCAGAGTCAGAAGCAGTTGGCTCTGTGACCTTGACTTCAACGGACGCTAAGCTGTAGTACCGTAGCCCGGCCACTATACAAGGACCCAAGCTAACTGGTTTTTGCTCTGTACTGTGCATAGTACAGGTGTTAGACGCGACCCTGTACAGCTGATCTGTTGGGGAGGTGAGTCACCCAAGCCAAAAAAATAAAAAACCTAGCCAATCCCTTTAAAGTCAATGGCACTGACATCTGTGTCACTGGCAACAAGCGCGAGTCCAAGTAGAAATGATCTGTTCAGGTGACTGGTGGAGGTCTCAACCCCACCAATTTATAGGAATTTTCTGGGATTATAACATTTATGACCTATCTTTAAGGATAGATAATATCCTCAATATCATATCAGCAGGAATCAGACTTCCAGCACCCTCATTGATCAACTGTTTGAAGAGGCCATGGAGCTCAGGCAACCACCACTCCATTTTCTGAGACGAGTGACATCACATCTGTTGGTCACATTGTCAGTCTGCAACTCTGTCCCATTCAAATAAAGAGGTCTGAGCCACAATACCACTCTACAACGTATGGCCCTGTGCTTGGTTTGCAGTAGTGAGGTGTAGTTCTTCTCTGAATGTTGAACCCGCTTCAAACAGCTCATTGGTGGGGGTTCCGGTTGTCAGATCCCCACCAATGTAATACAGATAAACTCTTCTAAAAGTTACGTCATCAATAGAATAGTTCTGGAAATATCCTTTAACAATCATCAACTATCCAGGTAACAATTGCTTCTGAATAGAATACCCCTGCCATTTACCAGTCATCCTGTAGGTTATAGCCTCAACAACTAGTCAGAAGGGTCTTCTCCGGTTATGCTACACCCTGTCCTGAGCTATGACAGATCCTTATGTTTAACTTAGTGGAAGATGGGGAGATCAGACTCAGCCGGAGGGTAGGGAAGCTGTTATGTTTGCTATGGGGTCAATTCTGCTCCATGTATGCAAATATATAAATTGGCATTGTAGTTTCAACAAACAAATCAATAGTAAAAAGTGAAATTAACAAAAACTGATGATAAATGCAAAATACATGTCGTATAATGGTCAGAAATAGTGTTATCCCTCACGTACTGTACACACACGACTGCTTATTCTATCAATAGCAGTAAAGACAATTATTACCTGTGACATTACTCTGAATTTCCTTGCTACCATTAAGCGATGGCACTTCTGCAGAACTTGGACATTCCTTCACTGGACAGATGATAAACCATCGCTTTCCCGTATGCAAAACTAAACAAGAAAGGCAAAAAACTAGTCAAAACTATGGAGTTCTACAGAGTAATTTGTGAAATAAAAAAAAAAAAAAAAAAAAAAGTAATAATAATAATAATAATAATAATAAATAATAGTGATATAAACTTCATACCATTCTGCTGATATACCGGGGTTCTTACAGGGTTGAGTGGATTTTCCTTCGAAAAAGAAGGGTAAAAATAATGCATTAAAATGAATATGTGCACTATACAGAGATTATAAAGTGAATAATCTGCCGCCCATGCCACAAGGTGTTAGCATATCCATGGATGTCCAGGGAGGATATCACTACTATATACAGTTAACACAAGCCATTGTACTGTTACGCAACTGGAAAAGTGCCAGCACAGGAGTTTTATAGAGCTGGTTCTCACTGCTGGAGTCAGAGAGAACTCTAGAGATTTTTGGGAAACTGCATTGAAAAAATCTCTAAGGGGTTTTATGGGGCTTAGGTCATCTATTATAGATCGGCATGGTATGACACCCGGGCCCGCGACTGATCAGCTGTTTGAAGAGGCTGCAGCTTCTTCAGTGCTTACCAAGTACAGCGGCAATGCTTGGTATCTCAATACAGCCCATTCACTTGGATGGAACTGAGCTGCGATCAGGCCATATGACCAATAAACACAATGTCACATGGCCTGTGATATGGACAGGGAATACTGCTGCCACTCCATACAGATGACCCACAGGGGTCCTGGGCGACTGACAACAATGAATCTTCAGTTGGTGACCTAAGGATAGGTCATTGGTTTAAAAGTCCTGGAAAACTCATTTAATAAAAATTAAACAAAAAAATATATATATCCCAAAACGCTGGAATCAAAAATAGAACTTGTTCCAAAAAAAGTTCTGATATGGCTAGGTCAACAGAGATTTAGAAAAGTTATGAACTCTGAACTCAAATCTTACTAGGAAGCCATGGGGGTGGTCACTTGTGGATTAGCCCCATTAAATGGGGCAAAATCCATGTATGGACCACGGTATGTCAAGTCTGCACATTGTGCTTTGGACAGCTGGGTGTCAGACCCCACCGAACTGATACGCATGACCTAGGATAGATCATCGATAGATATCCAGTGTTAGGAAACCCCTTTAAGCTAAAAATGGGCCCAAATTTCAAAAATTGGCTGACCTGTTAGGTTTTCAGTGTCAAGGCGGTTAGTCTCCACTGAAATGAATGCGGCCTCTCACTGAATCATCAATAGTTTCAGTATTATTTTTCCATTTTTTTTTTTTTTTTTTTTTTTATCAAATCATAGAAGTATATCCATCTATTACAGCTGCGTGGCAATGTATTACACAATCCACTATTCATTCTGTTTTTATAGATGCACTAGGTTTGGCAGGTTTACAACACATCAAATGTCACCAATAGGCACATATAATTCTGTAAAAAGGCTAAATGGCTAATAAAAAAAAAAAAAAAAAAAAAAGAAAAAAAAGAAAAGTCTGCAGTGGACACTGAGGAGGACTATCACAATTATTCCGAGCACATCCCTGGTCCTTTGTGGTTATGCTTCCGATAAATTACTTTGCAATAAATCTATAATTTATGCGGCTGAGAGAGACAGGTGCTGACAGCCGGGGGTGGACAGCAGTCAGTGTCTTCATGGGGATAGCTGTCATGTCACTGACATGTCCCAACTAATCCATGACGGAAAGCAGCAAGCGTCCCATACACAAAATGTGTACCGTACCTCCCTCATTTCCACCCTAAAGGAGTCTGTTTGCTGAGGACTTGCCCCTTGATCGGAGCTTCTCTCTCCTTCGGTATCCTCGCTCAGCATGTCCTCTGCCTTGTCGATAACATCCTTCATCTGCTCAATGAAAATCTCCTTCTCAGCCTGCAGTATGAATTCATTTTCCACCTGGAAGCATACCAATATGTTAATGCGGAAGGCAGCGCTGTTACAATAGAAACCACTATTACTAAGCTTACAGCTCTGAAGGAAAGAGATAACACAAAATGCTGCAATCTCAGAAAATTCCACAGATGTATTATGTGCCACAATATCTATGATCTATGAGCCCTGGCAGGAACATCTGCTCCAAAAAAGGAAAAGAAATGGAATTTTTTGATAAGCATACATAGATATTGTTATATGCATGTTCTTCTCCAGCATACCGCACCACCAACAAAATGCAACAATGAAAAGGAACGTGTCGCCATTTGTTATTAAACGCATTTATTAAAACCAAAAAGTGAAATAACTTTTTATAAGCTGTTTTTATTTCCCGATTGTAGATTTTTTAAATTCTATTTTCTGTACATGATATTGGGGCAGCCATCTTGCCTGTGCTTCTCCTCTGCTCTGTTAACAGCATTTATTGATATGCTTTACAGCAGTCTCATGGCCATAGACAGCAATAGACTGCAACTGACACATTGAGATCTGTGGAAGGAGGTGGAATAGATAAACTGACAAATTGTCAGTAGTGAATGCAATGACTGACAGTGGTGTTCTCTATAGAGGTGTTATCCTACACAGTAGTCCTGTTTGTGATGAAAATGAGGTTCAACAAAAACCCTACAGAATAGGCAAGTGTTAGTCTATTAGTAGGCTTAGTGGCCTGAGTTAAAATTGCAGGTTACAGTAAATTTTAAAAAAATATAGATTGTGACCTGGAAATTAAAAGAAAAAAAAAAGTGTTCTTAAAAATATATAAGAAATAGCAAGGTAGTGCAACATGTAACCAACTCACTGCCATCATGATGATGGGGGCAGTGGAACATCCGAGAAAGGAGAGTTCAAATTTGCTTCAGTTGCCTGTTTTGAGTCGTCTTGTAGATTATTTAAGTAAAGACTTGTATGTATATACATAAACGAGAGATTATAGAACTTGTGTTATGGCTTCTGTTTATAACAGCAGTCATGACTCTGCCAGGTAACCCATTTCACAGATACCAACCACAAGGCGGTCTGTTGAGAGTCCCATCTAGGCCTTTCATGGCAGAGATATGAATAGCCCTGTCTCCACGTCCCTAAGGGGGTTGGTAGAACAAGCCTCATATTCCCATCTCAGCCATGTTTGACTGAAATAGGAAAACCCCTTATTAGTGTTATGTCAGATTCTGACACTGGGTAACATGATCTGAAATCAGCAACTGGCACCGACTCCCTCCTCCTCTCTGGGTTCAATAGTATTATGTGTATATGGGGTTGTCAGACTATTAATGTAATATTAAAGGGGTTGTCCAGTTTCACATAATAAAGGTCATTATTGTTTGTGTAATGAAAAGTTGTACAAATTTTCCAATATACTTTCTGTATCAATTCCTCACGGTTTTCTAGATCTCTGCTTGCTGGCATTCATTCTGCTTCCTCCCAGTGGATAAAAGTCAGTCCCTGGACATGTGATGAGAGGTGCACTCTCGTTACTAGGCAGATGTCTGATAATTAGCTGTGACTATAACGAGCTGTGCACCTGTGTGTCCATCACATGACCAGGGACCGTACATCACATGACCAGGGACTGACTTATCCACCGGGAGGAAGCAAAATGCCAGCAAGCAGAGATCTAGAAATACATGAGTAATTGATACAGAAGCTATACCACTGAGCACCTGAGGGGAAGGAGGAATAAAATTTAAGTGTTGCTGGATGCGATCATGTGAACAAATATCGTAACTGGCCTGGAAACCAGAAATTCAACACAAAGAACCCAGTCAGCTAGTGAGGAAAAATGGTCCCCGGATAACCCCTCTCGGTGACCATATACTTTTGATAGATTTGTAGCCATTTCTAATCAACTCCCCATATACATGCACACTTGTTAAAAAAGCAACTACACCTAGCTGAACCAAGGATAGGGGAGTTTGACATTGGCAAAGAAATTACAACGTGACCGATCCTTTGTAAACCGTGACGTGTCAGTCGACCATTTCATACACCTTATGCGATTGGCAGGTCCTGCTAAAATTGACTAGTTTAACAGTGTAATGTTTATGGCCACAGAAATAATGTCCCATTTGCAATCTCTCATATTATAAGCACTTACCATGTACGTGGCAATCTCTTCCGGGGCGTCACCATCCAAGTCAAATTTAAAAGTCACCATTTTATGGTTGTGCGTCTCCAGCTGACATTCCACCATTTTGTCTCCGGTGTTACACACCTATGAGAAGTGACCAAGAAAATATTAGCCATATAGGACGGGCAGCGTCCTATAAAATATAAGGTCCCACTACTGGGCCACTGGTATAAAAGCAGCAAGAACTGTTGTAATTTTTTTTTTTTTTTTTAAAAATATAGTTAATTCTGAAATTAAGCAATATTTTAGTCATCATCATAAGAATAAGAGGTCATAGAAATCAAAGACAACTTCTTTTCCACAGATTAGACTTATGTCTTACATTGAGTATGGTCAGTTTGGGTTTATTGGTCTTTTCCTGCCGAGAGCGAGTACGAGACGACCTCCGGTGATGTCTTCTTGCTGGTTTTCCATCTTGTTTACTGCTGCCATGGATGCCCTCATACCCATCACTCATTTCTTTACCAGATGCAGCATCAGATCCTATATAACTAAGTGGAAATATAGAAAGGGATTCTTCCTTACACAACCTCCACATTTTATAAAGATAGTTAGATAGATAAAAAAATCTATAAATCAAAAACATTTAAAAAGGCGACCTTTTTTGGATTTCTAAATCTGATATATGTTTATTGAGGAGATTTTCGAGTATACAGTGCAGTAATCACAGGCTAATGAGCTCAAAAGACACAGATTAAATTAGAAAAAAAAAAAAAAAAAAAACACAAAAACTACACACCAGTATGTGGGCACATATGAAGAGTGACATACCAGTATCAGAAACAGAGTAACAATGCAAAGAGAAAATATTGCCAGAGGCATCAGAGCATGTGAATAAGCTAATGACCCACAGCAAAACTATAGTGGGGGTAAAAGAGGATATATAATTAGCTGAGGTTGCAGGCCCAAGGTCTGAAGCTGCACCACTGCATGAATCTTTGTCAGACATTTCCTGCTTTGATATATCACTTTTGATTTTCTGGCGTTAGTTGTGTCATTAATGCATTTTGTAATCTACTTTATTAACACATTTTGGCTCCTTTCTGTGAAATCCTGCATTTTTTTCACTCTTTTCCTTGCTTCGCTATTGAGAACGATCCCTGTATGAAATTAAGAGAAAGTGAGGGTAGGGCAGGGGCACTTCAAACCGCTATATCTCAGGTATTCTAAAATATGGTAACTTGGTAACTTTTGGAATCATGCGAAGGAAGAGATTCTCATCTTTCATATGATACTACATAGTTCTACCTATATGATTTCCAGAGATATCACTGGTTGAAGAAACAGTCAGGATTGGGATACGTTTAGTTGCGGATGGACATAAATATCCTAATCCCGATTGATTTTTTCACTAGTGATATCTGTGTAATTCATACAGGTAGAATGGCAGCCTTTGTATCAGATGAAAAATGAGAATATCCTATTTCACAGAACATCAAAAGCAAGTTACTACCCTTTATAATGCCTGAGATATAGCCATCTGACCCTCCCCATCCTCATGTCACACAGCCCGTACCCCATACACAATGAGAAGCAGGGACAGCTCAATAGAGAAGCAAGGGAAAGTGTGAAAAAATGCAGGATTTTACTGAAAGGAGCCAAAATTTGTTAATAAAGTAGATCACAAAATTTTATTAATGACACACATACTGCCAGAAAATCAAAAGTTCAGTTATGCGTTAAAGGGGTTATCAATTTAAGGACACTTATCTTCTGGATGGGGGATAAGTGTCACATCACTAGGGGTCTGACCACTGGGTCCCCGTTCTCTTCATCGCTACGGGACCCTGCGGTAGGACCACCAACTCATTTAATAGATCTACCACAAAATATATAGGACCACAACAGAGCACTCACTTGTCATAGCTTTGATTAGAGGTCTGTAAATTCTCTTGTAATGTTGCTTCCTAAAAGAAAAATTATAAAAAAAAACAAAAAAACACAAAAGGGCATAAAAGACGAGACATTATAAAACAATATTTAATCATTGAAATCAATCTAGTTATAATTTCAGTGATAAAAAAGGCACCTCTTGACTGGAATCTTTGTATGACCGGGTGGCTGAGCACTGGGCCAGGTTATGGGGATCAGTAGGCTGCGGTAGGCCAGACCCTACATGCATACTTGGATTTTCGGCAAATGTTGCCTCCGTTATGGCATGTGGGTAGGATACTTGTGCAAGTGGATCTTGCCCTTGTGGGGGAGTATCAGTCACGAGATGCACAGGTGGTGAAATCACTGATGCAATAGGGATCATTGCAATAGGAGTGCCTAGTTCCATCGAATACTGCGGAAGACCAATGACCTGTATAACACGGGGGCATATTTATAGTCAGTCACTATGGGTCCAGAAACATACAGCCTGCTAAACAAATATCAGCAGGCATAAAATACAACACACATTAGCATAGAACACAAAATAATATCTCTAAGGAATTCCATTACTTCCACGCCTCATTGACCATTTATACCAGTCCCAAAATTAAAATTCCTAAATGCAATCGCTTGGTAAATTAACAGATCTGTAAAATGAAGATGTAAAATGGGAATAAGAATACAAAGTAAAGGGGAAAAAAAAAAATATAAAGATCACACATGCCAAGTTTCATAGCATAGGTATCTTTTTCTAATAAAAAAAGGGGATGTTCAGCCTATGAACACAGGGTTGACATTGACCTTTCAATAAAGGGTCTGCCATTTATGTAAAGTAGTGGTACATTTTGCTTCAGTCATAGGAAGACTGTGGAATACAGCTAAGGCTGGTCATTCTAGGTCAGGATAAGACGAGGTTGGACGTATTTATGCCCCAGCTCAATAATAAGAAGGGCTAGAGCTGCCTAACAGACACCTATGGATGCCAGGTGCCCGGGGAAGCAGCAGTAAGCCACTCTACCATGATTCCAGACTATGCAGGTACAGGACTGGGACTGCAAACTGAATTCTGGTTCCAGGTAAAGTCTACGTGCACCTCCACATCTAATTCCATTTATTCATATACCAACCACCACCATATCCACATTCACACTGTCTCACTCAGACTAGACGTTTTCTGAATTTAACACTATCCTGCTCTGTGATCGTTCATCTGCTCCCTTGCCTGCCCAGCAGTGGAGTTCTACAGTTGTAAATGCCATTGCCCAATCTGGGTAGTCTCTCTGAGGCTAGCTTTACATCTGCAGAGACTGTCGCAAAAACCACCGAAAGTCGGCAGAGAGAAAAGTCCTGCATGGACTTACTGATTTCAGTATAAAAACAGCGGACACTTAATGGACCCCCATTATGGTCTATGGGGTCCACGGGTAACCACTGTTTTAGTGGTCTGTGCGCAGATCTGAACCTAGCCTTAGAAGCAGAAGGAAAGCCTACGTCCAGTGCAAACAACATCCTGGCTTCTTTCATTAAGCATACAGCAGAAGCTGTACTGTATTCCACTAGCAATGCATGACTAACAGTGCCTCACTAGAATGATATGCATGAACATACATTTTATTTTGAACACCAGGGGCTGCTATTACAAGCAGATAATTACAAGATATCTGCAAGTTTTTTTTTTCTAAATAATTTATAAATTTGCTGCAAAATTCATATTGACTAATTATTGTCACCTGCATTGATGGACAACCCCTTTAAGTATCTGCTGCAGTCTGGGACATGGGGTGGGATATCGTGTTTTAGGCAGTAGGGGGAGAAGTAAAACTTACTGTCTGCAGGAAGCTGTGGGGAGCTTGTAAGAGCACCATCTTATATGCAGTACGAGGTAGGTGAATAAAAAGGTTCATTGCAGAAACAATATTTGCTACATGCCAACATTCACAGGTCATATGTCTTCACCATAAGAACGCAGACTGTAGGTTTTCCGTATACATAGTACCAATGTTCCCTATAATTGTGTAAAGGCTTGTATAGCAGCTACACAGCAAGGCCACTTACTAGTCAATGCTCGGGGCAAATTGCCAAATGATAAAATCTGGCACCGAGTGAAAGAAAGGAGATCAATGTGGAAAAAAACAAAAACTAATTGGTCAAAACTAGAAGCAAAATGTCCGCCTACTTTACATTTTGATGCTTGTATTCACATCCCCATGTAATGTAAGCATGTAACACATAAGACTGACATGTTTTAGCAACCTCAACATGCCGGCATGCCCTTTCTGATAAAAGGGCATCGTATGTGTATGACATTCCTCAGGTTTATTTGGATCTCTCGGACCTACCGATTGTGTCCTTGCCCATGACCCTGTACTTGAAAACAGTTGGGCTTCTTATATTGTTCTTTTAGTAGACACTAAACAGAAATGATAGGGATTTTACAAAGTATTACCTGGTTCCCAGCCCCAGATGTAGTCTGATCGGGAGGATGGGTTATGCTCAGATGATGTGACTGAGGAGGAGGTGGATGGGGTTGCTGTGACACGGGCGGAACACTTGGGGAGTGATTAACCGAAAGGACATCACTCTGAATGATCTGTTGAAAGGAGGCTTGGTACGCTTGTGTTTGGGGATGCATTGGCAGCGGTTGTGGGGTTGGTACTCCAGGCCCACCAAGGGGAGCCACAGCTAATAAAGGTACAGAAGCCACCTGTATATTTTGCATAAGATTTGCCTCAAAGGGTAGCACCAACTGCGGGTTGACTATTTGTCCTGTTGGGGGCCCTGCGGGAGTCACAGGAAGGTTGGGCATAACCACACCTGGAGGGAAATACTGACAGGGAGCAGGCAGGGGAGTGATACAGACAGCAGGTAAGTCAGAGAGATTGGCAGGGAGGCTCTCGAGTCCTGTTAGAGGAGTAACTGCTGGAATGAGAGGATACGGAGGAAGCTGAAAAACAATGCACAAAACAAAAAACAAACAATTATTGCACATATTGCATCAGAACCTATAGCTAGTGATAACTGAGCTTCATTTAGTGCCAAGGCAGGGCCAGCTGACCTACGCCACTTGGAAATGCAAAATTAACTCAAAATTTACAAAAGAGCAAAAGCACGGAAAAAAAAAACAAAAAACAAAAATATACTGACTACTAGCAATTATAAGCAATATAATATAAGCATTTATTAGCTAAATAAGCTAGTGTTACAGTTCATTTATAAGTTTAGGATCATTTATGGACGTAATAAAATTCTTCACAATTAAAGCCTGATAACAGGGGGCGCCACTGTAGAAAGGGGCCCTTCATCTCCAATGCATGGTTATTGAACAAAACTTTGACTCAAAGTCTGACAACAACACCCAAGTACATCACTTGGTTATTTCCGTCAGTCCCCTCCATTTAAAACTTCTAGATAGGTAAATTTATGTCCATTCTGGGAACACCCCATTAAGGGCAAGTGGATATATCTATCAAAAATTATCTATAAATACATTTGGTTTTATCAAGGGGTTAAGTGTCAGATCGCTATGGGTCCAACAGATGGGTCCTCTAGCTAACAGGAGAACAGGGGATCGCGAGTATCCTTTATGGCACAACCTTTAGTATTGAGCATATCGTCCTTTCTGAGAAACAAGCACGGTGCACTAGTAATACCATGAGTATTGTTACTCATTTATTACTCAGTTATTGTAGGGCCCTCTCACTCACTAGATATGCCGACAGAATGGATACCACTGGGCAGCCAAGTTTTACGTCTTGGAAACATATCTATGTAAGAATACATTTCTACAGTAGGGGCATGTACCTGTATTAAACACAGGGTTTGTACATCAATGAACCAAGCTGACAAAAATAGCTGCATCCATAATTATGTGTGTAGCACATGACATACTAACATTACAAAAAAGTTACAAAAATACATCCACATGTCTGTACCTGGGATGCAGGTACCTGGTGCTGTTGCAGTGGTACTGTGGAGATCTGCAGAGGTTTTAGCGGTGCTGGAGTGAGCGGGGGCTGGTACTGTTGGTATGTAT
Source organism: Leptodactylus fallax (assembly GCA_947044405.1). Classification (NCBI taxonomy): domain Eukaryota; kingdom Metazoa; phylum Chordata; class Amphibia; order Anura; family Leptodactylidae; genus Leptodactylus; species Leptodactylus fallax. The sequence continues at coordinate 2,928,258 of CAMRHE010000017.1, forward strand.
GGGAGGTAGGTTGCATTGGACAGACCGTCTGCCCGGCTGGAATTTGCTGTAGAATAGGTTGGTGTTGAACTGGCTGTTGCGCAGAAACAGGGATAAAGTACAAGTCGGTTAGAATAACATTAATAGTAATATAGTATTAAGATGATCGGTACAATAGTCATCTGTGGCTGTTACTACACTTTTAGACACTCTTAAAGTGCCCCCTCATGACATGTTGATGATATGAGGTCTTGCTGCTGTATTCTCTGGAACCGGACAGCAAGTATTCAATTGCCATACAGCGCCATCACAGGAGAAATGCAGTATTACACAGTTACCATAGAAAGTAATAAATGGATGGTCTGTGTAATGTAGGACGTGTTGGGTCCTCCAGTGTAAAGCTAGATTCACACAAGAGGTGCAAAATGCCCACAAGTGTTTTATTTCTGTACATGTTGATTATGGATTACAAGTAATGAAAACCCAAATCTAAGAAAATTAGAATATTGTGAAAAAGTTCAGTATTGTAAATTCAGTGTCACCTGCCAAGGTTTCCTAAGCCTTTAAATGGTCCCCCAGTCTGGTTCAGTAGGACACACAATCATGGAAGACGCTGATTATGGATTGTATTACTGAAATTAATGAACATTTCAAAAATATTCAAATTTATTGAGATGCAATTGTATATACGGACGGTCTGACTATAGACCGTCAAAATACCCGTCATGTGAATAGCCCCCATTGACTGACATTGAAATTAGTGCTGCCGTGTGACATCCATTAAAAAAAAAAAAAAAAAAAAAAAAAAAAAACAACAACAGATGTCCACTATTCACTGTTGTGTGAACGTAGCCTAAAGAGACTAGAAGATGAAGGTGCCCAGGGCCCCCCCCCATGTTATTAATCCTGTTCCATAATAGTTTATTTAAGAATAAATTGAACTAAATTAACCTTAAACATAATCAAGTAAAATACAGATTACTTTCTGACCTGGCTGGATAATACAGGTGTGGCAGGACCAAAATGCAAAGACGCAACAGTGGTTGGCTGCACAACTGGGTAAGATGTGCTTGGGTCTTGGTAATGATGTTGTGGTAGTCCAGAGTGCAATGTAGGGGTGCTAGAAACCCCATGCTAAAATACAAATGAAACAACAGACAATGTCATTTATCAGTTCTCATTATTCTCTCTGTAAGGCTTCCAGACAAAGCAAAAACATAAAAACGGGAAATAACCAACATTGCATTTAAGGATAAAAACGGTAAAGAACAGGGTGAATTTAAAATGTGGAATTTTTGGAACTTTTAAAAAGGCAAGGACAGAGCACACGACAAGAATATTTTTGACCTGCAGTATCTGAACCTCATGTTCGGACCTTCCCAGGCTCAGTGTGAGGATTCTATGAAGCATAACCACGCGTTTTGGCACCAGACCAAGATGCATTGCGCCCATCACTCTGGACCTTTAGAGCATACTCCATCCTCAGGATATCAGCAGTCAGACCCGCAATTTATCCACTCTTCATAGATAGAGGGTAAACAGCTTAACAATGTGGGTCCGACTGCTGATATCCTGAAAATGGGGCGTTTTACCCCTGTTCCGCCAGGCTGAATGTAGACGTGCCCCTGCTGGATGGGACATATCTGTGTTCACATTCACTTCAATGTGAGTGCCGGAGATCGTCGAGTGCTGTACTTTGACCATCTCCAGCGCTCCCATTGAAATGAATGGGATTGCAAGTGCATCCCGTCCAGCAGAGACACTCCTACATCCAGCCTTACTACATTCAGGTTGAATTCACACTGGGGGTAAAACAGCCTCCTCTCTCAGAAGTCAGACCCACACCGATCAACTAGTTATCCTTTATCCTATGGATAGAGGATAAATATGCTCAGTGTCATAACCCCTTTAAGCAATACAGAAATATTGTTAATTTGGTCAAACTTCATATTTAAAATTCATAGTTTTCCAAAAATACCAAAAAAAATCTCAATGCCAACTCTAATTTTTTTAAACTGGAAAAAAATAGGCATATATCTTTATCCTTTGATCATCAATAATCTACATCCCTGCACAGAATAGTCACCAGCTATACCACAACTTCCCAGTTAAATTCCTCGTGACACTACATAACTGTACATGTTAACTTCCTTCCGCCTTGGTCTCCTTCAAAATTTTCAATCAAAAGTGGCAGATCGTGGAGGCTTGATGTCTTGGCACAGCAACCTTCATCTGGGGAAACGGCAGGAGCCGAGGTTAATTTCCGCCTCTTGGAGAATGTTCTGTATCAACAGCTTAAAAATAGATTGCGGGACAGACACATGCATGAGCAGACAGGGGCAATCCCCTCTGATGGATACTAAATATTCAGGGGCATAGGATCTGAATAATTGAATCTTTTTTTTTTGGACAGACATCTGGAGACAGGAGATGACTGCACATGGCCAAATGTGATTAAAAGATCAGCTCAGTAAATGAGCCAATTAAACAAGCGAAAGCGAGCAAGCCGGCAACCTTCAGTGGTTTAATGCATATAATATGTGTTCCTCTCTTTTTCTGCAAAGGGCAGGAAATGCCTACCAGGCTCCAATCATGGGAAAAAATTATCGGCTGATAAAAAGGTCCAGGAGAGAGGTTTCTGTCCGAGAGACCACATTTCAATGCCTAATTTATCGGTTGCCTGTTTTTGCCGAGTGTGCAAGTTTTTTTTAATTACTGCTCTCAATCAAACTGCCTAGGTTATTGCTTCATGCAGAGAGGAAATGAGAGAGGCAGGATGGTTCTGCAGCACTGCATGTGTAATCAGATGCGGCTCCAGTCTCGCGCTAGCTAAGGATGGTACTGAATGATCATTTTCTCTCCTACGCCTTTTTCCACTTAAACAAATAGCAGGCTTTTTAGGACACTTGACAAAAATCACGAAATAATTAGCACTAAGCAAGACAAGAAGGGATAGCGAAGGAGAAGAGATAGTAACAGTCTCCGCATTCAAGACAAGGGGGTCACTACAGACCAAGCAAAAGTGTACATGGTTAAGTCAAGGATCTCGCCTATACCTTGGAAAGACAAGGGGATGACGAAAACAGTCATTTGACCTACCACATGGCAGCCATCTCTTCCAGTAAATGACTTCTTCCCACCGTGTTGTGTGGGAGAGTTTGATTTCCAGGACCTTCCAAAATGGTCATCCCCAGTAAGTGGTATCAAATAATTTTCTTCTTTGAGGTTGTGCGATTCATGAACACTCAAAAATGCTGGCAATGGTAAACTCGAAGAGGTCGTCTTCTGGTTCATGATAACTTTTAGTAGCTCATGGAGACATGAAATATCTAAACTTTTCCCCTGTCCTCTGTGAAGTGGCAAGGGCATACAATGTTTTTCAAGATCACATAAACAAGGAGTTGAAGAAAGTGAAGAGAGAAAGGAAGACGACCTCTGTGGAAATCTCCATTCTGGAGAAGATGCTACACAAGGGTTGTAGTTTTGTGTGGTAGACTTCGTTGATCTCGATAGTGTGACATTTTTAGTATCTGGCAGATATTCAGCAGAGATTGAAGCCATCAAATCTGTCCTTGTACTAGAAATCACAGCAGGATCACTGTGTCTGCGAAGTGTGGAACACGAATGTGGAATCACGTGAAGGTGGTTTGGGTCAACGATGCCACATTTGTCAGAGGAGAGGAATCTTGAAGAAATGTCACTGTTCGAAGACTTGTACTGCTCATAAGGAAGAGAGTTCCTGGTGTCATAGTGAGCAGTATTCAGAAATTGCTTTGGATATCCAACATTAGGGCACTTTGAGCATGACATATAACACTTGCCAGTGTTTGACGTTTCAACTACTGAAGTACTACATATTGTTTGACCGTCACTATAACCCATGCAGGGTTTACTAAACCGATCTTTCAGGGGGCACCGAAAGGAAACTTGTGAATCAAAAAGTTCTTTAACAAAGAGTGGGACAATAATATTTTGCTGAATTTCCAGCAGATAAAAACAAAACAAAAAAAATTACATAAAAATCAGAACATCTCTATATGAATACAAATATCAAATAGGATCTTAAATGGGGCATTACAGTCAAAAACATTCATTACCTATCCACTGGAACAGGACTCCCTGCAGAACCACAACCACAAGGTCAGCTGAGTGGGAGGGAATGGGAGACCATGATCTTTCGTTCTAGAGACCAGTGGGGAGCCCATCGGTAGGACTGATGCCAATCTAACCTTGGCCACCTGGTAATAAATGCTTTTGACTGGAACACCACTTTAATTCTTCCTTAAGCAACACAAAGACACTTACTGTTGCAGCTTGCTGGTATTGCCCCAGCTGATGCTGAGGACTCTGTGATAGAGCCTGGCCCTCGATGATGGGTGGACTGTATACTCGCTGGACCGCAGGTGGTAGAGAGTCTGGCAGAGAGGAGTAAATTACACTTTGCTGACTGCTTTGTGAATCCGAATACACTGTAGACCCCTGACCACTGTCAAATGTGCTGTCAGCTGTCAAAGCAAAGCCAGAATAAAAAGCAAAACAAATTACATGCTGTCAAATAAAATAAAAAAGGAATACGTAAATGAATAAAAAATATAAGCAAATAATTATATTCTTTAAGCTCGTCTATATGTACATGTAGGAAATTTTTGCCAAAACCATTCACAAGAATTTTGGTTTATGTAACCAAATATATTTTTGAATGCTCAGACGTCATACTGTATATTACACCTATTGTAGTTCTCGTAAAACTTCCCCTATATACTTGTTTTGTCATATTTTAAAGGAGACCGTTCATCTGTAAATGAAGCGAGCAGGGCCTGGAGCAGTCAATGCAGAATTTACCAATTATGCACAATTTGGGGTGTAGTTTTGGGGCTGAGCAATTTTATCAAAAGCTGAATAGGAACTACCATTATTGGTATAGTCGTCTTGGAGCAGTTTTCAGGGACATCAAAAGTATTAAAGGAAATAAAGAATAGGACTATAAAATTGGGGATTCCAGCAACATTCATTGGCCAAAGTCACACACTGTGGACAGATCTTTGTGTACAGAGTTCTACTGTCTAAGTGTTGCCATACATGCCATTTCCGAATCAGAAGCAATGCTTCTAGAAGGAATATACCCCTGTAAACATTTATGGCATTTTCCATTGGACGCCATTATATTTACTCTCTAATTTATACAGAAGAAAAACCTCCATAAGAAGCCAGATTCATACAGGAGGTCCAGAAAGGTTCCATACATAGAAGAGTTCTGACAATTTCTGTGGTGTCTGGCTACCCGTTATAGGTTTATGGTGGTCCTCCTGACTCAACCCTGACAGATGACATCAGGAGAAAAATTGGGTAGGATTATCTTTTTCCCTTTGAATGTGTTTGGCCAAGAATTCATGTGTTTTCAATGTGTATGGAGGGTCGAGAGGAACAGGCGTCGGCCAAGTATTCGGCAGACAGTGGTTGAGGATGAGAATTAAATTTTGTAGACAAATGAGGACAGTCTTTTGTCTTGATCGGTTGCCAACCAAGCTGGCAGGAATAGCGAATGTAGGTGGGGACAATGCATGCACAAGAAGATAAGGAAATCATGGCTGGGATTCTAACAAATGGTAGACCATTCGTGGTCATATACACTGGCAACCGATCAAGACAAAGAAAAAAAAAAAAAAAGACTCAATACCAATATGGTTCAAGAAATACTCTGCAATTTTTTTATTTATATTTTCAGAAATAATTAACCTTTAATGGTCTACAAATTTATATATCTTTGTGGGAAAATCTCTTTTAAAGGTTCATTGAACCTTTTATATGACGGAGATGGACAGCGCTGTATACATATTAGGGCTCATGCGTACAGCGGTATTACACGGTTGTGACTGACACTACAGTTATGCAATTTGGAAGCTGCCAGTTAGTTTCTTTGTTCTCAGTTAGATTTCAGCTTTGGCCTTGGTTAACGCTATTCTTTTCTGTCCAACACAAGACTGAAAGCTGGTGTAAAAATAAAATGTCCTTTTATTTCATTTCCACCTCTGCCACTAACTGAGCAGTGCAGAGATTTTTCAGCTATACGCAGCTTCAGTTTTCAGCCACAAAGGAATAATTAATCTTTACCGTCACTATGGCCGGCACACAGGGTGCAAACAAATCCTTTCACTTGGTTGACAGGCTGATATTTACATTACGACTTTCAGACTGAACACAGCAATGAAGAAAAGGACCAAAGACATTTATCATGTACTGCTAATAATTCTATAACACAAGAAAAATACACACTGACATCTCTTCTAAAAATTCACTGGATGACAACCAAGACTATGACTTCTGTGCTCTCCAACGTGCTGAAACCACTGAAACTAATAATTACATGTAAGATTATTGGTTGAACTTTCAATAGATTTTAGTCTTTCAACCTTGTGCAACCAAGTTTCTGCGTAACAGCAAAGCACCCTCTAATAAAAACCCATCACATTATGGGTGATATGAATACGATTCCTCCAAAAATCACCCACCAAAATCTGTAACTAATGCTCCATGCCCCTTGTTTGTAGTGAAGAGGTTTCATGTGTGTGGTCATACTGTATTACAATCTTACTAAGCATGCATGTTTATGGAGAGTCAGAAGACATAATAGTCAATGAAATGCTTGTTAAATATGTAGAATTGCTGGGATATGACGTTGATCCAGAATTTTAGTCCAACTGACATATTTGGAGTTGGGAAGGGTTCTTTTTTGCCTTCCTTTGGATCAACATGGTAGGTTTATAGGATGGACTTGTGCCTTTATCGAACAGTTTTAACTAGACGGCCACCTTAAGTTTTTGACTTAAAAATACACAGAGATTCAAAAACTCCTAAATCATCATGTATCAAAATGGCAAAAAAAAAAAAACAAAAAAAAACAAAACATTCAGGTATTTGGAAAGAGAAGCCATCTCTCCACTGCAATGGAGGACACAGAGCCCCTGCTCTTGAGATTGGTGTGGTCCAAGCAAACTAACTATTCAAATACCTATGGCATATCAATATGGGAAAACCAATTTAGTAGTTCAGATGAATGCACTCACCTGTCCCCAGTGGCTCGGTGTCTCCCAGCGCTGTCCAGTGCTGCAGCTCCATTGTTTTCTTCCAGCAGAAGTCCCCGCCACATGTGACTGCTGAGACCAATCAGGGTACGACACTACCTATGATGTCCCCCGGGTCCTTTCCTTAGGCCGCTGATTGGCCTCAGCGGTCACGTGACTGCTGGGGCCAATCAGCAGCCTCAGTGAATGGGACACAGGACATCACAGCCGACATGGACTTCCGGCAAAAGACAACAGCCTAGCAGTAGGACCGGACTGGGAGGACACCAGAGAGCGGGGACAGACAGAAGAGTAAGGGTTTTTTTTTTCCCACTTCTTCCGGCCTAATTAAAAAAAAAAAAAAAAAAAAAAAAAAAGAAGTGTTGGACAACCTCTAAGAAAGAATTTTACTACTTGGACAGATACCATGCTTAGTCACAGACAGAAGATGTTATAGGTACAGGGTGAGTACTCAAGGGCTGGAAGTCACCTACTCTAAAAATATAATCCATTTATATGGGTATTTCCAGTAAAGGTTGTTTGTTTTGAAGGCATTATATTTCCAGACTAAACATTGTATGTCTTTTATCGTTATAAACTAGATTAGAAACTCATAAGGAAATCAAGAGGTTAATGGTTTCCCTACTGGCAGATATCTGGTCCAGCTTCTGATGTAGAACGAGTAAGACTATCCATTGCCCTGTAATGAAATCAAATGCAATCTGAGATCTCAGTATATGAGGAATATGGGTAACATGAGCTTACTGGGGATTTTTTGTATCCCTCTAATACATAACATTTTAAGATTCAAGACCAGCTTTACACAGTCAATGTCCGGTGAAGGACACATGGCTCATGTTAGATTTTCTGGGGACAACCTAAGGCTGGTCATATACTTTTGCCATCACCACTGCTAACCCCTCCTCACAAATATACATGTACAGATTGTCTGAGTATGCATGTGTTCTCATTTAGCAACTCCACAACCCTGGGTGCCAGACACCCTCAGCTTATCCCCCCTAAAATTGAAAGGATCAGACATGTTAACACTCAACATGCCCAACCCAGATGAATTGGAGGGGATGGGCAGAGAACAACACCATACAGATTAGATGGTTGGCTGGTCCCACCAAAATCAGCAGGTTTAGCAAACATTCACCTAATGGGGATGACCACTGTAGAAGATGGAACAGAGACTAAGTGAACTGCCCTCCAAAATCAGCGGGTTCAGCCGACACTCATCTAATATGGATGGCCAATGTTAGAAGATGGTAAACACGCAGCCATCCAAGTGAATGGTGGTGGTTCTCTACCAACCATGTTGTCTGATGTTGGCTCTACTTGGGTTAGCTTCTAGTCGCAAACATTTTATAACATTTGATTTTACAAAATGTTACACCTTGATGCAAAATTGCATGAAGGCGCCCATAATAGATTGTGATCGATACACTTTCAATATTAAACTGCAAGCCAATACTTTGATTCTTATCCTGGGGTCTGAATGAAGCGATGGACCTCTAAGACAAAGTAGATTCTTCCATAAAGTCCCTCCTCCTTGTTTGGATGACGTTGTTAATGTGATACGACTGTCTTGCTTTCAGGGTAAACATCCTTCAGATATGTCCAAGGTTAATAGGTGTAAGGATTATTATTCCTCTGGAACTCTAAATACATTCTGCATTTACTGCTCAAGTAATAGACATGTTCTGCCTTATTAGACATGTCAGCATTAATGTACACATACTGTACATACATAATTAAACTTGTGTAGTGACGGACAAAGAGAAATGCAGCTGTACAAACCGCTTACTTGTGTTTTCACCATAATGCACCATTACATGTACCTAGTTACCAGTCTGCATAACAAGACAAAGCATACTAACCTTCATACTAATCTACAGTGTATAAAGCGTTAAGGTCAACAAGTAATAGGAAGATGAGCGCCCTGTCATGTAGAATTTGCAACCATTTATCAATCTGACCTTTGAAAAACCAAATGTGGCGTTCAAAAGGCAAATTATGATGAACACTGTCATGCAAAGGACTAGGGTCACATAGATTTGGTCACCCATAAACTAAGGTATTTGTGTTGTCAAGGGTGAGCAAAATGCATAAATGATACGTGTCCAGATTCAGGGTGAAAAAGGTTTTTGCTCTTCAGCTCACACTTTGTCCTTGTGCAGACAACTGTATTACAAAATCTTTATGTATAAAGCTGTAATACAGCAACCATAAGGGCGCATTGTATTTCTAATCAGGGCTGTGGAATTGGTAGGCCAAACTACAGACTGCGACTTCTATTTTTCCACAGCCTGAATCTGACCCCTACTCCAACTCCTTCATGGCCAACAGCCATGGTCAGACAGAAGCAGTATAAATCCTCTAATTCATTAAAAAGCCAGTGACTGCACGACCCTCACCAATGTTTCCGATTCTCCGTATTCCGTCTTTTTTGCCAGGTATGGACGATCCTGGATTCCAGGGAGATAGGTACATAGCTTCCCATTTCCTTCACAATAACAGCTGGATCCCCATACAAACTCCAGGGGACTCTGTAGAGCCATGCCCCTTGGGATTCCGGAGGACAAACCAACTCATTCTTTAACACCTCTGTCAAGCCCCTCCAGTAATGCCTTCTCTAAAACAGAGTTTGATTCTCTATCCTCAGGATGGACCGCTGTGACACAATCTGTCATCCATCTATACCATGTTGGGGGTCACCCCCCAACCTCCCGTCTCTGTCATTGGGAATCAGACCTGGGTACCACTCACTCCAAAGCCCAACGAACCTGGCTTTTTTGCCTTGCCCATACTTTCGCTATATCCAATAGATTACAGTAGGCAGGCTACAAGCCTCTCCCCCTGGTACCATGTACCCATCAAGTTTCACACATTGATGCCCATACGTCAACCTCTATCTGGAGTAAACCATCCTGACAATTCACCCTCCTTTCCCCCTCCCCTCCTTTGTCCTCCCTTCCTCCCCATGCATCATTTACTTGCTTTAAAAATAGGTTATAAATAAGAAAAAAAAACAAAAAAACTGTGACTGAATTTCTATGAAAATAAAATATAAATATGTAACAAACGATACATCTAATGAATTACACAAAATTATATAATTAAAAATTAATTTTATATTGAAGCCGAAGTTGTTACCTATTTTCCAACTCCAGACAAAACTGGTCCTGACTCCACAGCCCTGGCTCCTACTGTAGCCCTGTATGCCTAACATGGCATGCTCCATCAGATGTTACAGGATTTTTGGAGAAACTACAGGAGCATACATAGGTTCTCAACCAGTGGTATGTGCTCCTCAAGCAGTATACACATCTCCAGGGGTCACAACTTGAGACGAGTTTTGAGGCAGATTCACCTTCAACCCATTTTTGTTTCAGGCAGGGAATGTATTATTTTATGTTGGATGAAAACCACCACAAAAAAAAAAAAAAAAAAATAATCTTGATTTAATTTAGATAGCGTGTGCTTATCTAAAATAAAATGTTCAGAAATCCAATGCTGAGCATTACTGCTGTAGAGGGGAGGAAGAGCTATAAAGTCTTCTCTGCTGCTAATAGGTTTAGGGTCAAATAACAGACAAGCTACTGTACTTCTATGCACAGCATAAAGTAAAGATAGAAAAAGCTATGACAGGTCTTTAAATACTACTTGACATTACAGGAATTTTATGGACAAGATAAGGATTATGCACATCGGGGTCTGTGTCTATCTTTGTACTTTGAAGCGGCTTGTACAAAGTAGAACATTAAATTTTTGCCTTTGCGAGTAGCAGGGAATCACATTGTTCAGTGTCCATTTTACTCACTACTCTTAAAGTGGTAGTCCCTATAGTTAAAGAACATGGATGCAGTGAAGGACCTTTATATAAGACATTTCCAGTTCAGAACCTTCTTGTACAGTCATGTGTCAGGGACAAATACTTACACGCTACTGAAGTAATGCTGGCGGGTAGTTTAGGCAAAAACGAATGCTGGTCAGTCTCTATTTCATCTACTTCATTTAATATATGTTGACCTATATGGGAAGAATGGGCCAATGGTGCAAGTGGTGTCTGCGGCACATTCATTTGTTCCAGTCCTTCAGTGTCACCATTCTCTTCCCGAATCCTTGCCCGTCTCCACTGGATTAACGCCACTCGATCGCGTATTGACTTTCCAACAATTTTCACATCACTCTCATGGAAAAATCCTGATTCAACCTTAAAAGACGACAGTTTTATTATGATTTATATCTGATTTAAGTCTGAATCGATCTGCACATTGAATTGTGCTATTGACTTACCATGACACAAATCAATGTTTTCTATGTACATAATCTGTGCAGAATGTTTTACGTCTAATTTCTGCTTTTTAGCTACATATTTTCCTATCTATGCTGGATAATAACCAATAAGGTCAGGATAATTCTGTCTGCACTAGTATCACCCAACTTTCCCAGACCCCTGAAAGCAAATCTGTCTAACTATGGAACAATACACAACCAAGATATGTGTCAAGCATATGCAATTCCTAACCATTATCTCCAGTTACAGAAAACTTTGGGATGGGTTATAATGACTGGTCTAAGTTTTCAAAACTGAAGGTCCAGGAGACTCCCTCCCTCCCCCCACTGAACCAAAGGAGCAAAAGCACTTAACTCAGCCCTGCACACCCATCCTCTGTATCAGATGATCCTTGGATTGATGCAGTTAGTGGAACATGGGCTCATAGAAAGTATATACGAGTCTGTGCAATGCTGTGCTCGAGTCTCCAAGGATAGCAGAGAAGCTCAGGTTTGTGCTTTTGGCCCTTTAAGGAACCTATGGGGATCTTGGCACACAGATCCTCATAAAAAACATTTTTTCTGAAGCTAGGAGTATAAGATTGTAGACTCTAGCTTTGCATTTTTGTGTTACATTCTGAGAGCCATTTCATTTTTACCATCTACTATTTTTTCACTACAATTGTCAAGTATATAAAATTTACTGCTCATTTTATATTAAAATTTCTCCAAGAAGAATGTAAAAAAAAAAAAAAAAAATTATTATATATATTATATATAAAAGCTGCCCTAAGGATGGGTCATCAATTCATGATTTTGGGGGTCCAATATCTGGGACTCACACAGGTAAGCTGGTTGAGGAGGCAGGAGTATTCAGGTGAATGTTGTGGCCTACCATACACAGCACTGTACATTGCCTAGCATCTGTATTGCAGCTCTGCCCCATTCACTTAAATGGGACTGAACTGCTTCCGTACCCTGCAACCATTGGATAGGACATTAGCACAGCAAAGAGGCCGCAGCACTCATGAGCACCACAGCCTCTTCAAATGTCTGAACGGCTGGGGTCTCAGGTATTAGACCCCAAATAACTACATGTTGATTACCTATATATGCAAGTCCTAAAAAAACACCTTTAGGCTGAAGCCCCACGTTGCGGAAATGCACCTTTTAAGTTGTAGATTTTGCTGCGTTTATTTTTTTGAGCCACGAGTGGTTACAGAAGGAATAGCAAATATATAGGAAACTCTTATACTTCTCACTTCTGCCCAATCCACTCTTGGCTTTGACTCAAAAAAATGCAGCAAAATACCTTAAAGAGTTATGATCATACACCCCCTTGTGAGCAGAGGTATAAACACCCCAGGATCACAACACCATAGCTGTATTTTGCAAGGCACCAGATACTTGCACCCAGGTCTGTACATTTACATTAGATGGTGCCCAGGAGAGTTAAAGGGATTGTTTGGGTGTATATATAAAAAATAAAAATTGTCTTTTTTGTAGCAACCATGCCTCTCTTGTGCATTGCAGCTCCGTCCACCTGATAAAACGCCTAACTTTTTGATTCAGGCTAGTAAAAGTGGAGGACTAGGACTTGCGTATGGTCCATAAATTACCAGGGGTTGTAATTCTTAGGCTAACAATCTTTCAGGGGAAAAATGTTTGACCACCCGGCTGACTTCCTGCTCGCTCTGCATGATCATTGATTTCCTGATGCAGGGTCAACGTGAGCCCCATCACTAAGACTGCATCACTGGCCACTTTTGCGGCGCCTGCATTATCTCTCTAAAGGACGTCATCCTCGCGGTAATCAGAAGGATGATTGATCCCACTATTGATGTCCTCTTAGAATACAAACATGGCATTGATCCAATTAGAAAAAGCTATTTTCTTCTTGTTGTTAAACCATTTCCTAGGCATCTAATACTTGATCTTTTAAGTACTGTAAACTATGTAAATAACAAAGTCATAAATCTTACATAAAATACCCCATATATATGCATGGGAAGAGATTCTTGCCCATCGAGTACAAGACAATTAAATGTTAGGAGATTGAAAAGCTTTCCTTCAATTTCTGTGTCAAACCACAATAGAAATATGGTTTTATAAAGAAGCGCATTAAAGGGGAAAGGAATGAAAGACAATGGCGGAAATCTGCTAAGCTAAATGTGCCAAAATTTGGGCTCCATCTCATTCTTGCCAAAATTTAAGGTGGTAAAATAGGGATGTTTAAAAGGGGTTTTCTAGGCTTAATAACTGACCCATCTTTAGGATAGGTCATCAACTGAAGACTGGAAGGGATCCGACACCTGGGCCCCCCGCTGATCCGCTATACAAGGACTGCAGTGTTTGGAGTGACTTCTTCACAGAAAACCAAGCACAGTGCCATACATTTGGACAGCAGCTTGGTATTGCAGCTCAGCCTATTAACTTGATAGCCTGATCGCAGCTCAATCCTATGTGAACATCGAATGTGATGTCACATGGCCCCTGGAGCACAACACTGCAGCCTCTTCATACAGCTGATCCACAGGGTTCCCAGGTGTCGTGTCTCCACTGATGATCTACCATACGGTTAAGTGATTTCACAAATCTCAAATCCCAAATCTAAATCTATAAAAAGGGGTGTAGCTAAGATAAAAGGGATGAGGCTTAACATGTGCCAAGTTGCAGTTTTGGAGCAAAATATTTATCCAGAGTAAGCCAAAACAGGAGACGATATAAGGAAGAGAAAAGCATCCGATATGTCTAGCAAGATTCTCCAAATCTATCACACAATGAGAGCCACTTTGATAAATTTGGTGCATCTTCTACCTGCTTGATCAATACATAAAGCTTCACATCACAAAATTGGCTTTACCATTTCTTGTGCAACATCTTCAGGCGTTTCCTTCTCCAAGTCAAAAGTAAACTCAATGGCTCCATTATCTTTGGGTTTTCCTTTCAACTTCTTAGGGTCTTCCACCCACAGTCTTAAGGCAATCGTGGACTTCCTGCCGTGGTCTTCCTCTGCAAGTTCCACCCTCACCCCAGTGTCTTCAGCAAAGAAAGCATGGCTTAATAAGTCTTTAATTTCATATCTGAAACATGGAAATCCAAGTTGTAAAGAAATGTGATGGACGTTCATTCTCCACCAAGGGTGGAGATATTTCTCCTAAAACAGGGATCTCTATACAATATAAATTTATTGTTACATAACCCCAGCAGTGTCCACTAGGATTGGCCCCCAGCCAGTACTTACACCCCAAACTCCCTTCCCCGGAGCAGGTGAAGAGAGCGGGAGATAAGCTTGTAGGCCAGCAGCCTATAAAGTTTTGAACTGGGTCAGGGGTTCTTCTGTCCTCGGCTCTGCCCATCCAGCTGGATCAGCAGAACCAGAAATAAGGCTGCAGATGGCGGCCTCAGGGTCCACGTGTTTGAGACCCCTGTTTTAAAACTATAGATTAGAATGGGAAGGTAGAGCTGCCTTTCGAGCAAGACATTTTAAGATTTATTCACTAACAAAATTGGTCATTAGAGGACAGCTTTTCTTTAGGGCATGTTCACACACGTGGCTGATTTGTTGCAGAAATTTCTTTCTTTCATACATGTGAATGGGTTGTTTCTGTAGCATATGCATGGATTCCTGCAAACCCTATTAACATGCAAACTTTTCCCCAACATGTGAAGTTACCCATTTTAGCTTCATTCCCCATGTGGAATAGAAAAAGAAGAATTAACTGTGTGAACAAGTCCTAAAAGACAAATATACCAAGATTACTACATTACTAAACCCACTGCCATACACTACTCATTTCCTATTTTCAATATAAGGGAAGGGGAATTTTATTTTTATATTACAGGTGTCATATATATTCATGGCAGAGAAGATAGCGAGCCATTTTGAACCTAAAAACTTAAAGGGATTCTCCAAAAAACAAAAAGAACCCGACATGACTGCTTTCTTAAACAGTGCCATAGCTGTCTACAGGTTGTGTGCGGTATTGCCACTGGGTCCTTTACATAAACTAAGCTGAGCTGCAGTATCATAGGCCATGTTTTCCAATCCTAGACCACCGCCAATGCTTCAGAAGTGGCAATAAGCAGTCATGATGTTGCAAATCTAAACCGTAACAACTGTGCAAAGCCACAGATCTGTAAGAATTGCATTCAGGACATACTAGCACGTCAACAGACTATGACATTACCATGAACTCTCCTTGTTGGGATTCGAGCGTGTTCAGCATCCGTATCGCCGATCTGCACTAACCTAATCCTTAGCATTAAATTTGATGAATTTCCATGGTAACATCCATTCACTATGTGGTCATGAAAAGGTGAATACAAAACACACAGGCAGAGAGAACAGCACCCCCAAGAATTCAATGTCAAATTGCACACAATGACACAGCCTATCTTGAGGATTAGCATTTTAAGTGCAGTGCATACAGTATGACGGTAGTTATACTGAGCCATCTATATGCGCCTATCACTGAATTGTAAAGTAAGGGACACTGGAGAAGGCTATGTCCATAGATTATAAAATGAGGCCGAAATACTAAAAAAGAGGGGATGCCAAAAAAAAAAACAAACAATCAAAAAACCTACCACATTTGGAGATGTATATTCTTTTTACAATAGAAGTCAATGGATGGCATGTGCAAGTGTATGTCATACAACAAACATATTGAGACTATGAATTTACTGTATACGTCAAAACATGTTCTTGGCATAGAGTGTACATCAGATGAAAAAAAAAAAAAAAAAAAGCCAAAGATGTGTATTGGAGATTAGATTAGACTGAATAGTTTACTGAAGTTGATGTGAGTTATACCTGAAATCTAGGCCAGTTCCTATAGATTTCAAACCTGGTGTAAGGGGTGCACCTAAACTAAGAAGCCGGAGCACTAGCAGAGGGATAAAGTAAGAATGGCATGCAGAATGCCAGTTAATAAACTATTATATTTTTATATATTTATTCTTTAAAAAAAAAAAAAAAAAAAAAAAAAATGTATATATATATTATATATATATTTTTTTTTTTTCATTAAATTATTAATATTATAAATGATTAAGTTATATTAAAATTATATATACACACACACACAAATTTTATATATATATATATATATATATATATATATATATATATATTTCATCTATCTCTCTATCTATGACATACACTTTTTTGCATTGCTTTTTGTTTGGTTAGATCAGCCATAATTGCACAATCTATACCTGAATAGCTTTACTTAGGCCTTCAGAACAGAAAGCCCTTCCAAGGTGCAGCATTTTCTTTTCTCGATAGGTTATTTGTTCTAGCCATTAAACGCACCTTAATCAATAGACTTATTTACCAGGCCTGTCCACGGTTTAGCTGACTCACAGAAAATAAATTGTCAGGGCCTGAGCTGTCTAAACATGGTGACAGGTCGATAGGACAAGCTCTGTATTGAGATCCTGGGGCTATCCTCTGCAGAGTCTGCATTTTATGGGCAAATATTGCGATGGTAAATGTGAACAGTAATTACCAGGGTGACATTTACATTACACGGATCAGGCCGCCCCCTCCTCACCTCTCCTCCTTGTTCTTGCAGATGCATTCCCCAATTATCTCTTTGATTTCAGGGTCTGACACTTTCTCAAAGCTTGCTGGTTTCACACCCTGGAAAAAGGTAGAAGCTGAAATTTCAATGTATTCAGAGTGTTTGAAGTAGATTCTCATGACGACAGCCGCTTACGACTCTAAATGTAAAGTGAATCTCCATTTTCTTTTTAACACTTTTTTTTAGGTCTAAGGTTCTGAACAGATGAATTGCATAATATGTGGTCAGTGCTACATTTATCCGATACAGAGTTCCAAATTTTCTGCATAAACAGTTGCCAGTCAATGATACAATTTTGCCACCACTAGGGGGAGCTTACTGAGTGTTATGGTGTTCAGTATATAAACTGTATGCAGTAAGCTCCTACACGCCCTCTAGTGGTGGCAGTTTATCATGTAATCGTTTGCGCAAGCATATTTAAAAAAAACCCTACTTACCGGTTCAGTCCACCGCTGCTCTGGTGGTCCCCCCCTGCTCTGGTGGTCCCCCCCTGCTGGTCTCTACTTTCTTCCTGCAGTAATAGTTTGGTGTACATGCTCATATAACCGTACTGGCAAGTTGGATTGTATAGCACATGACTGCCGAAGCCACGGATTGGTTGCAGCTGAAGCTGCAGTGCAGAAATGGCAGAGGCTTATAAAGAACCTACACTTTTGACAATTCAAGATTAGCAGGGCTCCAACACCCTATGGAATTCAATGCCCCAGGAAGTGATGGTGGATTCATTGAGCAAGTTCAAAGAGGGACTAGATGCCTTTCTCAAACAGAAAAATATTGCACATTATGGGTTTTAGATATTTGGTAAAGATATGTTCGGTTACTGATTTTATACTGTTTTACACTGACACAGGGCAACTGGCATAAGCCTCTTGGGGTTTTTAATCTTGTTCTGGATCAACACTGTAAGGTTGGATTTGATGGACCTGTGTCTTCATCCAACCTCATCTACTATGCAGCTATATAACCTGGGCCTCCAGCGGATTAACTGTTTACGGCAACAACAGCGCTCCATGAGTGCTGCTTCTACTTCACAGGCGGTCACATGATCCATTTTCAGCTCCGTCCCATTCAAGTGAATGGACTAGGTTGTAATACCAAGCTCAGCTGCCATACAATGTAAGGCACAGCTCTTGGTTTTCCATGAAGTGTCTGCAGCGCTTGTCTGAACTGACACCTGTGAATCCCGCTGGACTTTGATTGGTCACCTATTGAAAGGATAGGCCTTCAATCTTAAAGGGTCCTTAAAGGGGATGCCCAGTACTTGAAGCTATTTGATACTGATGACCTATCCACAGGAAAGGTCATTTGTATCAGATCAGTGTGGGTTTGACACCCGAACCGATCTCCGTAGCAGAAGCGTTGTGGTACTGCAGCCCTGCTCCCTTTCACTTGAATAGGAGAAGGGCTACTTCAGGTCGTATACCTAGCACATGGCCTCATCAGCTGATCGGTTCGGGCGTCGGACCCTGACCAATATATGATATGATGCTGATGACCTGTCCTGTGGATGTGTCAGCAGTATCAAAGGGCTTCATATATTGGATAACCCCTTTGTTGCTAGATGGCATTGTGGCATTTGCAGAAGTGAAATACAGGACATTGCTTTCACCACAGATCCCTGTATAGATTACACTTTACAGTAAACTGCTTCAAAATTTCACGTTTTGCCCAATGGGAGAAGGGTTTATTGATGTACATTCATTAGTACTCGCCCGATCAAAGCTACATGAAAAACCATACTGATATCATCCTGTTCTTTGTGAACTGCAATGTGAATCAAAGCACCTACAAGTGCCAAGCGGCCTTACTTTCAACACCTTCCCTTCTTCCTCCACCCCTACTGCGTGTTAAATAAGTTTGGCACAGCCTCCTGCCGAATGACTATGCCCTGTGCCGCCCCTTCTGCCAAATGACTATGCCCTGTGCCGTCCCTTCTGCCAAATGACTATGCCCTGTGCCGCCCCTTCTGCCAAATGACTATGCCCTGTGCCGCCCCTTCTGCCAAATGACTATGCCCTGTGCCGCCCCTTCTGCCAAATGACTATGCCCTGTGCCGCCCCTTCTGCCAAATGACTATGCCCTGTGCCGCCCCTTCTGCCAAATGACTATGCCCTGTGCCGCCCCTTCTGCCAAATGACTATGCCCTGTGCCGCCCCTTCTGCTAAATGACTATGCCCTGTGCTGCCCCTTCTGCTGGCACTTCCTCCATTTGTATGGTTTATATCATATAGACTACAATTAACCCTACCACAGTGCCCTATTAGAAGTGCCAGGTAGTTGGGTGGCCAAATAATAGTGCTATATATATCTGCTTTTTCTAACATTAAGGAGTTTAATATTAATGACCTATTCTTGGGATAGGTCATCAATATCAGATCGCCAGGGGGCCCACACAAGAGCACTGTGACCCACTCATCGCATATTAGTCAGTGCCATACATCGCATGGCACTGTGCTTGGTATTGCAGCCCACTATTATAGCCCACTCTCTTAAATGGGACTGAACAGCAAATCAGCCATGTGACTGAAGAACAATACGTCACAGCCAGAGAAGAAGGAAGCCTTTTGGACACTTCAAAGGGCTGACTGGCAAGGGGGCCGGGTGTTGGACCACTAATGATCTTCTATTGAGGACCTATCAGAAGGACTTCAATATTAAACTTGTGTAACCCCTTTAACACTAAAAGGGTTTTTCAGGGGGGATTAAAAATAAAACAGGGGCATGCTAAAGCAAAGTGCTACTCCCCTCCTTTCTGATCCCTAATACATACATGGCTTGGGTCCCAGCTGTGCTTGACTTCCTGGACTCAGAAGTTTCTTGGAGATGCCCGCTCCATCAATAGCCGAGGTGGGTTACCATTCCATCCAGTAATTGGTTGAGCGGGCATCTCCAGACATTTCCTGGACGCAGAGTGCAGCGGCACTCAGGCAGCGTATGGACAGCAACAGCTGGGGATTGGGGGAGAGGCAAGTAATATTTGGTTATGATAGCAAGCCTCTGCTTAGTGGTGCAAAGGTGCGCGCAGCTCTAGAGGAAGTCATGATATGGTCCCCACAAAGGGCAAAGGTCACCAAATATTGATGGGATTTACTATTAAACAATTCTATTTTAGAAAGCACTCTTACCTTGCATTTTTCTCCACACTGTTACATTAAAAGGACTTTTAGGATAGGTCATCAATTGAAGAACTGTGGGGGTCGACACCCGAGACCCCCCAGGGATCAGCTGGTTGAAACAGCAGTGGCACTCTGAGCACACAACTTCTGCCGCACATGCTATGTGACATTATGTTCATCACATGTCACATTGCCTGTGAAGCAGCTCAGTCCCATTCAAGTGAATACGATACCATGAAGAACTGCTATACAACTGTATTGCACCGTATCTGGTAGGTACTGAAGAGGCTGCAGTGCTCACCCCCTATACTGCAATCTCTTCAAACAGCTAATCCATCTTTGCTTTCCCTGTATGTATACACATACATAGTAATAAATATATGACGTTCTTGTGCCATTATTGTCACATCCTATATGCAATACTCAGACAATCCAGCACAACTGACTGATTTTATACCCAATATCATCTTAAGAGATACAGTGAAATACAATCCTGTATCCTTAGATTCCATACAACTGGGCTATTACACACAAAGTGCGGTATATAAATCATGTTATTTCAGCTATATCCAGAATTCCCTTTCGACTCTAGTGGCAATTGCCAGTGACTCAATGGAAAGTCCTGCACATCAGCATCGGAAACTCTTCATGCTTCAACAACCTACAAATTGACCTTGATCAGCAAGCGGCTCGGAGACACCAACGCGACTGATCATTTGCAGATTGATCTCTATTTGTCCAGCAGTAGAACGTAATCTTTAGCTGTAGTCGGGGGGAGCGTGCACCATACGTTTACAGATTAACGCGAGATGATATTATCCGCTAGATTGAAACATTCCAGTCATTTTGAGAACATAACGTGAGAGGACAGATTTCTTCATGTACAGGACCAAATAGGAAGAAAAACTCAGAAGATGCTGCACTTGGTACATATAAACGGGACATGAGGAAACGCATTACTGCTCCCTCCCAGGGGAGGAATATCAGGGGATCCATTAACTAATCTAACAAAAGGGACTAAGGACTAAGGGCACGCAGCATATGGCCAAATCCATTACCAGTGACCCAGCAGACCGGGAATAAATCATCAGGGGAAAGTGAATCCATCCTAAACCCCTCAACCAAAGAGAAAGGCCTTGGATACACCTGCGACCCACCCAGAGAAGATGCATGGAAGAGCTGTACATCGATAAATAAGGACTATTCTTGACTACATAGAATTTGCTGGTCAAAATAAGAACATATCTGTATATAACACTGAAAAACACTGTAGAGCAGTAGCTGCCATCAGCTGTTAAGATGATAGAGCCAAGTCTCCCTATACTCTCTATACACACACACACACACACTCACACGACTGTGTGCTCTGCAACCGTGCTAACCATCATGACCCATTCATCTCTATGGCTCCATGTATGCAGCAGTGAGCTTGGGAAAAACTCAGGACAGGTCCTATACCTGTCAGTTTCGCAGCTTGGGTTCACTGACATCCATGTGCCATCCGTGCAGTTTTATTGCAGACCAGGTATATGTACATGTAGCCTAATTGTGAGGAACAAGCAAAAAGTGGACCTTACATGTCCTCATGCACATGCGGTTTTATATACTGCTAGAAAGCCGACAGTATGCTGTCTTCCCGTTATTTGCCCCGGGGCTGGAGATATCGGTGCCGTTAGTTTTCTGCTCATTGTCAGAAGGGTGTTCCTGACAGTCTAGCTGGGCTGTGAAGAACTCTCCCCACCACCCCCACCCCCCTTAGTTGTACTTGTTTATAGCCCTGTACTGTCAGAGAGGACGTTCCTTACCGCCCAGCGATGACGCTGAGCTATGAGGAACGCCCCCTCAGTACAAGTTCCTCACAGACCAGCTAAACTGTCAGGAACGCCCTTCTGACTACGGGCAGAAAACTAACGGCACCGATATCTCTAGCCCCGGGGCACATAACGGGAAAACCGACAGTGTGCTGAATCCAGCGCACTGTCGGCTTTCTAGTGGTATATAAAACCGCATGTGCCTGAGGACATGAAAGGTCCTCTTTAAAAGGAACACTGCATATAAAACGGATACACTTATGCCTAGTGCAGGATCTGCGCGGGTGGTGCACTACACAGGGATGCCCATGTAATGTACAACCCCTGAGGCCTTGGACTAGATATAACTGTGTGAAAGGTTTACCCAGAGTGTTCCTTAAAAACAGAAAGACTAGTAATACTGCAATAGAAGATCACTGCCATACCCTAGGAAGCCCTTGTATATACAGACCTACACTTTAAAGACCAAAAAGGTTTAACCCTTCCAAAGGCAACTCTGTATTACAAAGGTGGGACTACTTACACTGGTCACTTTCCGGTATATCTGAGCAGCGTTCTGGCATTCGGAGTATGGATATTCTGAGGTAGCCATTTCTAACATGCACATTCCAAAAGCATAGACATCCACAGACTCATCGTAATGTTCTTCGTACATTTCTGGTGCCATAAACTCAGGAGTCCCTGCGGGTACAGGCATCACAATGTCAGAGTCTTTATGGAAAACACAGTTACCACTTAGGGCTCTCGCACATTCATAACATTACATTACAAAATCACAGCCTAGATCTATTTTTCATATGGTACTTATAAAACAAGTCAGCATGGCTTCCTTTTTAACATCCTGCACGATGGATCCTTTACAACCCATTATCCAATTGGCAGAGCAGTTATGATCCATCACTCTCCTACGTCTAATGTGATCTATCATGATCTTTTTTTCCTCCTAACCAGTTATAAATGGATTAAACTGTAAACTCAACATCCATCAGCAGGTCCAATAGATCCGAATGATCATCTGATCATCATCGTACTAGATTACTTTTGATATAGATATGCTGGGATCCCCAGTGATCAAGAGAGGGGGGGGGGGGGGTCACATGTCCTGCTTTAATGGGCTGGTGGGCACCATTACAGAGGACCCTTCACCAACTACACTTTAGCATCTGTTAATAGGCTCCGCTCCACTGATTCCAGCACACTTGGCATATTTTCTCTAGCCCCCACCATTCCTGAGCAATCAATTCATTTTGGTGTCTGATTTGCTGCTTAGGCTCTGTACTGTCAGGTGGGCAGTGTCAGGCAGGAGCACGAAAAGGGATGTGACTCAGAGCTCCAGTCACAGGCAGACAGTACCAGAGCTCAGAATCACACCCCATTGTCCACTCCTGCCTGACACTGCCCCATGTAATAGTGCAGAGCCGAATGGTGGGGGCTAGAGAAAGTTCCAACTGTGCCAGAATCAGTGGTGGGGCAACTATTAAATTATGCAAGGTGCTGGACTTGGTGGAAGTGTTGAAAGGTCCTCCTGCACACGGAGGGTAACTGTACACTAGATCATAGCATTCATTTCCCATATAATTTACACCAAATTCCCTGCCTATGGCCCAGCCCCCAGCAAGCTTTCTTCACACCCCCTTTTTCGGGAAAATGCAAGGATGGCAAAATTAAAAAGGTCACACTTTTTGCACAAAATATCCAATTTGTGCAAAAATAGCAACTTTTATGCATTGAAAACTGGCATATCAGGCATAATAAATATGCCCCACTGTCCTCAATTAGTGGGGCAAAATCTAGAGCACAAGCATACTGAAAAAAAAAAAGTAACAAGAAAAACCATAAGACTGTATTAAGCTCTATTTAGGAGCACACTTGCGTTCTGGTTATAACAGAAACCATGAATTGCCATATCCATTGGGCACTGATGGTGCCCATTGTACAATGTACATCAGATTTGATGGGATCTTCTGATGGCAGAGTGAAAAGAGCCTTATTGTTACAATCAGATTGTATTCATCTTAAAAACAATTCCTCACATCTACTGATTTCTAACAAAATTTTCACAATATTTTAGGGCATGAAAAGAATTACCGATTACGCTTTTAGCAAAAGACGCCCGTTTCAGAGTAGCCAGCCCAAGATCTCCAATTTTCACAGAACCAGTTGGCCCTGTAATGAAGATGTTGTCACATTTTAAGTCCCGATGGATGATGGGTGGGGCCCGTGTGTGGAGAAAGTGCAATCCCTTCAGAATCTGTCGACACCAACTGCGCAAAACCTTTGGCTTCATCACCTTAAATCTCTTCAAGTATCTGAAGTGAAAAACATACAAAATGAGAGGCCAAGTTATGGTGTAAAGTCCAGGACAGTTTCACCAGAGGAGCCAACAAAACTGGCAAATGAGGGCTATACCTCTCCTGGTTGGACACCTCACCATCACATGACATTCACAATATCTATTGATTGGAGCCCCAAGAAGACCTTGTATTACTTTTACATAGAGCTTAGTTGGCCATACTGGAGTCCCCTAGCATTCCATTAAATTTTGCATTAAGTTTACTCACCACCACCTACCATTAGATGTATATAATACTGGTATCAAATGTTGTAGAGAGACCTTTGGATAGTGATTGCTACCTCTGCACCCCCTATAGCTACGTCCCTGAGTTTACTCACGTCTTGAGTGTCCCTGATGTCATGAGTTCGGTAACCAGAACAATGCACTTCTTCCCCTTCAGACAGGATTCCCAGAAGTCGTAAAACCTGACAATATTTGGATGTTGTAAACCTTTCAGCATTTCTGCCTCTTCTTTAAACCGCTGTCTCTCGAGCTTTGTTAGTTTACGATCCTGAAGACAAACATAGATATTGCGTGAGCTATAAGGTTATGTAATGGACATTGAAATGAAGTCATACGCAATAAAAATATACAACTATTTGTGTGAGATGTGCAATTTACTTGGATAAGTCAAAAAAATTATTTTCTCATGTTCGCAAAACATCTGTAGGTTGCCAAGAATTGGTTGCCAAATGTTTTCCTCCCTTCTAGTGATTTCCTTTATCCATTTGTTAACCATTCTTGCTTTCTCCTCATTTCTTGCCATCTTCTTCCTCGCCCCGGTTGCCCAATGTTCCCACTGGTCTGAAATTTCCCATATCTATCCATTCCACCTCTACAGTACACAGACATATGTCATCTCCTTGTCAAAGTACCGCCACACCACAATCCCTTTTCCTGCTCGCTCATTCACACTCAGGGGCCATCTCATCATACAGACCTTATGTTTTGTTTTTTTTTGTTTTTTTTAATACCTTTTATTATTTGGCTTCCTGTATTCCATTTATATAAGCAGTGGACAAACTAGAAAAAACGGTTTTTGACGTTGGTCCCCAAGTTTAATTAAAACTTGGAGGTATTTGTGCGGCTCCGACTCATCTTCATGGTTATTTCTAAGGTTCATTTGTACTTCGTTGAGTTATTGCATCATCTTCATGTCCCCTCCATATATCTCCGACCTAATCTCCCACTACCTGCCCACACGTAACCTCCGATCCTCCAAAGACCTCCTACTCCTCTCTGCTCTTATCCGCTCTTCACACAACCGTCTCCAAGATTTCTCCCGTGCATCCACCATACTCTGGAACTCATTGCCAAGACACATAAGACTGACCCCCACAATCACGAGCTTCAAGAAGGCCCTGAAGACTCACCTATTCAGGAAGGCCTACAACCTCCAATAACACTACTGTCACCACACCACCACCTGTACAGTCTCTACCCCGACCTTCTGTCTCTATCCCTCTTCCCTCATAGACTGTAAGCCCTTGCGGGCAGGGCCCTCTATCCCACTGTGCCAGTTGGTCACTGTTAGTATTATCTGTTTTGTATATCTTGTGTACCGTATGTAAATCCGCAAATGTAAAGCACCATGGAATTAATATAATAATGTACAGCACCATGGAATTAATGGTGCTATATAAATAAAAAGATAAAAATAAATCTAAGTCCTCAACAAAAATTATCTTCCCCTTCATTTTAGATATGGGATTATAGACCATTAATACTAGTCCATACCCTCTATAGAATTCTCCAAAAAAATTGATATTTAGAAGTTCCAGATATGAGATTATATATCAACAATAAGAACAAGAAGTTGCTGGGATATAATATATCCCACCCAATCTGTAGAAGAGCCTTTAGGAGAAAAAAAAAAAAAAAAAAAAGTGTGGTCAGTGCAGCAATGGCCCTGAGATCCATGCAAGTTTTAATAGAATGTGAAGAGAACAGCCAGGATTCTGAAGTTTTGGTAAAATTAGCAGAATCCTAGAAAAAAATCCTTATACATTTTAGAATCTAATTACATTTTAGAATCAGTTGAATAGAAAGTGTGACAGGTAGCAGAGGTATGAAAGCTTTTACAAAAGCAGCGACTTCACCAATATGGCCTCTGCATACTATTGAATGAAAGAAAGTACATTTATGAGGCAGCTGAGCTAATGCCACTTCTTCTGAGGCAATTACCGTCCAGGGGATTCTTAAGACGATCTTATACAATACTTATTAGCAAAAATCAATCCCTCCCATACCACACGCTAAGTATAGTTACCATTAAAAGCAGAAAACAGATTGGAGTGAACCTCAATGGATTAGGTTTTATACCACGATTTTCAAAAAAATAAATAAATAAATAAAATAAAAATATGGAGTAGTGCAACTTTTGTATAAAATTATATAAATCTTACGTGAATGGATTGACAATTTTCTTTTGACTTCAACTGTTGGCAAGTATAGTAATGCACAGTGTAAAAACCTAGAGTCAACTATGAACCTTTAGCCATTGAGCAATCCAATGCAAACTAAGGAAAGACATGGATAGACTTAGGCACTACGCACAAGGAGGGATCTGGGCTGGAAAATCTGAACTGTAGATTGGCCAGATTTCACTGCCTGAACTCAGTCCTGAGACCTGACTCCTAACATCATAGGTCTCTAGAATGTCTCCTGACAATCTGGATTTCTCTATGTACATGGGGCCTTAAAGGGTTTCTCATGAAGACAACCCTTGTCCATCGGTAGGAGTGGATCCTAATCCAAAAGGAACTCAAATCATCCATGTTTTACACGGAGGCCAGTCACCGCAGTGACTGCTACATGGGTATGTCTGGCTGGACATGGCTATCTCCTGGAAATCAGCTGCTTGAAGTGTATTGAAGGAGTCAAGAAAACTGATAAAATAGGACAAAAAAAACAAAAACACAAAAAAAACCCCATGAATATAGGGTTAAGGCCTTGACCTCCAAAATGAGTTACGGCAGGGGACAATGTATTTTTGGCCACTGTATGGCAATTTTATCACTATAAGTGCTGTATAAAAAAATACCACTTGGAACACTATATGGTATGGCGAGGTGTACATGGTATGTAGTTTTTGATGTACTATTACTGTAACTGCGCTAATATTTATGAGCTACAATAAAATAAGACAATGCAATGTTTATTTACATGTAGCCTTCTCCCCACCCCCTCCTGAGATACAGTATCCTCCTTTCCCCTCCTTCCCAATAAACAGGGGGAGGGGGCACTCTGTGTTTTCGCCTAGGGCACTCCACAGATTTTAATCCGGTCCTGCTGGCAGTCGACTTTGGTAAATATAGGCCATATGCTTATGGTTATTTGAAGGTTATTGCAAGAATATCTCAGTCTAAAAATTAACCAGTAAATCTTAGCTCTTGAGTTGTCTCTTTGTTAAAAACTGTACCAATGATAGGTTGTTGTATAACTAAAGAGACTTGCCATTCAGGATGCTTATGGCGATACTCTCCCATGAGGACCCTCAATCAATAAGCAGATCAATAGGCTACAATGTAGCACTGCAGCCCCCTCATTGGTTTCCAAGTCACAGTGCTTTGTCAATACATGCAGATGTGTCAGGTACTACATCTAGGTCCCCTTTTTTAGTGCTAGTTTGTGAGGGTACCAGACAGGAGTGAGCACACCATTTGTGTAACAGAGGGGCCCAATAGGTCAGGGCCCCCCATCACGCTTTCTATTGTCTATTGGATTGCAGTGAAAGCCTAAGCTATGGACTTCATGGCTTAATGGTGGATTGTTAGAGAAACATAAGGGGGTGTACTTGCTTATATAATGGAAAACAAGGGTTCTTGCACAGGGGCCCTCAGCTGTCAGTGTTTGCCCCTGGTCTCAGGGATGGGTCCCAAATGATCAAAACATTGCCTTTTCCTATTTTGATTCACTATTTTGATAAAATATGGTGCAGAGTCACTGTGAGTACCAATGAAAGTGAATGGCGTCATGTGTTGTTACCATTCATGTAACATTAAGGCTCCCTGAGCTCTGAAAGCTGCAGTAGGTGGAAGTGATTCGATATTCAGTCTTCTGAAATCCAGATAACTGGGGTTATATCCTATAAATTTGAAAGCCTTTAATAATATCCTCTAATAAAAGGAAAAGCCATGTCATGCTCGCAGTGTGAAAAATAAAGGTATTGTTAGAAGTTGAACATTTTCCTCGGACCACAGTATCTGCTAAATCATCAGAGGTTACAACGTGATTTATTCATTTAATCCACACTCTTCAAGCACCGAAGCCCCAATGGACAGATGTGTAAAGATTTCGCCAGCAAATTAAAGAGACACAGTTTCCTCTGGGGAACACAGCAGTGGAAAACAGGCAAAAGGTCTCCGCAAACGCTACGAAATGGTCTGTAGCCAGCGGTGCTCTTAAAAACAACAACAAAATCATCAAGGCATTGGCGACTGATCGGAATCACAATGAGAGACTATAGAAAGAATCAAGGAAGACATGTTGAAATATTGGGGGAGAGAGAACCTATGGACTTAGGGAAAAATTAGTGACTGCCAAGGACTTGCACTATATAGCGTCAAGAACGAGAGCCTGGAGACTGTATATTGTGCCTGGCATTCAGCTGAAATGGACATATAGGAGCAGCCGCTGTCCTCTGCCAAACAGCTTTATCGAGAAGACTCCCTGCAATGCCAAATGGCTGGAAGTGGTCCGATTGTAACTTGTACTATAGTTCCCAAATGCCAATCTACAAAAACATCCAAGTGCTCACATTCATCCATTTTTTGAAGCTTCCATTCACATTCAAGTGCAGAATCCTCTCCAACCGGGTATATGGATTTTTGACCCTTTGTTCTCGGTAATGGTGGAGGCACAAGAGATTTTGACCTCCACTTATACTTTGAAAACCTGGTCTGTGGAAAGCGTAGTCAGCCAGCGGAGTAGAATAAAGAAATCCTCATGTGAATTATATTGTTAATTTCTGGTCACCATATTCTGCATGTTCTTGTGGATTAAAGTTTTCACTTTGGTGATATGATGTAGTTTGTTATAAAGATAGGGCAAAGCCCCAACTCCATTTTCCCACAACCCAACTAACTCCTGCTCCAACACCTTCATAGTTGGCTGACGGACCCAGTAAAGATCCTCCAATTCACAAAATAGCTTTGCAAGACCCATATTTAAAAAAATTAATTAAAAAAAAAAAAAAAGTTTATGCAGAAAAATCCACAAAAAAAAAAAATGCATTGTTTCTGCAAATGGGCCTCAGCCATACTCCCCAGTCCTACATTTCCAACGGCGGTAGCTCCAGTCTTCGGTTTACAGGTCCCCGTCTGTGTGTGTCAGGTTACCGTTGCAGCCAATCACAGGCCTCAGTGGTCACCACTTAAACAGCTCATCACTGCAGTCAAGTGAAGGTCACCACCGAGGCCTGCGATTGGCTGCAGCTATCCTCCAGCACAAATGGAACATCACTTGTGAGGTTAGCCAAGGGACCTGTATACAGAAGACTGGAGCTGCCCCTGCTGGAGACAGAGAGGAAAGTTAAGTTTCATAGGTTTATGGGCCCTTCAGCAGCAGTATTAACTGGTCAAAAGGGGTGGAACGGTCATTTATTATTTAAGCTCCACCCCAAAATGCCAACTTTTATGCAAATTCTTACAAGCCCTGCCTCTCTGCAGTCTTGTCTGCAAAACTGTCCCATGTAAAACAGGACAATACAGGTCTTCTGCGCACCACTAGCAAATGACGTCAATACAGTATTTTTTTATACATGAACATACTGTATTTAACTGTTGCCTTTAGCTCACAGAGATGACCTAGAAAAATCGAGAAGAAAGTTTTCAGATCCATGTCAGAGATAGTTGGCTACACAATACCAGTGATATATTTATAGAAGCTGAGTCTTATTGAACAATGACATTACCCGTACTATGCGGTTGCAGGCTTGGATCTGTAATGAGGATGCCGGAGAACTAGGTTGTGCTGCCTGGTCTCCGCAGAGATAAATGGGGGAAATGATGAATGAATATAGCTAGAGTCACTACTACAAGTAATGAGTAGCAATATAGATACAGGAAAATACTTGTCAGAATATCTCATTAAAGAGTCTGTTGCATGTATGGTCTTGGATGTGTGTAGGTAGGATCCCAAAAAGATGTTGGTACTCGCTCATAGTCATAGTGGTAGCGCAAAAGGCTTCTTGTGATTGACATGGCTATGAGTCTGACAACCTAAAATTTAGTGCTGAGGAGACGACTACTGTATATGCCACTCATCCATTCTAGTGGCTCCATCGAGTCGTAACAGTATGTCTTAAAAGCCTGCTTAGCTCTCTGTGGACATATATCCAATTCCATCTACAGAGACCTCCTGGATTGGAGTGTGGCATGTATGTACAACCCCCCTTGCAGCTGCAGTCTAAAAGATCAGCCCTTGGGGATCAAAGTTTAACAACAGAACGCCAAACCCTAAAGGCTTCTACAAAAAAAAAAAAAAAGTCCATTACAAATAATGTCCAGGTCACACATTTGTGGGGATGACCTCATGGTCTTTACTTCAAGTGGTAGACTTCATCCCTCGCCAGCATGAGATCATTGTCAGTCTTCAGGAAGAAAATATCTATTGAATAGTCAAGTTGTTGAAGATATCAGAATATTCACAGCCTCAGAGTATCTTTATACCACTGGTGAACCTCTTGAGAAAAAGGCTACCATAATAAATCCCTTTCCAATCTTTAAGATTACTCCCTTTACGAGACCAAATTTTCAGTTCCACCATATTATATATGCTGAACATCTTCTTACAGATGACCACCATCCTAGAAGAACATTTTTCAATGCTATTTTGGGTGGTTATCTTAACAATACCTTTAGCACTACCTCAATAGCTCTCCAAGGAGTCTGGTGCAGTTGAAATTCTCTCTCTACCCCCTACCTTTCCCAACCAATCTGTGCTGTTACTTTCGGCACCCAAAAGGCCAATTAGGGTCTCTATTGTCAGGTGGGCGGTTCTTGGCTGGAGTAGACATACTGGGACCCCCCACCTGACAGCAGCATCTAAGCAAGCAGCAGTGAGCAGATCTGATGAAGGGGTACACTATTCATAGCGTTTGAAACCCCAAAACGCGTTCTTTTCTCTGTATATTAATGTTGTGGTGCATCAAGCCTATGGAATACCCAATCTCTTTCCATTGAGGAGCGCGATTCCTGTCTTTCTTTGGAACTCTCTCGGTTCCTTCCACACAAAATCTTGAAATTGCTACTAAAATTTCTAAACGAATACGCAAAACTCACCCCATTTTAAGAGCTGTCCCTTTAAAGGCAACAAAAAGGGGGGGCAACACAGCTTGGCAAATAAAATGACATCTTTACTTCTACATTAGACCAACACAGTTATTATCCTTGCTCAGTGTATAATTCAAAGTCCCAGTATTATTACACCATGGCCCAGTCCTGTATTACCCGGAGTCAACCACGATCAATTCTCACCTTCTACAACCATTCAGGCTTTTGTAAATTAAGATCTAGGCATCAAAATACAATAAGGCTCATGTGAAAAACACAATCTTGGAGCAGGGGATTATTCTTCAATTTTCTGCCCCCACACTACATACAGTGCCAGTGTACATACTTCATACACTAGTTTAATTGCTCTTACAAAAGGAGAATATTACATCCAGCACTTCTACTCAAATCCAATCTCGGAGGACGTTCTCCAGCAAGGAAGTCGCTGGGGAGATTATGACTCTCTAGAAAACAAATCTTCATTATCCTGTAGCTGGTTTATAGCTTCTATGATCCAGTAAATCAGTCTAAAATCTTGCAAAAAAATAATTTCTGGATGTATAACTGGGACAGTAAAACTGGCCATATACATTCGCAATTAAGACGGCCATACACTTTCAACAGCTCAATCACCCAACAGCTATTCTTTAGGATCCACGATAGACATGCACGTTTAGGTTGGCCAAATGTGCCTTTTTTTTTTTGGGGGGGGGGGGGGGGGAGGGGATAAATTCAACATGAGTGATCCTTTCTTCCTCCAACGTAAAGTGAATATCCGCCAAGCTTGTCATTCACACTGGTAGTTGTCGTGTCTCTCTGACATTGTTGGTTCAACCAACCCAGGTTAATAATAATAATAATAATAATAATAATAATAATAATAAAAAAAAAAAAAAAAAATAAATAATAATAATAATAATAATAATAATAATAATAATAATAATAATAATAATAATAATAATAATAATAATAATAATAATAATAATAATAATAATAATAATAATAATAATAATAATAATAATAATAATAATCCTTTAATAGTCCCACAATGGGGAAATTCAGTGTGTTACAGCAGCAAAGATAAGCAGATACAAATACAAAATGTACAGGAATGTTCCAAGGTGAGAGGCATTACATTAATAGCAGACAGACAGATAGGACGTAGCAGAGGGGGGGGGGGGATTTAGCAGGCAGAGAGATATTTCAGTTCTCTGTGTGTAATGATCTCCGCTTAGGTCGGTGTTGGTTGTACAGCCTAACCGCGGTGGGGAGGAAAGACTTCCGATCGCGCTCCTTCTCACACCTAGGGTGGAGCAGTCGGTCACTGACAGTACTGCCCAGCGCTATCACAGTCTCATGCATGGGATGGGACTTCTTCTCCCGCATGGAGCTCACCACGGACAGTATCCTTCTGTCACCCACCACCTGCACTGGGTCCAGTGGGCTCCCCAGGACAGAGCTGGCCTTTCTAATCAGCTTGTCGAGTCTATTCCTATCCCTGGTTGATATACTGCTCCCCCAGCAGGCCACTCCAAAGAAGATGGCTGATGCCACTACCGAGTTGAAGAAAGTCCTAAGAAGTTTCCAAAGGCTCTCAGTTTCCTAAGCAGGTAGAGCCTGCTGTGGCCCTTCCTGTACAGGGCCTCCATATGATCTGCCCAGTCCAGCTTATTATTAAGGAGCAAACCCAGGTACTTATAGGTGTTCACAATCTCGATGCCCGTCCCCAGGATGTCCACTGGTTTAGGAGGGCTTCTGCCTTTGCGGAAGTCCACCACCATCTCCTTGGTCTTCCCCGCGTTAATCTTCAGGTGGTTCCGGTGGCACCAGTCCACAAAATCCTGGTTCAGTTCTCTGTACTCCCTGTCATCATCATCTGTGATGAGACCCACTATTGCAGAGTCGTCAGAATACTTCTGTAGGTAGCAGCTGGATGAGTTGCACCTAAAATCTGCAGTGTACAGTGTGAAGAGGAAAGGGGCGAGAACCGTACCCTGAGGTGCCCCCGTATTACAGATCACGGTACCTGACACACAGTCTTGGGCTCTCACGTATTGAGGTCGATTTGTGAGGTAGTCTAGGATCCAGTTGGAGAGGTGGTGGTCCACTCCAGCAAGGCCCAGCTTGTCCCTTAATAACCTGGGCTGTATGGTGTTAAAAGCACTGGAGAAGTCAAAGAACATTATTCTCACTGTGTTCCCTGGTTTCTCCAGGTGAGACAGAGCCCTGTGCAGAAGATGGATGATGGCATCATCTACCCCAATGCCCGGCCGATAAGCAAACTGGAGGGGGTCCATAGCGGGGCTCACTAGAGGGCGGAGATGTGTGAGAACCAATCTCTCCAAGATCTTCATCAGGTGGGATGTCAGTGCTACAGGTCTGTAGTCGTTGAGGTCCATAGGGTGGGGTTTCTTTGGAACTGGTACCACACAAGAAGATTTCCATAATTCAGGGACTATTTCCTGCCTCAGGCTCATATTATACATATATGTAATTATACCACACAGCTGGTCCCCGCAAGTCTTAATTAGCCTTGCACTGATGTCATCTGGCCCTGCGGCTTTCCTCACCTTGATCTTTTTCATCTCCTTCCTCACCTGGGCCCGTGTGAAGGTCAGACTGTGGCCAGATAAAGACGGATTTCTGTTTTTACTGGTCTGTTGGGAAGTGGCCGCATGGGGAGAAGTCATTGTGATGGGGGGAGCTGAAGGACATGCTGGGGTGGGAGGAGCTGGTGTGTGATCAAATCTGTTGAAGAATAGGTTTAGTTCATTAAGCCAATTAACATCTGCCTCAATCTGGCAGACAGACTGTTTATAACCCGAAATTGACTTAAGCCCCTCCCAGACCCCCCTTATGTCTTTTCTTTCCATTTGCTTTATATGGCCATCTTTACTGGATGATCCCCATAGAGGTCCTTCGACAGACAGTCTGGATTTTATCTGCCCAATAATATGGTCTACTTTGTATAGAGGAGATGAGTAGCCTTGCAGACACCTCTGGGGGCCCCATTATCTTCAAAGTGAAGGTTTATGGGATAGTTGTGTAGGTATGCCACTGTAAGAAATATAAATATTATTTCAACATCCTTGCATGTTGTATAAAAACCATTAGCAAAACAAAGAGACAACTTTTTGATTTATTACGTCTTCAGAAAGTTGAAATAGAGTTTGGACATATTTAAAGGGATAAACCTCCAAGTCAACTCAAATTCCTTTCCATCAACCCAACAGAATAAGCAGGAACTATGAATGGATTGCTCAGGAGGTGGCCAAATCTATACTTTAAACAATCTCAAAGGTTGCTCTGAGCTACCTTTGGATTGTTTAGAGTACCAACGGCGTCAGTGGAATCTTCAGCTCTAAGATATAGGAATAAAATTAAAGTAGCATTCCACAAAAATTTTTATTCCCTGGCCAGATACAAAGACACATGAAACAAATTGCAGTGAAGGAAATCTTCATAGTGGTTGTACTTGAGTTACCTGCTCCCTTTGGGCCTCAGCTGTGTCATGTGACCAGCAGTAAGATCCTCGAAGTGATACCATGTCTTAAGTGGACAGGAAGTCTCTTTCCTTTTCATTCTAATGATATTTACATTGATGTGGGCACCTTTTCAGAAAATCATATTCTTGGTCACATGTCACAGCTGAGGACCAGAGGAGAGTGGTAACTTATACAGCCATTTAGGTGTAGAGTATAGTCAAGCCAGCCCACACAGCACAGACGAAACCACCAGAAACCAGCCCAAAACACCCGGGTTCAACTTCAACAAATGTTCGGAGGCAGCAAGTTAAATTCCCTGGACAACCCCTTTAACATTGCCTAAGGCATCATCTGTTAAAAGGATTTATTATGCATTTATAATGTTATTTTCTTGAATTACAGGACATTTCCAAATTAATTTTTCTATTTTAAAGGGTCACTAGTCACCGAGATGCAAGGATAATATGAAGGTTGGCAACGATCTACTAGCAGAGAATTGCATCACATCCATCACTTGCCAACATGGCACTGTGGGTATGATGTGTTCAGGGCACTAATGGCCCAAAGCAGTCACTTTGCTTCTGAAGGGTTATCAATTTCTGAACATTAATATAAATCTTGAATTTCTTCCAAAAAGCAGCTGATGTGCTGATCATCCAAACAAGGATCTGCTCCATAATGAAAGATCCTGTGCTGACAAGCAGATGTACAAAAAGCATCCAGAAACATCAGTAGTATCGATCAGCTTTTTCAATCTGGCAAGAAATAAAGTCCTTCCCTTAGGAAAAAGAACACTATATTATACCAATATTTTAATTTATCCTACGATTGGTCTCTAAGGGCTATGCACTACCTGGTGGGTCAGGACCTACTGTATAAGAGGAGAAGGAAATTATGGCCACACAAAGCACCGAGCAGGAGGTTCAGCTGTCAAATTAGAAGAGACCACAGGGTGAAATTCCCATGACTTCCCAGATGGCCAACAGCTGGCAAAGGTTTCCGAAAACTGGCCAGGTTGGCCCCAGTCACCTGCACATTGATCTACAAATCACTGAATATCCCATCAATTAGGAGATTACACATCCTGGAGTTCAGTCAAGTGCAAGACTACTCACATCTTCTGGCTAAAAGAAGGTTGAAGAAAACAGAAAAGCTACAGAAGTTCAAACTTCTAGTGTGAAAAATAGGCTTTTGGGGGGAAGATTTCTTAAGGGGGGGGGGAAGAGTGGGGGAAAAAAAAAAAAAAAAAAGGACACGCACCACCAAAACAATGCGATTCACAGCCAGGGCAGTTTTAACGCATTGGTGGGCCCTGCACAAAAGGTTTCATAATTGGGTAACCATCACTTAGAAGTACCTGACCTGCACAAATTATAATGCTCCCTCAATGGACCCACATAGTATCATGCCCCTTAGTGGCTCTCACACAGTATAATGCCTCCCTAGTGGCCCCATACAATATAATGCCCCTCATAATGTCCCCTTCCAGGTTTCCCCCACAGATTTATTTCCCTCATCCCCCAGGTTGCTCCCACAGTGTCATGCTCCCCGAGGTACCCATCGATGAAAACTTACCTGGCTCAACTCCCCATCTACAGTGGAACAGCTGTTCTAACCTGCACATCCATGCCATATTGGAAGCAGTGTTTTGGTTGCTGTTGCTTCAGTAAAGTTCCAACCTGTAACCTGTTCCTCCTGAATCTATTCCAGGATTCACTATCAAGGGCTCTTCCAACTACCACCTGGCTCAGACAGGCCAAAAAGTACCAAGGAAGCACCACTGGAGAACTACCTCCACCACCATCATCAAGTATCCTGCAAGCCCGCTCGATTCTGCACCAGCCCAGGTGTTGAGTCTGAAGAGTTGTTTGAGTCACGACTACCTGTGCCAAATCCCATCCTCCTAACTAATAATCCAAAGGATTGCTGAAGGTGGTGCGTGCCTATACCCGACATAGCCTTCAGCTACATTCATCTGATCCCTGGGTTCATCGGCATCCTAGGTACAAGTGATAGGTAGTGCACGTACAATGTATGTACCCAGCATAACACTGGGAATTGAGAATGAGAATTCCTATGAATGCTCTTTCAGATGATAAACCGTCCATTTAAAAAAGGGCCCTGAAAACTTTAACCCGGTGGGGGGTCCCACTATCTCCATACAGCCCAGGGCCCATATTAGTCTTAATCTGCCCCTGCAGCGATGTAAGATATGGTCACCGATCACAGCTCAGCAGAGATACTGTAAAAGAAAAAAAAAAAAAAAAAAAAACACACTGCCAAAAACTGACGGAAATAAAATAAGCAATGCAATAGCAAAACTACAATCAAAAAGTAAAGCCTTATAATAAAAAGTAAAGCTGCGTAGATTACTACAAGACAGCACTTCATGGTAAACACCAAGAACCACAAGAGTCCAAGATTCCTTATCAGTCATGTTTATGGAGTAGCGTTTGGCGCATAAAAATTTAATAAAACCTTACAGTCCTGTTACAAGCAGAGTGCTAGGATACGTATGCTGTAGGGGAGATTGTGCCTTGTTGATGAAGAAGAGTCTGATGTCATGGGAAGAGGAGCACAGATGTGCCGAGCAGATGCTCAAGATTATAGAACTGGGGCATTTCTTAAACCTTTTGATTGCATTCGGCCATGCTTTACCGGCAGCTAAAGCGTTTGGAGGTAAAATCGTACGAAGACTATTTTAAAAGGTTTATTATTTTAGATCTATGTTCTAAAGACATGTCAAGTACAGCAGGATACCCACAAAGGAGGTAAATTACTAGTAAAATCCAGCAATTACTAGCTTTCTATTCCTGCGGGGCTCTGAAGTATATATTCCTCAAGCTTGCTCTGCAGGATACAGATGTTTACAGCAGCCTGAAGTCTGTACACTGACTCTGGACTGCAGGCATCTTTGTATTCATCTACAAGACAACTGCTGTATGCTGGGGATGAATTCTAATGCTAATAGACGCAAAAAAAGGCTATTGTGATCCTCCTTTTAAATCGCTCATTTTAGCTCCAAAATTTTCTTACTATACCTTCATAGTTTTTCTTCCTCTGCATAGCCAAATGAACTCCTCGAGGCTGCCTGCAACCACCACTAGAGAGAGCGTACCAAGTATATGGTTTCTACATTAAGATTATACAGACTGTCCAAAATCCCCCCCCCAAAAAAATAAATAAATAAATATATATATATATATATATATATATATATATATATATATATATTATTAATAAATAAATAATATGAATAAAAATCAGCAGCATGATACGCATGCAATAGGCAGATCATGGACACAAATTAGGTTTGGAATTTCAACTAGTTCACTGGTTATTGAAAAGGAAGAACAACTTGAGAAAGGGAACAAAACAGAATAATAAAAATGCCTTCCACTTTGGCCTTCTAGCCTGTGCAAAGGAAGTCTCCGTCACATAGCTTGTGCTCCTAATGCTTTTGCTTTGCAGTCGCCACTATACACCTGCCAGATACCGCACTAACTATGCGCACCCCTCTGAACTTTGACCCCTCTTCTGGGCCTCTCTGGACTCCAGTCTTTACTCAGTCTGCCTTCCGGTCATCCAGACGGCATCCTACTCATCTCAGACTGTCTGCGTGCCAACTGCCTATTGCTGGCCAAAGTTCAGGCCAGATATAGACTCCCACAATTTCGCCCCAGCTAAAATTTGCATGCTTGGTGGGCCAAATAGATTTAAAGGGGGTCTTTGACCAGAACCCAGCATATCAATCCAGCCCTGCAGATTAATGGGTTAGGGTCACCTGAATCAGACAGTGTTTTCACCTTGTAAATCGCTGCCACCATTGGTGAGATATTTACATGTTTGTCAACATGCGAATGAGATCTTTGGAGCAACAAGGGAGTTGCCATTGCTCCAGAGAGGGAAGCAGCAACATCCTCATTTCTCTAAAGAGCTCATTTGCAAGTTGACAAAAATGGAAATCTCTTTGCAATGAAAGCACGGTTTGATTCAGGTGAACTTTATGACCCGTTCAGATACCGGCCTCAGATTCCTCTCGATTTTCTGCCCCGGGGCTCCCTGCGGCAGAATGCTGGTAAAGAGCTCCGGCATTCCATCGTGGCTTTCCACCAATGATTAGGCCCAGATGAGGCCGAGCTTTGCCAATTCTGCCAATCAGGGCAGAATCTTCTGTAGATTTTGGGGCAGCAACAGCCACAAAATCAGTGCCAGATTCCACCGTGTGAATGGGGTCTAACATCTGCAGAGCTGGATTGATAAATTGGGTTTTGATCACAGACTCCCTTTAAGACAAATCGCCTCCTAACTACCAGAAAAGGAGTGCTCCTTACTACATGCTCAAAAGCAGCAGTAAGGCAGCAGTCAGTAGTGGGGGTTCCAGCAATTGGACCCCCAATCTAGTAGTTATCCTCCATCCACAACAACAAAAGTTAATCTCCTGCATCAATTGATTTCATCACGCTTCTATAATGTCAGGACACCAATTCCCCTAAATGGACACAAACCTATAGGATACATTTCTGCTTGCCTACAGCTGATACTAGAGCTGCTACTGCTCTGTCCCTCCCACATGCTTTATACTGCAGTTCATTTTCTTCAAACTGGTTGCTGTGTATAAGCACACTCACACTAAGTATGTACCAGCGGATACACAGAAGTATCAGTCTGTTAGAAACAAGAAAAAAAAAAAAAAAAAGTTACAGGCTTGAATTTCAACCTAGGGATAATCCCTGAAATTTTCCAGTGATTTATTAGTATTACGGCTCACATTATACCAGATTACAATGCAGCAATCATAAGTAGTAAGAGCTTTACAAAACAACATTATTTTATTTGCTCAAATGGAACTTTTATAAAGACAAGGAAAACGTTCAGGTTGACAAAATCTCTAAAATTTATACAATACAACTTGGCAGACAGAAGGAACTGTGCTTTTTCTTGAGGAAGGGAATCTCAATAGAATTAGAAGGAGTCCATTGGATGAGACATGGTTTGGGTTAATAAAATTATATATATATATATATATATATATATATATATATATATATATATTATACATACATATACATATATATATATATATATATATACACACACATACATATATATATACACACATACATACAATTTTTTTTTTTTTTTATGCAAATCCTAATTTGAGCCATATGATTGGTGGGTGTCCAGCTTCTGGGACAGCCACAGTGCTGTACAATGTGACCAAAAGTATGCAACATCATTGGCACAGGAGAGAGGTCATGGCACTCATACCTCTTCAAACAGCTGATCGATAAGGGTCCCATTCATTGGACCCCCACTAATAACATACTGATGACCTATCCTAAGGCTAGGCTATCAATATGTAAGAAAACCCCTTTGATTCTAGATCATCCCCAAAACACATGTAACAGACACACCAGTCAGACTCCTGCTGGCTATGCCCCACACAGACTGAAGGTGCACTGTAGTCGTGTCAGAAGGAAAAACCAGGCATTCGTATACCGGTACTGCTATTTTACTGAGCTTGAATGAACGTACACAAATGTAAGATACGGTATACACCAACTCACAGGGAAATCTCAAAGTCTCCACGAGACGACTGGCATCACTCCTGTTCTTACAGGCTACGCTCCCTTCCACACACACGGACTAGGCCTCCAGCACCGTATGATACAATAGCTGCATCTCGTGATGATATGAACTGAGCCAACTGGACTGACTGTGCACAATCTGCTCTCCTGGAAGGGTGTGAAGGCCGCTCTTATACAGCAATCCTTTCCTTAGCGTAACCCAAACATCACCCTCCAGCTGGCTCAGGGTCACACTATGGGATGGACCAAAATAACTCACCTCATAATACAAGCCCTGGGCACAGCTACAGTTCCACTTTACACAATGCAACAACAAAAAAATGCAGCAACACATCGCATGAATATGGAATTATAGCGGTTACTGAAACGTGCACAACACTGAGAAACCACCATAATATACCGACACTCCGGGAATGCAGACCTGCCTTCGGTGGGGATACTGTATACAGTCATCTATGGTCACCCACCTAAGATTGATTGTATGTAAGGAGGTGAAAGTTAACCTCCTTAGTTTAGCATAAGCTTAACAAATGAAGCTCCTGGGCCCCATTGCAAAATCTGTACCAGCCCCGTCCAACTATAATACATTGTTTATACAGTAGTACTAGTCTCATAAATGGGAAGAAACACATTATAGGCCCATAAGGTTTCTGGGCCCTGGTGCGACCAAACCCCCTACACCCCCTCCAGTTACACCCTGGCATACAATAGGGTGCTGATGTTCAGCTACTGTAGGGCATCACTAAAGTGAGGACCTTGTAGGGCCTTGGCCCCAGAATACAACCTGAAGGAACAAGAACAAAGGTGAGATGTTGGGGGGACAGGAGGTTGGTGCTTTTCATGCAAACTCCTCCAAGAAACTAAAAAACAACCCCCCCCCCCCCCCCCCCCACACACACATACACACCCCAACACACTAGCCCCTTGGAAGATGTAACCCTGAAGATCAGTAGAAGATCTAATTTTACAGATTATACATTACAAACCACATACAACTTGCTGGCTTAACACATAGCGAGCCCATTCCCTGTGTGCTGTATGTTAGAGGCAAAAATCTATACCATAAACAATAAACCCAATTAGACAAGGAAATGAAGCAGAAGGGAAAAAAAATGAAGGCTAGGACTGACTTCAGCATCAGCTAAAAGAGCAATAAATACTTTTCCAAGGGTAAATTGTCACTCCCGATGAAAGACAAATCTAGAAGATGCATTTAAAATTGGAAAAGGATGCAAACCTTGAGCCAAACATAAAAAGGTCACATCGCCTGGGGTAGGCCGCAAATCAATTTTATAACTTCGAGAGAAAGAGTCATCTAAATGCCAGCTGTGTAATGTGTCCTTCCTGTAAAGAGTATCCTATAAACAAAATGGACATTAATACATTGTAGGCCCAGCCATATAACATACCACCAGTTCACTGCAAGCTAAATGTGCCGTCAGCACAGGTAGGATTAATAACCAAGTTAATATTTGTTCCTATAGAAATTATTAGTTGTCCTTTGTTACATGTATCCTACATAAAATGGGAAAGAAAATCGGGTGACTCCTGCACAAGTAGAGGCAGATGTCAAGGGAAGGAAAGATAGAGTATTCTGGATTTCAACATGCCAGATTGTTTGTTCTTAGGATATGTACTGTAAACTGCTGCCTGAGGCATCTAGAAGATTCTACCATTCTCCCAACGCAGAATACATAAACAATTGGCTGAGCCAAGTCTGCGTGTGTATGGGGCAGTTTGAGAGATTAGCTGTTAGCAATCTGCCATTAAAGTGTATGGCAAAATGAAGGAGTTGCAGTTTGCAACAGTAGCCATTGAAAAGTTTTCTTGCACAGACAATATAGTTTAAGGCTAAGGCCCAATGTAGTGAAACGCAGCTAAAAAAAACGCTGTAGAATAAACTGTGGCGTTAATGCATCCTGTTTTTTCATTGCATTTTCGCAGAGTTTTCCTCAGTGGAGTTTCTGCCCTTATTACACCTATAGCGGAAAATGCCAGCGTTTCTGCAGCTATAATTGACATTTCGGCAGAGTTTTTGAAAATGCAGCTTTTCCGCTGCAGATTGTTTTCTGCAATGTGTGGATGGGATTAGCCAGAATCTAATCCACATCGCAGGTACTGTAAAACGCAGCGTTTTCGCAGTGGGGGGCTTCACCCTAAGGTAGGTTCACACAGAGAAATTTAAAGCCGATTTTTAGCCAGATTCTGACTGCTTACTAAAAAGCCTGAAATCTGCCTCCCATTCACATTAGAGATTTCTCTGTTAGCTATTTTTTTCTGCCTGTTTTTCAGGCCTGAACCTCCCTGGGAGGCAGATTTTGGAAGTTTGTAAAAATCCAACTTCCAAAAATCTGCTCCAAATTCCTGAAGTTGATTTTTTTTCTGCCTCATCAAATTACTCCATGCGAACATACCCTTAAAGGA
Organism: Leptodactylus fallax; assembly: GCA_947044405.1. NCBI lineage: Eukaryota > Metazoa > Chordata > Amphibia > Anura > Leptodactylidae > Leptodactylus > Leptodactylus fallax. The sequence continues at coordinate 2,971,203 of CAMRHE010000017.1, forward strand.
ATCATTCAGAATAGTGTGTTCTCAATATTCATTCAGCTCCTGAACTACCACCCACTTACCCCCCCCCCCTCTCGGGATTTTACCTTCCTGCACTATAGGTATCCATAGTGCTATAAAATCTGTTTGGTACATATGTGAGGGTGTGGGTGTTATGTCCAGAAAGCAGAAAGTTGAAGGGATTTACCAGGAATTTTATTTTATGGCTGCTATGCAGCGATTGGCTTCCCACTGATCAGATCTGTGCCCTGCATGGTGGCCAAGTGCTGGTACTGCAGCTCAGATCTTACTGACTTCAATGGGAGCTGCAGTACCAGCACCTGGCCACTAAACAGGGACTGGAGCCAACTGCTTCCAGCTCTGTGCTGTGAATAGTACAGGTGTCTGATCAACTCTTTGCAGGGGCTGGCTGTCGGCCCCACACCGATCAGATACTTACGGCCCATTCTAAGGATAGGTCATAAATAAAAGATTGCTGGCCAATCCTTTATATAACAAGTACAGTACGACTTCATCTTGGGAGCTCATTTAAGAAGAACCTTCTACTAAGCTGACAAGACAATAGCCATGAGTGAGGTTTATCGTATACTGGTAGTGAATGGCCTTAAAAAGTAGAGAAAATGTAAATCAAAGTCTGCTGCGCTGGTAACATCACGCTCATGTTGCTTCCATCGAGCAGGTAAATGCAGCTTTAATAAGAATACAAAGTCGCCACCTCTGCAAAATACCGAATATATTCCAATTAAGGCCGGTTGACTTGTATGTTTTACTTCATTGCCTACAAACGTTCCATAAAAGTTGGCCACATAATACAGTCCGGAATATTCTCATTTCCACAAAGTTCATCATTATGGTATGCGCCTGAATAAGAAAATCCCGGCATACTGAGCAGGTGGTTTAGAATGATCTGGGCTGCGATACAGGTCACCCTGCATCCATATACACCCTACGCTCTGTGCCTTCATCCTCCTCCCCCCCCCCCCACCAAGTAATAAAATGTTTGGCTGCTATCTAGATAAACTCGTCAAATATTTAGAAGCTCATGGAACCTCTCAGGCTGGGAACCGCGCCAGCAGCTGCAAGATGTGAGACTGCAGATATTTCTCCCTATCCGCAAGGATAGCCAAACATAAATCCAGTGCTTAAAATACAAGGTGCTGCTTGGAAATTTTGATAGAAAGGGTCTATTTGTACCCCCTCCCCCTTACGCAGGATATTACATATTTACTTTTTATGAACCATAGTCCCCAGCAGGTTTTTACAGCAGAGGTTAATTATACTACAAAGGGTTAAGAGGCCTGGTCAAAAAAAAAAAAAAAAGTCTAAAATATAGAAAAAAAAAATTGCATTATAATTTGGCATGTTGGGTACAGTATCTATAGCCATACAGAAATAAGGAAGGGGGCTGTAAGAGGTATACAGGACAAGCATTTTGGACAAATATCTAAAACGGAATGTAAAATATCAGAATTTTGCAGTTTTAAACATTATACAGATGCAGCAATATGACAAACTCCATTCTACTGCATTTAACTTGGCTCTGCTACATCTGTATCATCAATTACACCTCTGTAATCAGTATATGTTCTAGATCGGATATATGTCTCTGCCCCTTTCCTATAGATACCTTTCTAGATCAATTCAGAAAATATGGGGTTAACAAAACAGAATGCAAGGGGGTTGGGGAGGGGGGGTGCAGAGCCATATGCTGCTCCGAATAACACATTTATTCTAAGCCACCCCCTCCCTCTGCACACATGCACACTGACTTGGTTTATAACCATATAGATAGAATCTATGGTGCAAGAGTAATCTTTGTACCAATATACATTTTGCTGGATACACAGTTTATGAGACATGCACTAGAAGAATGGATCTAGGAAGATTTGTTGCGGTCACACCAACCCATAGGAAGGGGAGGGAGTCGAAAAGGTTCTATTGTCCCATATTGGACCAGTATTGGAAATGTGCAATAGTTTGAGTCCATTAGGTCTTTGCATTGGGGTCCTGGAGTTTCAAGTTGGTACCTATGGTTTACCGAACATCATCAGTACATCATCTTATAGATGCCTTCAATAAGAAGCTCCACTTTTGCAGCAAAATGTAAAGCAATGAGTGTGTCACCAAAATCTAGCCTCGCACATAGATGGATTGATTCAGGTGGCCCTTACCTATCTGCAGGGCTGGGTTTTGGTGTTATTCCCATCCTAGAAATGTATGACATAGCCACTGGATACAGGATAAATGCCTGGTAGGTGTGGGTTCCAGAAGGGAGACCTATACCTCTCTCCAGATCGAGGATCCCCCAAACCAGTTTGTGACTCCATTCATTTTCATAGGAGCTATGTTGCAGCAAAGCATGTTCAGCAGGCAGGACAGAGGACCCATACCCATTTAATTACAAAGGTTTGTGTGCAATAACGGACTGAGGTTCCTTGGACCTACCAGCCACTCGCTAACAACCCCTAGGAGACAGACCATATGGTACCTTTCAAATTTGAGCATCTTCTCCTGGACTATTATTGTGTGTTTGTGCTGGACTTGCCCACCAGAGTTCCAGGGGATCCTCCAGTGGGCCCAGGCTGTGTTTTGGTGGGTCAACCAGATGTATTGTCTGGTCCTTCAGAAGATCTTGGACCACAATAAATCGAAAGCTTTTTAGGATGACCATCACAAACCGTGGGCTGAGGCACATGGTTGTATTGGGACTTTAAGATGCATGGGTCTACTGTACCTTCACATCTCAGATTTTACAGAGAAGCCTTTTTCTGAAAAGTTTCGTACAGGAAATGGATTGTTGAGTGTTCAATCAGAACCAACTTTTTACACAGAGGTATTCTCTGCTAGAAGCAATGACTCTATACCTTGCCCCATCTATGCGTATGGCAATATTGGCCCACTCAAAACATTGTTTTAGGGAAAAATATTTTCTCGCGCACACACACCTATTATAATTATGAATTTTTATAATATTAAACAAAACACAAATATGAATATAACAAAAGTAAAATAGTAACAAACAGAACATATTGTTCTCCCCCATCTCTACTGAAAACACATTTGTAAAGCTGCTTCTGATCCGTCAGTCACCAGGTAACGTGGGACCAGAGTCACGCAGAGATGATTCATAAAGCAAGTTTTCTGAGTCATCTCCAGATGAAGCATTCTCAAGTCGGTGACAGATGCGGAGGTGCCATTTCTGTTACACAGCCCCTGGTAAAACAAAACCAATCCAGAAGCAAGGTCTCCTTCTATAATACCCGACTTTAACTGCCTGCAGCAAGGCTCTGAACTAAACGTTGTGCCTGTCACCATCCTACGTGTCCTGATCAGGACTTCACCACTGATTTTGTATTACATTCATAAGAAAAGCTGAAAATTTACTTCTATAAATGCACCCTCAAACCATAGTGTTTGTATACTCTTTAGATGAACTCGGTCAGGATACCCAAGAGAGGATACAGAGCTACAATATTAAATGGGTTCCGGGACGACCATTGCAAGACAAAACCATTATAAACTGCGGTCATGACCCAATGGAAAACTAGTAACTGGTTCTGAAGATCCCAAAAGGTCACCAAAAATATGATGATTAAAGAAAGTTATCAACCAACTAATATAGAGCTAGTAAATTATTACACATGAATGTCAGAAAGAGCAGCTGGAAATCATATTCCATGATGGTGATGGGAGATTTTCAGGGTCCTGATCTACAGCATACACAGTGCACCCCAAAAAGTAACATGGTGCCACTTAGACCTGGTGTTCAAAGAACAGCTCACACTGGCACAGGTAGAACATGCAGTACTGCACTATACTGTAGAGAGGCGCTACTTGTCAGCCAGCCTATGCATGTACTTCACCAATACAGGGTTTTTACCAGTGAAATGACCATAATGATATCCTGAAACCTCCAGCCAAGCATTGTATGTTGAGACATGTTTGAAGTTGTAAAAACCCAACATTGAAGTTGTAAAAACCAACACACACACACACACACACACACACACACACACACACACACGTAAAAATATGATTTATCACTATACATTTTACGGAACTTTCAATAAAGATACATAGTATAAGCATTTGTATATTATTATTGTGTAATTATTGGAGAACTTAATATAATGTGACACACAGGATAGGTAAAGATTTGTTACGAGATGCCCTTCTATAAATAGGTTTGATATCTTGAAAATGCTGGATTTTAATAGCTTTCTACAAAGTTATCAGTTTACAGTCAGTGAATGGAATCCTTCCTGTGCAAACCCAAAGAACTAAAACTTTCCAGCACAAATATTTTTCACAGATGAATGTAGATAATCCCCTGTAATGTAGGCTATGAAACATGTAAGACCCCAGTCACACAACTGAGTGTGCACCCAATGTGGGGCAGAGTTTGTAGCGGAATGTAGTCGGATGACACTTAGAACAACATCAGAATGCATTCTAGTCTATGGGGGCTTCTGATTCATTCTGTTCCAATGACACGGAGCAAGATAGGACCTGCTCAGAATGGAATGAATCCGAAGATGCCATAGACATGAACGCAAAACGGAATGCACTTGGATGTCACTCCAAGTGTTATCTGCATGCATTCCGTTGCAAACTTGTCCCTACATGAGAAGCACTCTGTCATGTGCATGGGGCTTTAGCCTATGTTCACACTACTTTTATTAACATCTGCTGCTGTCATCCATCATAGAATGACAGCAACTGACATGAACTATAGTAGAGTAACAGATGAGCCCCTTCCATCTCCCTTCCATTCCGGGTTCACACCAGCGCTCTCTTACCGTCAGGGAATCCATTCCCCATTCAGCTGTAAAAATATGGAGAGAAAAGTCCTGCACGCACAACTTTCTTCCCTCAGAAAATTAAACATCCTAAGAGAGGAAAATTTCCATTGTGTATTTTATTTTTTTTTTTTTTTTTTTTTACATTGGCGTGAACGCAGATGACTCCTGACGGAGGAGGCTCCGTGTGCATCTGTCATTTGATGTCCATTGCTCTCATTCTGTGATGATGAGAGCAAGAGAGACATTACATAACGGTAGTTATCCACATTTTTGCGAATGGTTCAGTCATATTTGGCAGGCACAAAGCGCAGCACATTGCGTGATTTTCACACAAAGTATATCAAACATCAGGGTGGAAACCCAGGAGACCCAAGAAAAGTCAATGTGATCCTTTGGGTACTGCCAGTGTGTCAGAACAGATCCAGCTCTCCAATATTTTCCATTTTTAAGCTTCTCTAACGGAGCAGAAAAAAACAAAAATATGAACAGACAAGAATGAAGAGAAGAGAAGAGGATTCTGCAGAAGGAACACGATGATCGTAAACTCTAAGTCAGGAGAATTATTAGCTTGTGAAAGTTTTCAGCCTCTGGAGGTAAAACTAAAGTTTACTTCACCCGCTCACAGCGAGCAAAGATAAAATACTGCTGTAAATCGCAAACCGTGAAAAACTGACATAATACTGGAAAATTCTTCTGGAATTGCAAACGGATTTACATTCGCTCTTGTAGAGTTATAGAGTCTTGTCTACCAAGGTAAGAGACGTCATCATTGACCATAAGTGTGACAAAAACGGACAAACTTTTGTATTTAAAAAAAAAAAAAGATAAAAAATTATATACACAGTATATTTATTTTTGGGGCAGATTTATTAAAATTGTCTAAAGACCAAAGCGCTCAGTTACCCATAGCAACCAATCACAGCACAGCTTTCATTTTTCAGGAGCAGTATCCAAAATGAAAGCTGTGCTGTGATTGGTTGCTATGGGCAACTAGGACAGTTTTGCTTTTAGACTATTTTAATAAATCTGCCCTATTGATTTTAATGGGACTACTCACAGGTCTGTTTTTTTGATGGTCCTTTTCAATGGATCTATTAAAGACAGGACATGTCCCATTCTTGTCAGTTTTCATGGATCCGTCAATAGACTCAAGTCTATGAAAGTTCTAGGAAAAATGATGCAAAATGCCACAAAAAATAAAGTAAAATATCCATGAAAGGTATACAGCGTGGTGAATAAGGCCGGCCGTACATGAATGTTCGGCCAATGGCTATCTAATGTTTGTCGTCACCCTGGACACATTCCCACCAAAAACATGCACACTTGGCGTTCTTTCACATGGGGAAGGCAATCAGTTGGTCGTCTTTGACCTGTACTGAAATACCATAGTCAAAGCAAAGAGTTTTACTGGTATCCCCTTGCACTAAGCACTCACAGTGCATACCCTGCCAGCCACCCTCTCTGACACCATAATGCAGCACTGACAGTCACTAATAGAGCAGTAATGTTAAAGCTACTTGGGCCTTCGCTGACTGCACGCCATTGCATAGCCCAATGCTCAAACTCTTTTTCCATGACCAATCACAATGTCTAATAAAATATATGGGTGCAAATTTACCTTCAGTTATTTCACTTTAACATCAGTTGTCCTTAAACAGATATAATCCTAGTAAAAGTCAATGTGACGGACAGAAATCAATAACCATACTGCTCAGCTAGAGACTGTCCTTGCGGAGGTAAATTCTTATAGTGCACATTTCTAATGCCGTATAATTTTGTTCCTCTTCAGCAAATTCAGTAAGGCTCATGACCCCTCACAGTAGCCCTGAAATACCAGCAGAAGAACAGGCACTAGAACAGCAACTCACCTAGCACCATTTGGCAAGATAAATGGCACTTGCACAGAAGAAACACTGTAAAAAGTGGTAGCAACACTGGTGAAGGCAGGCTGCCAGGAAGCGTTCTGGGGATCCAGATGCATCTCTGCCTTAAGGTATTTAGATAATGGCTAGAACTCACTATGCCCCATGTGAAGGCAAGTCTAGTTATGTCCCCTTACAAAGGGATACAGCTATTATTCAGAGTTGAACATAGAAGTGAATGGAGAGAGCTACGGCCATGGCCCCAGGCAGGATAGACTAAGGGGACCCTTGTTTTGGAGCAGATTCTGCAAAAAATGAGATACTCCCTTTAATTAGGTGTAACTTGGGACCTGTAGACCGAATATTTTCTGGTGCCCGAAGATGTAAATCTAGTACCAGGCAGGTAAAAATACATCAAAAGGAACATGACAAAAATAAATGTATAGCAAACATGTGCAATTACAACTTAATTTTTTTTTTTTTTTTGGCATCTTAAAAATGTAAGAAAAAAAAATAATTTTATATCAATAACACATAATATTTATAAAAAAGTTTTAATAAATATATAGAGAAGAAAAACATTGATTACCTATTTACTAGCACTCTTTTCTCTTTCCATAAAAACAATCCACTTACAAATGTCCAAAAACAACAATGATTCTGTAAAATTCCAAACGACTCCTAGTATACCCGTCTCAGGCCCTCACACACACCAACACTGACTAGGCCTCAGCAATGAATAACCTACAAAGCCATGTCCTTGCATATTATACATTATAGAAGTTAAATACTATTGTATCCCTCTCAAAAATGCATTGAGTTATGTTTTAATATCAGTTCATGGCTCACGTGGTAGGAGTACATTTGTCTAGTCATTATCCAAGGACATCCTGAAGAATTTTCCACCAACGTTCTGAACATCTGAACCAGCAACTAGATCTTCTAAAGGCATAAATCACTAAACCTTGCTGAGATCAAAGAGATCTGGGAACATTTACATTCGGTAAATAGATACAATCCTATTACAGTAAAAAGCTAAATGCACACAGAAAAAGGAAAAAAAAAAAAATAAATAGTAAAAATAATGGCCAAGTAGTTCATGAATGCAGCTCTGCAAACTTTTAAAATTTTAGATGCCACAAAAATGGTTAGGACATGACAAAAATTTGGAATGGGGCCCCACTCCACCAATAGCAAGACAAATGGCAAACATTTGTAATGCGCTGTTCTCACACAAGGGACTCAAAGCGCATGGAGTAGGGGAGTTAGGCACTCACCCCCAACACCCATTAGAGTCAGTTTTAGGGGAAGCCAATATATCCATCAGTATATTTTTAAAGTGTGGAAGGAAACCTGAGCATCCAGAGAAAACCCATGCAAACATGGGGAGGGCATACAAACCCTATGCAGATGTTGCCCTTCGTCAGATTCAAACCCAGGACCCCAACGTGTGCAGTGACGTCATGGCACAGGAATAATTCATACAGTGATGTCACAGTATAGGTATAATGTACTCAGTTATGTTACAACACAAATTATACAGTGATGTCACAGTACAGGGATAATGAACATAGCATAACAAGTTTATGAAGGATGTCACAGCTCAGACATAATCCAAAAAGAAAATCCCCCTTCCTTGTGTACATAATTAGTAACGGCACCATATTTTGGAGCGGAGTTGGCCCACCAGTTTTTGAGCCCCATTGCATTCACCATGCTGGTTGTTGCACCTATGTCTATAAGAAACTATAATACCGACATTAGCATGTACATACACCCAATAAAAGGGTCCCTGATCCTGCAATCCAAGGTCTACAAGTATCTACCCCCTACTGAGCCGAGCTGAATAGTTAACATGTGGTCTCCTTTCTGTTTAAAGAGGACCTTTCACCACCTCCACCAATTCAATTTCTTCACATCTGTTAAGCTCCGCTCCACTTATTTCAGCACACAGTTAGCACTTTCTCTCTAGCCCCCACCGCTCCCGTGCAACAAGTACAGTTAGTTTTGGTGACCAATGTGCTATTTAAGTTTTCTAATATCAGAAGGGCAGTGTTAGAGGCAGCCAGTGTCAGAGCTCAGAATCACACCCCTTGTATTCTCCTGCCTGACACCGCCCTCCTGACAGTACAGAGACTAAATAACATATCAGGCACCAAAACTAACAGCATTGGCTTTTTGGGAATGGTGGGGGCTAGAGAGAAAATTCCAACTATGCCAGAATCACTGGAGCAGTATCAATTCAATGATGCAACAAGTCTGTGGGATGTGGGCATACACAGGATTTTCCAGAAGAGGAGAGGGACCAATATTGTGGAAATTTGGGGGGGGGGGGGGTTATTGCAGAGGGAGGTCTTTCCACGCACACTATATTGTCCCTTACCCAAGTGCCCCCACATAGTATAATGTCCCCAGGTCCCATATACTATAGCAGCAAGTATGATTCTTTATACTTACCGCTCCTTTTCTGGTCCTGGCACTGTAACCAATGACAACTTCCAATACTACTGATAGAAGCAGTCATTGGTTACCAGGCCACCGCTCTCCTAACTCATTCAGGACAGTGGTGCTGGCCATCAGCAGGGGGGGAGCCCCATTATATCCATGAAACCATCTCCATGTGAGCATCCTTAGTGCCAAATGCCAAATCCACTGGAGGAAGAAGCCAAGTGAATAATTGACATAGCCACTGTAAAGTTCCAGGTAGCCTCTTATCAGGTAAAATAGCCCGAATCATCATTTAGACCAGACATATGTAACCAAACACACATGTAAATGTATAGGTTTCAGAGAGCTTAGCTTCGGGACTGCATAGGTACATGTTTTACATTAGAAATTTTTTGGTGTCCACGATAGCTCGTACAGTACATAGATTTCCTTCCTACATTCGGAACTTGGTTAAAATCTGCCTAGTATGTGGCGAGCTGTGATGACAGCTTGTTCTCACCCCGGAAAACAGAAGGTGAAGAAACATAAATAAGAAGTGGTTGAATAGAAATTTTACAGAACTTTATAGAAAAAGAGTAACTCAAATGGTTTTCGTACAATGAGATCTCTTCTGGTAAGCCAATATGGTGAGGTGGGGCCCTTTCCAGTTCCTCTGGGGAGGGACGTCCTGCACACCTACCAGCATTGTTCCTCTGTATTGGTCGATGGATCATGAAAACGGTATGGTCCTCATGTTCTTCGTAAAATTTGAAGGTCTATTGTGATCTTTCCTATGGCGCCCCCGCTTTTGTCATGCTTACAAATGTATGACACAGGGTAATTATCTTCAGGGACGGAGTCTTCTGCTAATATTTAGAATCAATTATTTCTTAGATGACTACCAGCATCTCGGATTGCCGCTGCCCAATTAAACAAGTTCCCTGCATCATTAAATGGAATGCGTTCCACGTAAGTTATAAAACCACTCCATCACCACTACGGCCATTACAGACACTGAAACACTTCACGGATCAAAGAAACTTATTTGTTGACTGAAAAGTGACTCTCCAAACGCCTCGCGTTAAATGACCCAATATTACTAAATTAGGCATTTATAATTTACCATAAAATCTTTTTTGTTTTTTCATGGAAGATCAAAGTTAAACAAAACGGGACAGATTTATTATGCCTTTATTATGTACTCTAGTTTTCTGGTGTATAGGGCATAATAATTTTTATTTTTTTGTGCAAATAGCTTTATAAAATTTGCACCACTCTTGCCACTTCTGGAAAATGGGAGTGCATGGCCATTGGTCCTTTCAGATTTATCATCATTTATGGCTGAGATCTGGCATAAATCATGCTAGAAAATTAGCAGGTACATTTCCCTCCAGGTGCATGGCACTTCACTAATATATGACAAGGCATATGCCACACCCTCTGCTGGCAATGGCGTTATAAAGACTGGCATTGATAACATCCTCCATAGTCCAAACCTCCCAGTCCAGTCCTTTTCTGAAGCTGTACCACTTCTCTGGAATGCGCTACCCAAGACACACAGGTTAATTTCCAATATCTCGTTTCAAGCATTCCCCAAAATTTAAAACAAAAAACAAAAAAGTTTTAAAAGAACTACTTCAACCTTTTGTGTCTCACCCATTCCCTCATAGATTTGAGCTCGGCCCTCACTCCTTCAGTTTAGCTTTTTTTGCTTTTGATTGTGAATGTACCTTATTAATTGTAAAATGCTGTGAAATATATTGTCAATATAAAAAAATGTATATTATTAATTACTTAATGGACAAATGGCACAAAAATCTCAGAGCTACATATAAAAGTATTGTATAGAGACCATAAAGGTGTGCTAGAACAAACAAGTCAAGTCTTCGGATTCAGCTACAAATCTATTGACGTAATTCTTCCACCTCCAGACAAGGTCATGTTACCATTATGATAGATAAGACTAGTAATCTTGGTCACAAACCCACTTTGATGTCTTAAAGGTTCATTTACACATACAGATAAGTAAGCCGCCTGTGTTGACTTCCGAATCGCCATGATGCGAGAACAGATGGCTCCTATAGCTTTGACAGACCTTCCTGGCACAACACCTGGCAATACCTGACTTAACACTGGCACTGCCTAAATGGAAGAATAGTATGGGAAAAATATAGTGCTTTGACGGTGGTGTCAATATAGTCATATTTACC